>JAVJIX010000199.1:1252500-1649358 GCA_036785185.1 Paratrypauchen microcephalus | reverse complement strand
CAGGAATATATATCAGACTTTGCCCTGAGCACATTACATTTACTGTGTGAAATAACAAGTATTGTGAATACAGTATAATACAATTTTCTGTTTATGTCCTTTCTTCTTTTTTCTTGGTTTATACCACAACAAAAGTCTTACATTAAAGGTGCTGTTAAAGGGCTCATATTACTCTATTTTCTGATCTTTGTTATAATATTCCCTCATCAAAACATACCTGGAGTTGTGTTTAGTTTCATTCACACATATTTACACACAAACTCTGCATATTTAGAGGGAGTTATCTCAAACTGAAAACACTCCACATGTCATTTGGTAACACAGGAAGTTCTCCACTGTGTTTTTAAACTCATACATACATCTTCACTAGAATCATTTGGATAATTTCACTCCTTGAATTGTCAGTCTCTAATGAACAACTTGAAAACTACCACTACATGACATCACGCATTTAGAGCTTTGGAGATTTAGACAAACTAATAATAAAGGATTTCTCAAACGTGTATGAATGAAACAAAACACAATTGCAGGTTTTCTGATGAGATATCAACATTCTAACATAGCCTAAAGTTCACAAGAGTCAGTTTTATCTAATATAGTACCTTTAAGGGATATGCCACCCCCAGGTCAAACTTGGGCATCTCCCCACAGTCCAGAGACTAAAATAAGTGGTGGAAAGCGTTTTTCTGGTGACGCAGCCATTGTCCAGGTCTGTCAGCACTGACCGCCGCGGTATCTGCAGCTCCTCCGCCTTAGACTGGAGTCTAACGTCGCCAGAGAAAGATTTCGGCCAAAAGGAATTAATTTGCTCGATGCTTTTCCCAATTACTTTCTGTGTACTGCGCATTCATATCGAGTGCAAATAAATGTGCAAATCAACACGGAGAGCTTGACTTGGTCATTTTGGGTGTGAACTATTTTTCAGTGCGGAAAAAGACAGCCGAAGCACGCACCACGTTGTGCAACAGGGGAACTCCCTTCCTGGTGCGTAACTGGGATTCCCCTGTCAGCGTGGTGTGTGCTTCATCTGTCTTTTTCCGCACTGAAAAATAGTTCCCACCCAAAATGACCAAGTCAAGCTCTCCGTGTTGATTTGCACATTTATTTGCACTCGATATGAATGCGCACTACACAGAAAGTAATTGGGAAACGCATCGAGCAAATTAATTCCTTTTGGCTGAAATCTTTCTCTGGCGACGTTAGACTCCAGTCTAACGCAGAGTAGCTGCAGATACCGCGGCGGTCAGTGCTGACAGACTCGGACAATGGCTGGGTCACCAGGAAAACGCTTTCCACCACTTATTTTAGTCTCTGGACTGTGGGGAGATGCCCAAGTTTGACCCGGGGGTGGCATATCCCTATAAGGGTTCAGCGTATGCTTGCCATATAGTCTTCCAGAGCATGGCATAAAACTTAAATCTTAGTGGAGGCAAGTAGTTGGCCAAGTTACAGGTTACATCTGTGGAAAAGCAACCCCAAGACATGGACATTCAAAACATTTATGATAATATTGTGTGTTTAAGTTGTCAATGCTGCCACACAAGGAGGTTCACAAACATGAGTAAACATCGATGCCCTGGTTGTCATCATGTTTATAACTAAGAAGGTCAGTTAGCATAGTGCTTACTGTTACAATTGCTGTAACAGTTAATCACATGTCAACATAGCAGAGATAGTAGTAATAGTGTTTTGTTTTTATTCTTGCTTGTTTTTTTGGTTTTTTACATGTACATCAATCAATCAATCAAACATTATTTATAAAGCGCTTTTCATACAAAAAAATGTAACACAAAGCGCCTTACAGTGATTAAGGCATAGACTACTGTTGAAACAGACTATGCGGGAAAGGAAAAATATATGAGAAATATACAAGATATGCAAAAATAAAAATCTTCAAAATAGTCTGGCATCCTAATGTAATTTAATGGTTCAGAAAATGTATGTAGCAAAATGGTATCTGTCTTTGGCTCTGGTGTTTCTGCACCATAGCTCCAGTTTGCTTTTAAGATTTCCTTGCACTAAATCAGCAAAGAATTGTGAGCGCTTGGCCTTATTTGTGTGTGGGATTGATGAACATGCTTTCCAGTTGCCTTAGTTTGACATTCTGCCTTTGCGCACACTGAGATTGTTTAGGAATAATTCAAATTCGATGCCAAAGTGTTAGTAAAACTCATAGTAATTGATGTTGCAAGAGATTCTGCTGGTTAAAGGCAAACTTAAAAAAAACATCACTATTTTTAAACAAGATTTGATTTTCTCTAGACTTTTAGATGGAGAAGTGATTGCTACCTATATAGTATTTTGTATCCTTGGGCTTTACCATAAGGTCTCCCCATTTAATCAGATAATTGTGTATTATTAAACAAAAGTGGGTTGACTTTTCATTGCCCTTTTCATTTTGATGTCAAATGAGTCACTAGAGTAACCGCTGGTGGTGGTGTGCAAAGTCTCTCCACATTGGTTAACATCTAAGTGGGATTCTAATCTCTTCTGACAGCACGGACCTGTCTGCTCTGCACTTTCCTATACACATCAATATAGTGGTCAGTGACTTTGGGATTTAAAGGAAAAGTAACGTTTTTTACAATTTGAGCCTTATTTCGGTAATAAAACAAGTTGCTTTACTCACCCATATCACTTTGGTGTCATATGGAGCATTTCCGGAGATGTTTTAGATTAGCGTTAGGCTAACGCCGTTAGCCTAGCGCGACTTATAGCCATAGCTCGGGGCATTCCCCGAGCATGTAATATGCCCCGTGCGGGCTCCAAATAACACAAACTTTAGCACTTTTCAAATCATAGAAGCTCGATGTCTTTAGTCTACGATTTCGTTTGAATCAAAAGTGGCCTGTAGTCCGAGATTTATCCATAGTTTACAGCTATGCGTTCCATGTTTGGGTCCCGCGCATGCGCACTGGCGTCCTCATCTACTCGAAACATGGCTAAATCTCGGATTACAGGCCACTTTTGACCAAACGAAATCGTAGACTAAAGACATCGAGCTTCTATGATTTGAAAAGTGCTAAAGTTTGTGTTATTTGGAGCCCGCACGGGGCATATTACATGCTCGGGGAATGCCCCGAGCTATGGCTATAAGTCGCGCTAGGCTAACGGCGTTAGCCTAACGCTAATCTAAAACATCTCCGGAAATGCTCCATATGAGACCAAAGTGATATGGGTGAGTAAAACAACTTGTTTTATTACCGAAATAAGGCTCAAATAGTAAAAAACGTTACTTTTCCTTTAACTGGACATGACTTAAAATTCATACTGTAGAACATTAACATCTCATGTGGTGCCAGGTCAGATCTGTGGAGGGACGAGCCCGCTCACAGTAATAATTTGCTTTTCAAGATATTTTTCCAAAAAAAAAACATAAATAAAAATAACAGCAATATATATGTTTAATGCCATACAATGGGACATTCCAACCCTCACCAAAAAAGTTACATAGTGTACCTTTAAATGACCATGATACAGAGGCGTACGCTCATCTGTCTTATGCATCTGTAACAGGCATCTTGTATTTGTTTGTTTTTTTAACTCAATTTCAAGCTTCAACCTCATAAATACACAGTTAAGATTAAAAAAATAAAATCCAGCTCAAAGCCGAGTACACTGATGCAACAAGATGAAGGGTCATAGATTCATAAATCCCTTATCTAAAATACTGACAGCCTGATGTGGAGCCAATTAAAACCACTATCTGTCCCATCTCCCCTCACCATACCTTTATCCCTGTGCTTAATTTGATTTGAGGCAGAGATATATTTATGCTACATGCACTAACAGAGCGGCTGATTAACCATGAGCCAGCTCTGGTCATGCCTGCTCTAATGCCTCCACGAGCTCCAGGTAATTACCCCCATCGACCTCTGCGCACGGAGCTATTCATAAGAAACACAAGGGCCTCAGAGCCAATAGAGGTGAGCTAAACCTCGTTAGCCATGTCTGTAGCTGTGTCTTGCCTTAGTAGAAGATTCATCTGCATTGTTATCGGAAATAGAGGGATTTGATTTAGTCATCATACAGCACTATGAAGCACCCACCCAATGTGAGCTGTCGCCATATGGGTTCTAGTTGCTATGTAAACTAAGATAAACCCCTAAGGAAATAATGCATTCATTGCCAAAATGTCAGCATTAAAGGGCCCATATTACAATATTTTCTGATCTTTGTTACTTATCAGAAATATACTGTGTTTTTCTCTCAAACAGAAAATACTTGATGTCTTGTGATGTCATATGGTAATACAGGAAATGCTCCACTGTATTTTTAAGATCCATACATCTTCACTAGAATAATTTGGATCGTTTCATCAGTAGAATTGCCAGTCTCTACTGAAAAAAGGTAAGAGGTAAGTTGAAAACTACCACTTCATGCCATCACAAGGTGTAACAGAGAATTCTGAGCATTGGAGATGTAGACAGCCTAATAATGCAGGATTACTCATACATGAATGAAACAAAGCATAACTCCATGTATGTTTTTGATGAGGTAACAACATTATAACATGACTTAAAGCTCGTAAGAGTCAATTTGTGTAATATAGGACCTTTAAATCAATTTACTGTAGATGATTTTGAGTATTCACTTTTTGGATTAATAACCATCTCTGCCTCTTATAAGTCCAGGGCTCTCAAGTTTTGAGCGGGGTCGTGCGTGAGACTGCGTAATTTCCGAGGAGCGGGGTGGGGGGGTGAGTGAACAATTTTTCCCGAGGAGCGGGGGGGAAGAGATTTTTTCGCGGTGCCTGCATAAACTGAGCCACACAGACCGATTTTCTGGGCACAAAAAAAAAAAAAAAATCAGCGTGAGAAATGCCATGTGTGGCGTGTGAGCGTGTGTACACGTCGAATTGCGTGTGTCACACTCTCAATGCGTGAGACTTGAGAGCCCTGTATAAGTCAATGGAGAAAAAAATCAAAAGCTCTTTAATAGATCCAGTGTGCAACCACAGAAAAGAAATGGCCCAACTACAAGAATTTTGACATCTTAAAAGGCTAAACCACTATTACATTATCTTAGCATTGCAGAATGGGAGCACCACACCAGCTGCACTTTTGCTCTTTTGTTCCCCAGGAGTTATCAAACTTTAGAATCAAACAACTCTGTGACACCACAAAACATTTAAAAACTGGCTTAGTGACAATTATTTCAATAGCTTATTTTGTTATTCAAACTCAGTTGACACAATCTAGTTCCAGTTTAAAGTCATATTAAATACAGTGTCCTTATAGTTTGAAATCATCTCTCAACCCCCAGCTAAACTCCCTTGGTACACATTCTCCACTAACCCTTGGCCTAACCCACCAACTGTAAAACCTGGCCAGCCAGAATCAAACGCTTTGACAAGACATCACAAAGATGAGATGATCTGGAGCGGTATCCGGTCTCCCAGAGTTCATCAGATCGATGCTCCATTTGAGTCAAAAACAAATATAGCTGCTTGCACATAAAAAAGGAGAAAAATCGACTGAGACTGAGAAACAGAATTAGAATTAACAATCAAAGCACCAAACTATTACTTATCTCAGGTAAAAGTTATAGATTTTGTTCTGAATTTTCAAAAGGAGATGTCTTTGTCTTTCTACATTTGAGAGACACAAGGTACAAATTAGCGTCTGTGGTTGGATCGTCTCGTTTTTTCACACTGTGGTTTGATTCCAGTCCCTCAATCTGAATGTATAAGGGACTGGCTGGTCAGGCAAGTAAACTGTAGCATTAACTTGTTTTACTCAGTGACGTGCCAGAATGAAAATGAATGTTTAATTAGCTTCACTTGTTATTGGTCATAATATGTAACAGTCCAATCTGTATTTAATTTCCTCATTTATCAAGGGCTTTGTCACAGCTCAAACAACTCCATAATTCACCCCTTTCCGTGATTGTTCGGAAGCAGCTATCTGTGCAATCACATGTCATGTACCTTAACACACAATAAATCACATGCTCACTCTACTGCATTTTATGAGACATCAAATGTGACAGATAACAAGCGTATGCTGACCACCCGCATCTAACGCACGACCTGCAAGAATTCAAATGAACATGAAACAGAACCCAGACGCTGGTGTGGGGCATATGAATAGGTAAATCAAAGACACTTTGAAATGTACGTGTTTGGAGGATTAGATGGTGACAGAATAAGGGAAGCAGATACAGTACAGAGACAACATAAATCATGCTGATAGTTATATAATTCAAAAGCGGACTGTGCAGCGTTTTGCCTTTGCAGAAAGTCTTAAGATGTCTTTGGAAGATAGAACAAAGAAAACAGGCCACCTATTCTCAAAACCCATGTAGTAAATGATCTGTAGATAAAGAGATATAATATCTCTTTATCTACAGACCATTTACTACACTACATTATGAATTGACTTTCAAGATTTGAACATGTTACACTGTTATAACTTTATCATCAGCTATTTCTAGGTTATACTTTGCATGTTAAAGTCATTCTGTATTGTAGGATTGGGTAAAAATGTATCTGTATTTACCTCCATGTCAAGGATTCAAAATTGTCATATTGCCTTTTTTCAACAATAAAAACTGTAAATTAAGATGATTCTTCTCAGTCAAGAAGTCAAGGGTCCTGTAAGCCATTTTAGATTAATAATTTTTCTTCTCATAGGTAGAAATGCTATGGACTAGATTCTCATGCAGGGGCAGTGTTCCAGAGAGAAGACTCTGTGTCTATAGTTCACTTTTAACTATTAAAAACTTCTCTCAAATCAGACTTTAGATTAACTTTTAGAATACAAATGTGATTTTGTAAAAATGACCCAGTGCTTTGTTTTAAATGAATGAGTGCACATACCTCACTGTGACATAGCAGAGATCTCTTTTGATTAAGATATTAAATTATTTAGCTGTAATCCTTGTGGGATTTCATTATTTGATACAAGTATATTTACATATGTATACTGTATGACCTTTTGTCTAGTTTTCCTGTATGTTTTTCAACCTAGTGTTCTGTAAGTAGCGTAAGTGTAACTCAATACGTTTACATAGGTTATGTTGACTACACCACCTGCTCCCATCCATCAACTATTGATAAACTCCCCTCCTGTTATTGGCTAACTGTTGGGAGCTTATGCTATGGCATACCACAGACATGTATTTAAGTCAGCAGTTGTATGTGACCAGTGTGGGGGAGAGACGGCAGTAGCTCAGTGGTAGAGCGCTTGCCTGGTGATCCAGGGGTTGGCAGTTCGAATCCCGCTCTTGACGGGTGGACCACATGTGATCCAAGCTCCCACAGATGAGCGCTGCCGTTGTGTCCTTGGGCAAGACACTTAACCCCACCTCGCCCCCAGTGTCTGCGGACACTGGTAGCCCCCATGGCAGAAGATACATCGAGGCCCGTTGTGACGTGAGCCACCTGTGGGAGGATTCTCCAGCCAAGGTCCTGACCAAGCCGAAGCAAGAAGATTGTGGAGATGGTCCCCGGGCGCGCCTCGGGTGCAGCCCACTGCTCCTGATGACAGGATGGGTCAAATGCAGAGGACAAATTTCTCTAAGGAGACAATAAAAGGCTTATCTTATCTTATCTTATGAGACACGATGGTCATGGTGTGTGGACGATGTGACAACTGAAGAGATGCCATTTACGTTTGTATACCTGCCTAATTCAACATTAAAAAATGCTAATAACCTCAATCTTGAGTTTTGCCCTTTCATGATCCCTTTTTTGAAAGCTCACATCCTCATATACTGAACTTACACTACACTTACAGGTGAGTCTACAGGTGTTTTCTCCCCAGTAAACTGTACTGAGTGGTATGTGCAAATCCAAAAGCAATTTTAAAGTACAGGGGGTCCTCGGGTTACGACGGTCTCGGGTTACGACGTTTCGTGGTTACGAACGCGCCCCCATTAAAAAAAATATGTATATATTACGCGTCATTCCGTCTTACACGGTTTAGCGTGGTAAGAGATGTAAACAAACGCGAACGGCGCGCGGCGCACGGCGGAAGAATACGCTTTGTTGTGGTTGTAGGGAGAAGAAGACGGCCTCATGTGCGTGCCCAATGTGGGCGGAAGTACCTGATGTGGGCTCTGATCTGCTCCTATGAAAGCGGCAGTGATAACCAAGCAGCGTAGTGGTCTAATTATTGAGATGGTAAGGTTATTGGTGCTTTGGTTGGAAGATCAAAGGCAAAATCCGGTTTACGACGAAATTCGGGTTACGACGCGTCTTAAGAACGGATCAACGTCGTAACCCGAGGACCCCCTGTAATATACAAGCCATATGATACCAAGATAACTAGTCTAAATATGTAAAAATCAAACAGCACAGAACATAGCATGGTGTAAATCTCTTTATAAACTAGTTGTGAGAAAAAATAATTTGTTTTATCAGTATATCCCAGAGGAAAAATTTGCTGCTCAAATATGTTTTTTTTTGTTTGTTTTTTTTCGGAAGTTCGGAAGACAAAGTTGAGACTATCATTGTAGTCTCACTATAGAGATCTAGAGAAAGAACAAAAAATTCTGAATTTAAAAATGTTTTTATTTTGTTTGTTTTTTTGTTTGTTTTTTGAGACAAATAATGAAGAAAATAGTTGTTTGTTGTTTTCTTATTTTTGGTTTTATTTTGAAAAACAAATGAACGAATGATAAACAAATTTCCTCAGCTCCTGCCTCTGTTGTATTTTGGGTAAATTGCTTCGTGGTTTTTGCTTCCGGCCGTGATGGCTCAGTCAGGGTAGACTCAGCACCAGCTGATGTTTCACTTTCAGTTTTGGCCACCTCAACCTGAGCCTCTCCTATTGTATTGTCCACACTGTAAGAGTTGATGCTTTGGAAACCACAGTCATAACGTCTACCTGGACTACCTCCTCCTCTGTTGGAATGATTTCCAAATCAATCCTCACCTTCATCCTCAGTTATGATATTTAGGGCTAGTCTCTCTGGAAGCAGGGAACACTTGCCCATGTTGGTCAGGGAATACTCTGTATCAGGTGATGTTTCAGTTTCAGTTTTGTCCTGTTCAACCTGAGCCCCTGTTGTGTTTGTCTCTGTGTGAAATGCTTTCTGCTGCTGAGTCTGGAGACATCTCTTCAGTCTTCTTGTCTTCTTGGGTCTCTGTGACATCAACAGTCATCTTGTTTCATCTCTTCATTGGCTTTTCCAGACAAGTCAGGTGAACCTGGTTCTCCTTCCACTCCTGTTGCATCCCCTGAAGGGCCTGACCTTTGACCTAAACTGCATTATAGAACTCAATTTGCAGGTCTTCAAACTTTTGTTTCTGATGAATCTTTGTCTCTTGAGAGGCATTATCAACCTCCTTTTGGAGGTTGTCCAATGTCTTTTCCAGTCATTTCCTGACTCCAGGAGGCTCTGTCTCTTTTTCTTCAACTTCTGGTGCATCTCCTTCTCCCTGGCCTCTAAGTGGGATGTTAGCCTCTCAATGACATTATCCTTTACACTCTCCATTTTCAAAGGTGTAATGAAATTTCAAATTTGTCTTCTATAGAACTATTGCTCAGAAGAATAGCCTTGGCAATAGTGAGTGACTTGTGCTATACTGTCGAGTACACTCGACTCCACTGGTAAAGTGTGACTGCAGATGCAACACCGACCCCCATGCAGTGTTAACAACTTAACGAATTTGTCGCTATTTTTAGCTACTTTCTGGACCCCCCTAGCGAGAAAATTAGACAAAAGCGACTAGCGGCAAATCTAGCGACTTTTTTGGTGATCAGAGGCTCCAAGATCTCTCAGGGGGAAAAAATAATTGCGCCGTTTTCTCTCTTTCCCCGTTCAGAGAAAGAGACAGAGAGACAGAGAGGGGCAGTGGAAGAGGGACACAGGCAGAGAGGGGCGGGGGCGGAGTTGAGAACAACGTGGACTGTTGTGGACTGTCGCTTCACTCACAGGCAGACAGACACACACACCAGTCTCTTCTCTGCTCCCTCCCATCTCGTCAGATCGCCTCGGAGTCTGGTCATTCCTCTGCCATAGGCTCTGATTCTCAATAAGTGTATGCCTATGCGCTCTGATTTGTTTTCTTTTTCTTTTTGGCGACACAAAGTCACAAGTAGCACTGCTTAAAAAGCTAGTTGTACAGCACAGAAAAGTTTTAAAAAGCTAGTTCTTTAGCACCAAAAAAACAAAAAATAAAATAAAAAGCTATAGTTTGCCCACTATAGCACAACAAAATAAAAAAGAAATAAAAAGCTTTAGTTAAACTACAGCACAAAAAAAAAAAAAAAAAACACAAAATAAAAAAGCAAGCTATAGATCTTGGACTACAGCTCCAAAAAAAAAATCTAAAAAATAAAAACCAAATAAAAAAATGAAAAACAAACAAATAAGTATATGTAATAACAACACCAATAAAAGGTTAGTGTCACGGGGTAAGGAAGGTTAGGATGTGCTGTCTGGAGCCCCCTGCTGACAATGACGCTCGCTCGTCTAGCTACTTTTAGCTACTTCTGGGCGGGCCAATAGCTACTTCCGATGCTGGGGAGTTGGCAACACTGCCCCCATGGCACAGGTGTCAGACTTCTAACTTCTCTAGCAGAACTACCTATAGCAGCATTCAAGAGAAAAGCATTTTAATGACCATGCAACATAGAAAGATGATTCAATAGTAGATGCTATATTGGTCTGGAATAATATAAAATTGCACATGTCTTCCTCCTTGACATTAATGACAAGTTTAGTACTGAAGTAGCAAAGATGTCTTAAGTGTAATTTCAATGTATATTTAATGGGGGGAAAAAGGGCCCTGGATCAGCTGCCTATCCTCCTCATTAAACATGGCAAGGCTTCTGAAATACACAGTAATGCAAACATTTAAATTAATACTCAAATAATTTAAAATAAATGTAAAATTAATTATAAATTTACAGCAGCATTAAAACTAACGCCGCAGAACGTTTAGAGTTCCACTTTACATTTTTCACAAACGGGTTGAGGAGTAGTGTGTAATTACTGCACAACAAACTGTTCTAAATTGCAGCATCTTGGAGAAAGGAGAGGGCGTCCTCTGAGGCTCTTACAGCACCCGATCTCCATGGAAATGACCGCTCCATGAAGATTACCCAAATTATCTCTGTGCAGTGATTATAAGTGCAGGGACAGCTCTGCAATTTGTTCACAGGGAAACAGGCTGATTTTGCTTTGCTGGAATGTAAAATCAGTGTTAAAATGTGAATATTGAAATCCTGATTTGTTGGCATTGTTGTGTAAGTTTTTTTGTTTTTTTTTCTTTTTCATAGAATGTTTATTCAAACAAAACTGAAAATACTGGGATGAGGAAGACCCCCTGTATAAGCAAATCTGGAGGTCAAAATAAGTCTGCTGTGTACTGTCTGTATTAAGTGTCTTATTAACAGAGAATCGGGAATACTGTGGTTATCATGCTAGTTGTTCTAACTTTGGACTGCTTGCAAACCATTTAAAATGAACCAGTTCTGTTAAAATCTGGTATAAAAAAAAGTTTGTGTGCAAGTTTTTCTTAGTTTCTTAGTTTATTAAGGACAGTGTGCAGTTTCATTAAAAAGATGTCTGCACCAGATTTAGCTCAAAGCTAATTTCCATCTGCAGTCCTCACATCATAAAATACAATACAAAAATACGATAAAGTGCAATTAAATAAATACAATAAAAATACAATACAATATAATAAAATAAAAGAAATCACATATCAAATACAAGGTACAATCTTAAAAAGCTAGTGCAGGATAAAATCTTAAAATATAAGCAATTCTAAAATAAACAATCTCAAAACAATTCTATACATTATCCGACACTTAAAGTGCGTGCATATTCATAAGCGCATACAGGTAGTAATCACACGCATAATTTAGGAGCAAAGTCATTGAGAGCAAAGTGATCTGTCTTTGTTCTCTTGTCATCTGTGATTTGTGATGTCCCTAAACCGAAAGATTATGAGGGTGGCAGACATGATGGCGGTCTCTGGGTCAAAGTAAAATGGTCATTGATCACAAAGTGGAGCAGGCACCACTGAACTATCATTACACTCAGACTGATGAGGCTAGATAGGTGGCACTGAGGTGAGAGGCTCCAGAAAAACACATGTGACTGAGGTGGTGAAAAATCACCACTATGACAGCAGCTGAAAATTATTGCATTTCAGGTTGTCTACTTTTAAAAAAAATATGAGTAGTAGTAAGTCTCATGTCACTTTCTGCTCACAGCTTAAAGTGCATATTATAGGTTAGACAACAAATTTAAATAATCTTAAATCATAATTATCATAAATGGATTTAAGTAAAAAAAAAAAAGTATAGTTTCTTTCTATTTTCCCTCTAAATCAAGTAATAACTAGAAAACTCTGTCATATGCTTTTGCTATACATTTGTATTTGTATTTTGAGTTTGACATTTCCTTCTTGAGTCATTAAAGGGACAGTGTGTAAGATTTTTACCCGTTAATTACCGAAATTGAAGATACCCATTCAAAAATACATTGTTTTCCAAGCCTTTTCACTTCCATCATGAAATCAAAGTATTCTTTTGGACTTAGATATAGTCACATAAAAGGGGGATCTTCCCCATGCAGAGGCAGCCATTTTGAATACAAGAGCCGCAGAAGGACATTTGGGCTCCGCCTTCGCCTTCAGCAAGGCTCGTGGTTTTGGGTAAACAACGACAAGCATGTTGCCAGATCACACGTCGTAATGGATCTAACACGTGTTTTGGACTAAATTGTTTTACTGGATTTTATTCGCTGGATCCTTACGGACAGATTGAGACCAAGCTTGTTCGGTGAAATGCTGAGTTTGACCTGGGCAGAGCCTTCAAAGGTAAGCTTTGTGCTTTTCCGTTTTGTGCTTTTCCGTATAAAAGCCCCATGTGCTCGGGGAGTGATTGTTGTGCCGGGAAATGAATTGCATAGTCAAAAAGAGGAGACTGTAAGGTTTCATTTGATGTGTAGATTGTCATGATACATGATCGGGAATGTGTGTTTTCATGCGAAAAAAAAAAAAAAAAAGTGAACGGGACCGCGTTTTATGTATACAGTAGTGGCGCGCGGTTCTTGCGCCGGTACGCGAGCTGTCCGCGCTACGGCGCGCCCGGGTGACCCTCGAGGTCTGCCGTAGCTAAAACAGGAAGTGCAATAGCACCATCCACCTATGCACCACGAATCCTACACACTGGGGCTTTAAAGAAGACATATTATGCTTTTGTAAATTGATTTGTCCATTGACAGTTCAAGATTGCGGCACTGGTTTCAGCCTACCCCTTTACAAGTTTACTCTCTCAAAAAAAGTAAGGATACTCATAAACTTGATCTTAGTTTTTAACCAAGGCTAAATACAATACAATCCTAAAGAACATGAAAAGGTTAGCTTGTATTGTATGGGAATCAATAGTGGACAAGAACAGTATTCACTTTAACTTTTAACTTCTGTACAACCTCCCAATTTCTATACAACAAGAATCAGGATAAGAGACAAAGTTTAACTCATTCATTTTCTGGGTCGCGGGGGCAGCAGTCCAAGCAGTGTTCTGCTGCCCAGAACACAATGCACCAGCCCCCATGAATCCTTCCGTGGGTGGTGGATCCACAGGAGGACAGTCACTGGGGGCGAGGTGGGGTGGCGAGTGTCTTGCCCAAGGACACAACAGCAGCGCTCATCTGTGGGAGCTGGGATCACATGCGGTCAACCCATCAAGAGCGGGATTTGAACCACCAACCCCTGGATCACGAGGCATATGCTCTACCAACTGAGCTACTGCCACCCGAAGGTTAACTCATCACAGACAAAGTTCTGTGTTTAAATCAATGTTTTATACAAACATGTTGGCAGTCTTCTCTAAAGGCCAAGCTATATTTGCATTTACACAATGTGGAGTTGAAAATAACATGCATTAAATCATATGTTTTGCTTTCTTTACAAAAAACTATCAAAATTGTGTTGTACTCAGTGTTTTTGGAGCTCCTTCTGGATTGTTACCATGGTGTTATAGTTGTGGACGAGGTGTGAGTGTGGCTCTAGCAGTGATATCAAATATAGCACTGTCTCCAACACTGAAAATAGGCCCATTAACAGAAAGACCAATTCATTATCCGCACCAGGCAAGGAAGGTTTTATTGTTGCTGTCAGTTTGTTAATTGGATAGGCAAAAATAATTCAAGTTAATAACAGTATAAAAAAACAAAACAAAAAATGTTTCCATTTCCCTTTGTTCCATTAGAAGATACTGAATAAAACAACACCAAGAATTACTAAAGAACTGATGGAAATTAGCGTTTTTGCTATAATCTGGCATATTTACACTGCAATGTTGTAGATGTTCATTAATATGCACTGTCCCTATTAAATAAAGAATAAATAAAATTAATCATGTTTTCCTGACACATTGGCTTAGCATACAGACAATTTACTACAAAACTAGAAATCTCAGTCCATTATTATGAGTGAACTACTGTGCATTAGTCTGACCAAGCTGACTAAATTTAAAGAAACATAAAATGTGGGACATAATGTACCATAAAATGCTGCATTATATGAGTGAATCAATATAATATACGTAGGTTTTATAAAGAAACAATTACAGAGACACAGTTTGTGGATATGAACCGTTTACAGCAGTAAAAGTAAAACAAATAGTCTACTAATAAATGTTTCTATTCTATTCAAAATCTACTGTAGGAAAGTACATAAACAGTTGTATAGAGTACACAAGGTACACACACTAAAAATACTAGGGTAAAAGCATTTATGTGGATAATTGTGTGAAGATCTGCTGGGAAATAGGCAATAGGTTGTTTTAACAACAAAATAATGGCATCTCAATATTGAATGAGAGAATTTGGGATACCAGAAAACCCTTTAACTGCTTAAAGTGGTATAATAATATTAACCGCAGACATTAGCAGTTCTACTGAAAATGCACTAGTCCAATTACTAATATGACCTCAAGCTACTTAATACCAGAAGAAGAAGAACAAGAACAAGAACTTTATTGATCTCACACATTTAACCCATCCTTATTATTAGGAGCAGTGGGCAGCATATGACTGCGCCCGGGGATCATCTCCATGATCTTGTTGCTTAGGCTTGGTCAGGACCTAAGCTGGAGGATTTTTACCTATGGTGCATGTTTTGGGTTGAAAATCACTGCATTTAAAGGTGCACACTGTAACCTTCCTGGTGCTTGTTGCCATGGAGATTTTATTGCTTTACCTGGAATTGATATGGTACGAAAGACCATATATTATAATATTATTATATACATATATAATATATTTATATATTATTATTATTATTATTATTATATATACACACACATGTACACACATATGGACATAGCTAGCAGCATGTGGCTCTTCTGGCTCCTTCTGACTCTGGCTCCCATTGACTTACATTGGAATATTGTGGCCCCTTTCTCTGTAACTGCTGCTGTGAGCCTTGTCATTTTGGTCTTAAAATGTTTGTATTAACACGCTCTATGATCCTGGTGTTTTTTGGGGGGAGTTTTTTGGCTATTTTATCTGCCAAAAAAATCCTATTCATAATATAGAGCCTGGCTCCAAATTCGCCCCTGTAGCCATTAGCATCACAAGCTTCATTTGAGTGGAGAAGAACGCTATGGGTAACTTCACACTCGCTTAGTCCACTTTTTTATACTATGTATGAAACGTATCTTTATAGAGACAGAGAGATGACAGTAAGCCAAGGCACTAAACAGATCTGTGGTGAGGCATAGTAATATGGTTCAATGTATTTATACAAATTTAAAGGTAATGAATAAGTCTAATAAATCCATAATATCTCCATGCAGACAAGCACTAGAAAAGCTACATAATGCACCTTTAGTTATTCCAAAATGAGCACACATGAAGCCTTAAGTGAATCAATAGTGGACCTTGAATTCCCTTGCTATGTCAGTGATGTGTCTTTAGTTGTGTCTTTGACTTCTACTGCTCTGAGCTGCACGTGCAACATTTCCTATGCACACACTTTTTTATCCTATGTCACAGCATCATTCATCAAATACAGGCTGTAATTTATGTTCTGTTTTTAACCGTAAAACATTTGTCAATACCACCACAGCAGCAGCTCATCCATCACAATCACTGTGCTTAAGCTTTAAAGGGACAGTGTGTAGGATTCGTGGCGCATAGGTGGTTACTAGCTATTCCACTTCCTCTTTTGGCTATGGCAGACCTCGAGGGTCACCCGGACGCGACGTAGCGCCGAGATCTCGCGTGCCCGCGCACGAACCGCGCACCGCTGTATACATAAAGCGCGGTCCCCCGTTCACTTTTTTTTTTTTCTTTTCGCATGAAAACACACAATCCCGATCATGATTCATGACAATCTACACATCAAATGAAACCTTACAGTCTCCTCTTTTTGACTATGCAATTCATTTCCCTGCAAAACAATCACTCCCCGAGCACATGGGGCTTTTATACAGAAAAGCACAAAACTTAGCTTACTTAGCTTACCTTTGAAGGCTTTGCACAGGTCAAACTCTGTATTTCATCATAAACTTGGTCTCAATCTGTCCATAAGGATCCAGCGAATAAAATCCAGTAAAACAATTTAGTCCAAAATACGTGTTGTATCCATTACGATGTGTGATCCGGCAGCATGCTTCTTTACACAGGCTCCCCCCTTCCCCCCTCCCCTTCCCCTTCTCTCCTTCTGTCCTTCACTCCCAAACGCAGCGCGGCTAAGCAGCTGTTAGCAGGAGCCGAGGCGAAGGATGAGCCCAAATGTCCTTCTGTGGCTCTCGTATTCAAAATGGCTGCCTCTATATGGGGAAGATCCCCCTTTTATGTGACTATATCTAAGTCCAAAAGAATACTTTGATTTCATGATGGAAGTGAAAAGGCTAGGAAAACAATGTATTTTTGAATGGGTATCTTCAATTTCAGTAATTAACAGGTAAAAATCTTACACACTGTCCCTTTAAATAAAGCCAGCACCAATCATTAAGTTTGATTTTGAAATGTCACTCATGGGTTCAAGTTTGATTTTTCAATATCAAATCTGAAGTCATCGATAAGAATGTATAATAATCAATCATTTTAATACTTTTGAGTGAAAATGACTCTAAAAAGAAAAGAAAAAGCCCAAGTAACACCACTGCATATACCACAGAAGCTGTCAACACTTCCAAACACTCCTAAATATTGATACTGAACAAAAAATAAGAAAAAATATTGAATGAGACAGAGCTACCCTCCAGTGAAATACTGAGGGTCCATTTTAATTCAAAGCAAAGGTCTCCCCTCCACTGTGCAGCCTCTGGTGTCTGAGTGACAACTGGAGAGGCACAGAGGAGAGAGCCTGTGGTGTGAGATAGGAGGATAAAACGTGCCCATAAAGATGTCTATAAGATACTCTCCGGATACTCTCTCTCTTATCTTCTTTCTTCTAACGATATTATGGGATTACAGTGTAACTCAAGACCAGCCATTCAGAGAGTTAGAAGTCCACATGGAGAGGGCCAGATCTAATTAGGTATTCTCTACAGCGGACCACTACACCCCATAACACAACACCCTGTGAATACAACTGTCCAGAGTGACAGGAAATCAATCTGGCCATTCATTTTGACAAGAACACATCAACTTTGCATTATGGCTTGAGGACATTAGGAGTGGAACAGCAAGTGACTCAATTAACCCATCTAATCCAAACATACTTTTGTGCCATTGGGCAAGACACTTCAATCACTTTGTCCATGTAGATGTGTTGGTGTAATTGTATAGGCGGATTATAGATATTAGAAGCTACTCTAAGAACTCACACTGATTGAATCCAATATAAATAAATACATTCATTCATTTTCTTCCGCTTTTCCATTTTCTGGGTCGCAGGGGCAGCAGTCCAAGCAGTGTTCTGCTGCCCAGAACACAATGCACCAGCCCCCATGAATCCTTCCGCAGGTGGTGGGTCCACAGGAGGACAGCTCATGTCACAACAGGCCTTGATGTATCTTCTGCCATGGGGGCTACCAGTGTCCACAGACACTGGGGGCGAGGTGGGGTTAAGTGTCTTGCCCAAGGACACAATGGCAGCACTCATCTGTGGGAGCTGGGATCACATGCGGTCAACCCGTCAAGAGCGGGATTCGAACCGCTAACCCCCTGGATCACATATGCTCTACCAACTGAGCTACTGCCGCCCCTAAATAAATACATAATCCAAATAAAGTAATTTTGAATGTCTCAGTAGTACTGGGCTCATTTCAGATACTTTCAGATATATTTTGGTATCCTTAATTGGTGAAGAGTTATAAAATTTGTATTATTGATACATTACTACAATTTATGTTTGTTACAAATGTAAAGGAATGAACATGAATTATAATAAGACAACTTAAATAAATAGGCATTCTTCCTTGCTGCTTGTCTAATGCCGTACTGTGGATTCAAGATTCAAGATTCAAGATTGTTTATTTATCATATGCAGAATCAACACAAGGTCAACAATGCAATGAAATGCTTAGGATCAGAAGAACCGTTGGAGTCGCTAAGATAGTCAGAAGTACTAATAACATGCAATAATAGTACATGGTAAAAAAGTGTTGCAAAAGTGCAGGGGAAGAAGTAAACAATATAATAAAATATGTAATAAAATGTAATAAAAATACAAGGTACAATGTACAAAGGTGCAGGTAGGATTAAATCACAGATCAAATAAGGTGTAAGTAGAGTATTTCACAGATTGCACATAATATGGTGGTATAGGTGTTGCATGTGGATTTCATATTGCACATAGTACGGTATAAATATTGCACATAGGTTATTGCACAGATTATTGCACAGGTAACAGTAGTTTACAGTGAGGTAGTGACAAACATGATACATTCATACAGAGCAGCAGCAGTAAACATATTCTGCATAGTGAAAAGTAGTTTAGTGCAGCATTATTGAGAGTTCAGTATTATTTAGAGTATTACCCAGAGTTCAGTAGTCTGACAGCTTGGGGGTAATAGCTGTCTTTGAGTCTTTTTGTGCGTGCTGGCAGGCTCCTGTATCGTCTGCCAGAGGGAAGCAGACGGAAGAGTCCTTGTGCCAGATGAGTATGGTCCTTAGTGATGCTGCGTGCCTTACGCAGACCCCTGCTGTGGTAAATGTCCTGGATGGAGGGGAGACTGTTACCAGTGATGTCCTCTGCCGCTCGCACCACCCTCTGTAGTGCTTTGCTCTGAGCGGTGCAGTTCCCATACCACACTGTGATGCAGCCCGTCAGCAGGCTTTCGATGGTGCACCTGTAGAAGTTTGTGAGAATGCTGGTGTTCATACCAAACATCCTCAACTTCCTCAGGAAGTAGAGTCTTTGTCGGGCTTTCTTAACCACAGTGTCTGTATGTAGTGTCCAGGACAGATCCTCAGTGATGTGTACCCCAAGGAACTTAAAACTGCTGACCTGCTCCACCTCAGCGTTGATGATGAAGATGGGGGGATGCTGGTCTACACGCTGTCTCCTGAAGTCCACGATGTTCAGAGAGAGGTTTTTGCTGATGTTCAGAGAGAGGTTATTTTCCTGACACCAGCTGGTCAGTGATTTCACCTCGAGGCGCTCTCATCGTTGTTGGTGATAAGGCTTAGGATGGTCGTGTCGTCACCAAACTTGAGGATGATATTGGAGCTGTGCCTGGCGGTACAGTCGTAGGTGAACACAGAGTACAGGAGAGGGCTGAGAACACAGCCCTGGGGTGCCCCAGTGCTGAGGACACGTGTGGAGGAGACGTGGCTGCCAATCCTCACCGCCTGTGGCCTGTTGGTGAGGAAGTCCCATATCCAGCAGCAGATGGACGTCCCCAGGCCCAGGGCTGTGAGTTTAGAGACCAGTTTGGAGGGGATTATGGTATTGAATGCCGAGCTGTAGTCAATGAAGAGCATTCTCACATAAGTGTTTCCTCTCTCCAGATGACTGAGAGGTGTGGACTGCTAGAGCAATAGCGTCGTCTGTAGACCTCTTTGCTCTATATGCAAACTGCAGGGGGTCCAGGGTGTCGGGGAGGGAGTCACAGACGTATCTCTTAATGATTCGTTCAATGCACTTCAGGATGACAGATGTGAGTGCTATGGGCCGATAGTCATTAGGACAGGATGCTGTGGGGGTCTTTGGGATGGGGACTACAGTGAAGGTCTTGAAGATGGTGGGCACGATAGACTGGCTCAGAGACAGGTTGAAGATGTTGGTGAACACCCCAGCGAGTTGGTCAGCACAAGCCCTCAGCACCCGTCCCGGGATGCCGTCGGGTCCTGGTGCTTTGCGGGGGTTCACTCTCTTGAACGCCCGTCTCACTGTAGCAGTGTCTATACAAAGTACAGCGTCCTCACTGTCCACATGGGGTCTGGTGACAGGCGTGGTGTTATCTGCATCAAACCGGGCGTAGAAGGTATTGAGTTAGTCCGGAAATGATGCGCTGGACAGTTCCACGGGCCCGCTCCTCCCCTTGTCAGTGATGCAGCATAGCCTATGCCACACTGCTCTGCTGGGCAGACTCCACTCTCTCCCTGTAGTCCCTCTGGGCAGTCCTGATGGTCTTTCTGAGGTCATACCTGGCTGCTTTGTAGGCTTCGGGGTTTCCTGAGTTGAAGGCGGACCCTTCAACCCTCCAGTACAAGCAATCACCAAGCAGATGATGGACATCCACTAGAAAAGTTACATATTCCACATTTATTTATCCAATTAGGTAAAAAAAAAAAAAAAGCATGTGTATTATAATATGCAAAACACGTGTGTCGTACTATGATGTTTCTCTTCCATGTACTATTGACTCTCACATTGGTTAAAAACCTTGCTCCTAAGCCCATGGTTCTGAGGAGGGCAGGCAGAGCGGGGCCTTCAGGGACACTCTGAGCTGATGTGATTTGACAGAACATACAATACTCTACTTTTTGAACAGTCTGTGCAGCTGCTGCCCCTAATTGGCCCTCTCTCTGCTGTGAAGGCAAAAGGAACCACAATAGAGTGAGTTTCCTACAGGATTTTGTTTTTGGTTGAACTGAATCAAATCACAAGTTCCATAAATTGAAGTGTATTATGCCTGGCATCAAGATGTGTGGCAGGTTGCTTAGAGTCAGCACAAAAAGTGGAATTGTTTATCTCTGCAAAACTTTGAGAATGTGAATATACAAAGTTGTGTTGAATAATTTTGCACAAACTCAGAATACGTTTATGTCACAGTACAGCAGTGGTTCTCAAATAGTGGGGCGGGCCCCCCTGGGGGGGCGCGGTGTGATGCCAGGGGGGGCGCGTGTGACCCTGGGAAACATGCTTTTTTGCCATACTGTACTAGAACGAAAGTGTAATTGCACATCAACAACAGTAGTTGGCAGTAGCACTCTCGTTGTCGCTCTGGGGCAGGGGTCGGCGACCTTAAATACGCGATATACGCACAGAACAGACTTGCCATCAGCAGAACATCCTCTGTCACAGAAAAAACATGTTATATTCCACTGAGCTTTGAGTTTATGCAAATGGACCATGTGGTTTTTAAGTTTCGTTTCTGTAAAACGTAAACAAATGTGCACAAAGCTGCATTAAAAGCACATTAATATTTGAGTCCTCAGTGCAAAAAAAGAGTGCAGTGTTTGTTGGAAGTTTCTTTCTTTTTTTGTTTTTAATGTTAATAAAAGGATACATTGTTATGCAGAGGTGTACTAATAATTTTCTAGACAAATAATACTATTAATAGTCGTGCACAGGGAGGGGGGCGTGAAATTTTTTCTTCTTCCTAGGGGGGGCGTCATAGAAAATAATTGAGAAGCACTGCAGTACAGTAATGTCACAATTAGGGCAAAACTGATGTATCGCTTGGCCGATATGGGCACTTGACGACACATCGGCCTAAATCTAGCTGATATGGGCTGATTGTCTATGTGGGCATGTTACAGTATATCTGGTTATACAGCTTAGACTCTATATTACATCTATTTAATCCTATTTAGAGACAGACAAATGTCCTAATATGTGCCAGCGCATCAATATTTATAAGAGGATAATTTGTGTGTTTGACGTTATATTGCACCTGAATGCACCCTCAGAGTCATGTCACTCATGTCACTTGTTTACACCAGTGCTTTATCGCCATCCTTTCTGAGGCAGCACTGAGGCGCTGGCTTTAAATGCTCTTGTAGTCTGATACAATAAATAGAAGCTAGCTTTATCACAGCCAGCAACAAAACTACAGCTTGTTTTTATCAAAATGTGAGTGCGGAGAAGAGAGGACTGTCAGAGGACACACGTAGCTGCTGTCAACATGTTCGATTATATTCTTTTTACGGATGATCGTTTTGAGTCAGGATTAAAAGGACACTTAGTTGTGAAGACTAGTGATCTGAGAGGTGCCTATGTGAGCGGTGAGTCTTTTCGTTCTTTATCGTTGGTTAGCGCTTTGCTGCTGTAAACTACCACACATAAAAACCTGTTTTCTCTTACATTGGTTTACTGTAAAGTGACAACAGTGGCTGTATGCATTACTGGACCTGCACTGATATGTAAAGGTGTCGTGAACAGAGGTGTGAATAGTCCCAGTTACAAATATGATTATATGATAAATTACCGCGGCATGGACACATTTACGCTAACTGCAAAAGGCTAAGTGGTAGTTTACTTACTTTACAGGCAAGAATGTCTACCAAAACTACCATTAGGCCTACCTACTGACTTAAAATATGACTGTAAAGAGGCTAAAGGAAATGTAGCCTAAATACATCTAACTTAAACTATAATAGAGTCAAACCTAAGCTGTATAATTAGATGAAGATTTACAGTGAATTTTAACGTTGCTAAATGTTCGCCTGTTATCGCCTGTTATCAGCTATCAGCACCTCCAAAGCCTGTTTTATCAGTATCGGTTTGGATCCAAAAATATCCATATTGGTTGGCCCTAGTCACAATAATGGAACAGTCCTCTTTTTGGACAATAAAGTGTAATTTGGGCCAGACTTATTACTATTGAAATGTATGCTTGTATGTTAAAAACGCATGTAGCTCAGCAAAAAATTAGGTCTATCTTCATAAAAGAAAAAGAGATTAAAAGATTGTGCGCAGTAGTTGCTGTTGTGGGCTTCAGAATACCCCTAAGGTTCAGGATCTTTATGTTTTTAGTCTTTTAAACAACAACTTACACACAGCAGCACAGCATGGCTCCCTTATTACACATGGGCCTGTTGGTTCTGCTTTGGGCCGGCCCTCACAGGAGCATGGGGGCATAGTGCTTACTATAGACTCTAAAAGCAAAGACTGTGGGATGGGGCACAGAGCCTCTCATGCTCCTGACCATCTCCTCCTCTTCCTCCCCTCAGGCTTTGGGCATCTGTCCACCTCACTCATATTATAATAAAAAACCCTACTGTAAGAAAGTGTAAACACATTTGACATTCTTATGTTTATGAAAGGAAACTTGCATCATGGGACTGCATCAGTTTTACATTCAAGACAGTTAGAAAAACCTACGTAAAATATTTGCACATTTGTTCTTTTGCAGGAAAAGGTCTGACAGCTCTGACAGGGTCAATTCAAGACCTGGAGCATTGGAGAAAAGAGTTCAGTTCATCAGCACACAACTGAAATATTGATGAGATAATTATCGGAGTGTCTATCTGCACCCTGGGTGTTAATAGTAAAATGGACACGATTCTTCTATTTACACCCGTCTCAAGAAAAAAAGGTGTCTGCCTACGTCGTTTCTTGTGAAAAGTGCGGGAATCCGACCGTTTCAGAATTTTAACAAAAGGTAAGTTAACGTTGCTACAAAATATATTTGCAGTGCCTGTCCTACCTTTCCTACCCTTCAGCACCTTTCAGCACGGTGGCTGAGTGGGTAGCGCTCATGCTTCACAGCAAGAAGGTGCCCAGACCTTTCTGTGTGTGTTCTGTATGGAGTTTGCATGCATGGTCTGGGTTAATTCAATATTATTTGATATTACTCTCTACATTATCACAGTTAAATAAATTAACTCTATTTCTCATGAGCAATCCTGCATTTTTTTAATGTGTAACAATAAATGCAACAGTCCTTTGCAGTTTGTGTCAAATTCATATGGAGAACTGGACTTGATACGGCAGGCACCAAGAAGATATGGACATTTTTGTCTAGGAACACCCAGGTGTGACAGCGGTGTAAATAGCATTACTGACTATGAAGACCTGGGTGTAAATAGCATTTTTGTCCTGGAACACTCGGGTGCGTCTACTGTGCCAAGTTAAATACGCCCAGGCCAGGTGTAAATAGCAATAATGGCTAGTTGCCCTATGTGTGAATAACAATGTTTGCTATTTACACCCAGGTGCAAAGAGCATCTGCCGATAATTATCCTCTTAGCAAAATTAACACTGCATCAATCAGTAACTGAAAGATATTTGATACTTTATATTCAAATGTCTCCGACACACCATACCATTTTTTACCTGCTTATTGTTCTGCTCAAGTGACCTTTACATACCTAAGCAAACCCAAAGTCCAACTATCCCTCCTCCATGCAGTGTTTCACCCAAAAGGGAATTCACTTTGTTCAATGAATGTCTCCACTTGTAATAAATATTCACACACTGACATTTCTGAGCTGCTGAGTGCCCAGATATCATTTTATATGTGACAATGCAGCCAAGGACAGAAATTACTCCAATAAAAGGTGATGTGAAATGCTGTTGAAAGCTATTCAGGCCAAGTAATCTCAAGCTCAAAATATTAATGAATTTTGAATTACATTGGAACACTTGAGTTAATGGTGGAGTATGTACATTTTCTGATGCCTGTCTCCATGGATGTGTTTGTGCTTTGCCTAGAATGTTCCACCAAATGGCATTAAACTTGTGTTAAATAAGTTATGTTTTGTGTTTTGAATGGTAAAAAATCGAAAATCATGCATTCTTACAGTGAGTGGGCTGAGGCTCACCTCTCCACAGATCAGACCTCATTTATAAATCAATCAATCAAACTTTATTTATAAAGCACTTTTCAAACAAGAAAATGTAACACAAAGTGCTTTACAGTGATTAACAACCCACATTTTAGGAGATTAACCGATCTGGATCGGTTATCGGTCTGTGACCTCTGCAATCCGAGTGTACCGATCAACGGAGCCCGGATCGGTAAAAATGTGCTAAGAACAGTCCGATGGCCCGGAGTTACGGCCGCAAATCGGTTTCCTAGCGCCTGTGATCATGAGGGCTCGTTCTCATAGACAGTAGAAGTGGCCCTGTGTGTGTGTTTGAACTCTCACAAGACTACAGTGTTGACCTTTTACCTGTGACGTCGGCTGATGTTGTAGTAGTTGGAGGCACGGGATACTTTCTTCAACTTTGCTATGGAACCAACTAACCATGTGTTGTGTTGTGCTGTGAGTTGGAGTATCCAACAGAAGGAGCTGTAATACTTTGTATTGCATTAATGTAGAGAGAACGGAAGAGTAAAGGAAGAGAACGGAAGCTGATACATGTCTCACGCCTGCTTATTTTACTTTTAATGCTACGATACCACATTTTTGGCGACGAGGATGTCTATTTCTGTACCTTTACCTGCTCCCATGCCCTGCCTAGGGGAACCGGCAATACCTGCCTAGGGGAACCGGCAATACCTTTTCCGACATGGCTGAAAATGTTTGAGAACTACATGTTGGTGATAGCAGCTACTGGAGATAGCTGGCCCGAAGAGAGAAAGCGCGCGGTTCTACTTCATGCTCTGGGGACCAAGGGCCAAAGACTTTTCTACACATTGCCTGATGCGGGAACCACCTATGCTTCTGCTATTGCTGCGTTAAAGGGACATTTTGTGCCCAAGGTGAGCCCAAGCATCGCTGAGCGGCACAAGTTTCGACAGAGAGCCCAAAGACCAGATGAGACAATAAATTAGTTCCTAGCCTCACTGCGTGAGTTAGCTGCTGTATGTGATTTTGGTAACATGGAAGAACAAATGCTACGTGACCAGCTAATTGAGCGTGTTGCTAATACTCGCATAAGAGACAGACTTTTACTTGAGCCAGACCTGACACTTGCTAAAGCTACCACTTTAGCACTACAAATCGAGGGTGGTCTGAGAGATGCTAACGTTCTCTCCAATGCTAGCGCTACAGCAACGGCTGCTCCAGTGAGAGCTGTGCAGAAACAGCCAAAGCCAAGTCGACGCTGGGACAATAAGAAGCCGACTCCTGCTCCTGCCAAGGTCCAACCGTCTGGTAACCACCATACCTGCTTTTGTTGTGGATCTTCTGCCCATCCTGCCAATAATCCTGCTTGTCCTGCTGCAAAAGTTACATGCAACAAGTGCGGTAAAGTGGGACATTTTTCACACGTGTGCCGTTCACATCAAAAGGAGGTGCCCACCGTTCTTTACATGAACAATGCTGTACAGGATAAAATCATCTGCACTGTACAACTGACTGTTAATGGACAATGCAAGGATGCTAATTGAGCTAATTGTAGATACTGGGTCATCTGTTTCGATTATCCCAGAGAGCACTTGCCACACTCTCTTTCCAAAGTGTGTCTTAAAGGTCCCATGGCATGAAATTTTCACTTTCTGAGGTTTTTGAACGTTAATGTGAGCTCCCCTACCCTGTTTAGGCCCCGCCACACATGGCATTTCTCACGCTGATTTTTTGCGATCCTTTTCTGCGTTACACAAACCCAGTTTTGAAACGGGCGAGTTCAGACAAGGCACCTTTTTGACGTCAGATCGGCAAATGCAGCGCCAGCCCCTCCCTCTGTCTCCGCTCAGCGTCCCTGTATATCCCGCCCATAGAGTTTGGACTGTGAATGCGCTACGCAATGCGAAATGCGTTTTTTTATTTGCCTGGAGGCACCTGCGAGTGTTTCTAGGCTCGCAGGTCCCTTACCCGACCCTCTGGACCTCTGAAATACCAGTGGTTTAATTTTATTTTCTGTGTAAATATGCTTTTTTTTCATTGCTAACTCTCTCATCTGTCTCTCACGGAAGAGCAGACACAGCGGTGCAGAGCTGCGCTAAGCTGCGGGGGAAACCCGCCCCCCCGCTCCTCAGCCAATCTCTCTGTCCTTCTCATTTGCAGTGAAGAAGCAACACCCACAATAGAGCATTTTAGACACATATCTAGCCTCATGAAGACTGTCAGAGTCATATCTCATGCAGTGAGTGTTGATTTTGAAGAAGGATTCATTTACAGTATTAGGGAACCATTAAGGAGCCATATAAAAGCATCAAGAAGTACCATGTCATGGGATCTTTAACAGAACCTACATTTGCTCTTGTTACATATGCTAAAGAGAAAATCACTGTAAAAGGGTGCTTGAAAGCCACTATTGTACATGATGGTCATTCTACTGTAGGCACGTTGGTTGTGGTTGTCAGGTGCTGCTCTCCTTGGCTTAGATTTATTTGAGGCATTGCAAATGAAACTTGAAGGGAGACAAGTTGTAGCCACTGTCCCTTCTTACCAGTCTCAAAAGCCTACCATTACTCCTACTTCGCAGTGTCAGCCTATTGTACAAAGTACTGAACCTCATAATGTTCCAGAGGTTGTAGTCCAGAAAATAGGCTGTGCTAAAAACTTTGTTCATAAAGTGCCCAATGCTGTTCCAATACAACAGAAACTGGGGAGACTACCATTTTCAGTAAGACAGGCTGTTTCAGAGGAGATAAAAGAGCTCCAGGACAAGGGGATTATAGAGCGCATTGATGCTTCCCCTTGGGTCTCTCCCATAGTTGTGGCACAGAGGAGAGGTGGTGGGAGACCACGTATGTGTGTGGATCTGAGAGAGCCAAACAAGGCTATCGTTGCAGACTGTCACCCTTTGCCACACATGGATGAACTGTTCTCCAATTTGCGAGGTGCTACTGTGTTCTCCACTATTGACCTAGCTTCTGCCTACCACCAAATGCCACTGCATCCTGAGAGTCGTGATATTACTGCATTTATCAGTCATGATGGACTTTTTCGCTTTTGTAGAGTGCCATTTGGCTTAGCTTCTGCCCCATCGGATTTTCAGAAAATGATGTCAATCATGCTTTCAGGTTTGCCAGGTGTACAAGCATACCTGGATGACATCATCTGCTACGGTCCCACACAAAAGGACCATGATGACAACTTGCGCAGAGTACTTAATGCCCTGACCAATGCTGGACTTAAATTAAACATGCACAAATGTAAGTTCAATCAATCATCTCTGAACTACCTGGGGCACACCATTTCAAAAGATGGACTGCATCCTGACCAGGACAGACTTACTGCAGTCATCAACGCTCCTGCCCCACATGACACATCTTCTCTGAGATCTTTCCTGGGTCTCGCATCCTGGTATGGTAAATTCATTCCAGATTTTGCTACAGTTGCTGAGCCACTACGTGCAGTGCTCAGAGACTCCACTGATTTAAACTTCAGATGGTCAGTCCAAGCAGAGACTAGCTTTACTGCACTTAAAAGACTGATAATTAATAGCCCTGCCTTAGCTCTGTATGACCCTGAGTTGCCAACCTATGTTACTACCGATGCTTCTGATTATGGACTGGGTGCGGTACTGACACAAATGCATTCAGATCAAAATGAGAGAGTTATAGCTTTTGCATCCAGAACGCTCTCCCCTGCCGAACGCAAATACTCTACTGTGGAACGTGAAGCACTTGCCTGTGTGTGGGCTGTGGAAAAGTGGAGGACCTACCTCTGGGGACGCCATTTTATCCTCCGCACAGATCATCAGGCTCTTACAACCCTGCTCACCTCCAAAGGTTCTGGCCGTGCTGGACTGAGAATCGCCAGATGGTCAGCACGACTGCTTTGCTTCACCTATGACGTCACCTACCGCCCAGGTTATCTGAATGTGACGGCAGATTGCCTCTCTAGATTGCCACTTACTGTTGCAAATGAGGCAACAGATGAACCAGATATGATTGCTGCTGTCTTTCAAGAGTCATTGTGTGCCATTTCCCTTTCAGAGTTCACTGCTGCCTGTGAAAGTTGTCCAGAGCTATCACTGTTACACCAGCAGATTGAGAAAGGTTGACCCAAATCCAAAAAAGCCCTATCAGAGAATATTACACCATATTTTCAGGTACGAGATGAGCTGTCAGTACATGATTTACTAATTTTGAGAGGGACTGATCGCTTAGTTGTTCCTGTTTCACTTCGAGCCAGAGTAGCTGATTTGGCACATGAAGGACACCAAGGTATTGTCCGTACCAAACAAAGATTGCGTGAGCTTTACTGGTGGCCACAGCTAGACAGACTAGTACACTCTGTCATTGCCTCTTGCGTTAACTGCCAGTTCAGTGATAAAGTTGCCATTACTGCTCCTACTCCACTTAAACCAGTTGATCTGCCAAGTAGGCCATGGGAAAAAGTTGCTATAGACATTACAAGCCCATTTGAAAATGCTGCTTGGGATTGCCGATATGCCATTGTACTCACAGACTACTACAGTAAATGGCCTGAGGTTGCGTTTTCCTCTACTGTCACTACAGATGTTGTTATTCGGTTCTTAGCCACTGTGTTCAGTAGGGAGGGTAATCCAAACTTCTTAGTCTAATGGATGCCAGTTTACATCTCATGCATTTGCAAACTTTCTAAGAGAGAGAGAGATATAGCACCTGAGAGCTAGTGTGTACTACCCAAAAGCAAACGGTGCTGTTGAGAGATTTAACAGAGTACTGAAGGACTACATACAGACAACCGAAAGAAGCCGCAGACCATGGAAAGAGGCTGTTACTGAATTTTTGCACAACTACAGAGCTACTCCACATGCAACTACTGGTGCAACTCCATTTGAGCTACTCCGAAACAGAAAAATGCGCACCAAACTGAACATTCTTCCTGCAGCAAATAAAAATAGAACACATGCACAAATCAAGGAGACTGTGAAAAGAAAACAGGACCGAATGAAAGAATACACTGACAAGAGAATGCAAGCAAAACCAGCAACATTCAAAGTGAGTGACACTGTTCGTGTCCGCAGACCAGAGCATGTTCCAAAAGGATCATCAAGGTTCACAGAACCAATAACGGTGATGAGAAAAGTCGGACAAAACACTTACTTGCTGAGTGACGGACGCAAGTGGAATGCTTCAAAACTTGCACACTTCCCAAAACAAGCCTTAACTGGAATTGCTCAAAACAATGACATGATTTATGATATTCTTGAATTGTCTGAAAATTCCAGTGTACCTGTACCTGAGAGATCTAGAAATGCACCAAGATGGTTGACAGGCTTTGTAAGATAAGTTAACTGTCACGAGGAAACAGGAGGGATGACCCAAAATGCAGGACTACTGTTTAAGTACTTTAATAATAAACCAAGAACTGACCAAAATCCAAAAAGGCAAGACATGACTACTAATGACAAAACGTGACGAGACATTGACGATGGACCAACAAAGGGCAGAGGAGAACATGGGGTATAAATGCAGACAGACACAGGTGTAGCACATCAGGGCGGGGAAAACAATCAACAGACAGGAAGTAAAACTAAAACAAGCTGACCAAAAATGTCAAAATAAAACACTGAGGACACACCAAAGGAATAAAATACACAAAATATGAAATAACAGCCAAAGAAAACATGAACCATGACAGTACCCCCCTCTCAAGGGACGGCTCCCAGACGTCCCCAAGAGCCACAATGAACTCGGGAGGGTGGAGGGGGCCTGGAGGAGGGACAAGAGATCTGAAAAAACAGTCAGAATGGTCTGGGGTCATGAAGGCAAGGGCAGTTCACAATGGAGATGGCAGTGAAGTTAGGTGGGATGTCTGGAGCTCAACTTGGATGAGGGGCAGGGCTGAGATCTGGCAGCAAGCTCCCTGGACGGAGAGCGATGTCCAGCGAAGCTACCGCAGGGGCTTGGGAGAACGACCACCCCAGACGGAGAGATGTGTCCAGCGGTGGCTCAGGAACAGAAGCAGGTAAGCTCCCTGGACGGAGAACTTTGTCCAGCGAAGCTACTGCAGGGGCTCGGGAGAACGACCACCCCAGACGGAGAGATGTGTCCAGCGGTGGCTCAGGAACAGAAGCAGGTAAGCTCCCTGGACGGACAACTTTGTCCAGCGAAGCTGCTGCAGGGGCTCGGGAGAACGACCACCCCAGACGGAGAGATGCGTCTAGCGGTGGCTCAGGAACAGAAGCAGGCAAGTCGAGGTCAGGAATCTCCAAAAAAAAAAAAAAAAACTCAAGCAAAATAGAATTCAGGGATGGTGGGCAGTCTGTAATGGCATTGGGCACCAGTGACTCTTGAGAAGGAGGTGGGAGCTGAAGTGGAGGAAGGAGGGCTTAACAAGCAGGGCTGGGCTACCATCTGCAAGCCCCATGTCTCCTCCTTGTGACTCTTCTGGAGGTAGCAGACTCATTGCAGGCATAGTCCCGGGCCTGCTGCAGAGCAGCTGCAGGAGACAATCCACTTCCCACACATTAACAAAAAAAATAAAATAAAAAAGGAGAGTAGTCTGCTTGGGTCTGATCTGGTTGGTCCATTCTGTCACGAGGAAACAGGAGGGATGACCCAAAATGCAGGACTACTGTTTAAGTACTTTAATAATAAACCAAGAACTGACCAAAATCCAAAAATCCAAAGAGGCAAGACATGACTACTAATGACAAAACGTGACGAGACATTGACGATGGACCAACAAAGGGCAGAGGAGAACATGGGGTATAAATGCAGACAGACACAGGTGTAGCACATCAGGGCGGGGAAAACAATCAACAGACAGGAAGTAAAACTAAAACAAGCTGACCAAAAATGTCAAAATAAAACACTGAGGACACACCAAAGGAATAAAATACACAAAATATGAAATAACAGCCAAAGAAAACATGAACCATGACATTAACAAAACAAAACAAAAAACATTATTGTTCCAAGTGTTGTAAAAGGAGGCTACACATGCCGTATTATACATGATTTCATTTTGCTGTAATTATTAATACAGTTCATAATTATTTTGATGTCGCTGTTGGTGATACAAATTCTGTTAATTCCTAAAACACAAATGTTCATATGTTAAGCAATTGCTTCAGAAAAGGGGAAAATGTTGTGTTGTGCTGTGAGTTGGAGTAACCAACAGAGGGAGCTGTAATACTTTGTATTGCATTAATGTAGAGAGAACGGAAGAGTAAAGGAAGAGAACGGAAGCTGATACATGTCTCACGCCTGCTTATTTTACTTTTAATGCTACGATACCACACTATGTCAGACAACGCGGATGCGGACGCGGATCACCTAACATCCAAGGTTCGGAAATCACACACGGCGAAATGTTATGAGATGGAAAGAAAGTATTAGTTATTCAGTGTTAAAGCCCCAGTGTGTAGGATTCGTGGCGCATAGGTGGATAGTCGCTATTGCACTTTCTGTTTTAGCTACGGCAGACCTCGAGGGTCACCCGGGTACCCGCGCACGAGCTGCGCGCCGCTACTGTATAAATAAAACGCGGTCCCGTTTTTTGTTTTTTTTTTCTCATGAAAACACACATTCCCGATCATGTACCATGACACTCTACACATCAAATGAAACCTTACAGTCTCCTCTTTTTGACTATGCAATTAATTTCCCTGCAAAACAATCACTCCCCGAGCACATGGGGCTTTTATACGGAAAAGCACAAAATGAGGTTAGCTTACCTTAGAATGCTTTGCACAGGTCAAACTCTGTATTTCACCATAAACTTGCTCTCAATTTGTCCGTAAGGATCCAGCGAATAAAATCCAGTAAAACAATTTAGTCCAAAACACGTGTTAGATCCATTACAACGTCTGATCCGGCAGCATGCTTGTGTTGTTTACCCAAAACCACGAGCCTTGCCGAAGGCGAAGGCGGAGCCCAAATGTCCTTCTGCGGCTCTCGTATTCAAAATGGCTGCCTCTGCATGGGGAAGATCCCCCTTTTATGTGACTATATCTAAGTCCAACAGAATACTTTGATTTCATGATGGAAGTGAAAAGGCTTGGAAAACAATGTATTTTTGAATGGGTATCTTCAATTTCAGTAATTAACGGGTAAAAATCTTACACACTGTCCCTTTAAGAGCTTTCTCTGATTTTCTTTTTGTTAAGAAAAGTTAATTACAGACATAAAGACATGTTGGATTTAACATGCTAGTGTTTTCTATAACTGCCTAGTAATATAAGATAAGACTTTATTGATTATTATTAATATCTTTCTTCTCGTCAGTGATATGTTGCACTTTTACAGTTACTGAAACTCATATGAGTGACTGAAGCACAAAGCGCCACTGTAAGGCGGTTTGTGTTACATTTTTGTATGAAAAGCGCTTTATAAATATTGTTTGATTGATTGATTAATCATTCTGATTCATTATGATTTTTGCCTTTAATAGGCAACTTGCTTGTTTTATAACGTCTTTTTTATTTTTGATACCTACCTTATTGTTTTGTGTTGCTTGAGGGATGGACTGTATTGTATTTTAAGTATGAGCAGAGTTTTGCAAACCGGATTGCCAGTTTTTCAGCAAGCCTGGTGTATTGTCTGTTGGACACTAAATAAACAAAAGGATACTATTTTGAAATTTCATTTCTGTTTCTCTCCTTTTCTTCTCAATAACTTTAAAGCACTTGGGAGTAAAGTTGTCAATTTGTATTGAATCGAAATTAACCGAACCGGACCGGATCGTTTACTAATTTTATGAATCGTCTCTGAATCGAATCGTAGCCTGTGAATCGAGATTCGAATCGAACCGTTTTGTGAGTGAAAGATTGACATCCCTACCACATTTCCTTCCATCCACCCAACCAGCCCCCCACAGCTGCATCACACAACCAAACAACCCAAACAGTAACACACATAGACACACACACACACACACACACACACACATACTCACACATACACATACTCGCACACACACACACACACACACACACACACAGACACACACACATACACATACTCGCACACATACTCACACACACTCACACACATACTAACATGCTAAAATACATAAAACTACACATAGTAAAAATGTGAGGCTGAATACAGGTGAACCGTCAGAGGAGCTCTACACCAGGAGAAGAGAGCCGTCCACCGCCACAGAGCCCAGGGGAGAGATGAGGCCCAAACATCATCCCCTCACCAGGAGCTCACGGGACAGACCCCGGCAGCCGCAGCCGACCGCCGCTCCCGGTGCAGAGGACTCCTACAGAAGAAGCACTGGAAATTGTAATAATGATAGATGAATATTAGTTCAAGCTAAAAATATGAATAATAAAACAGGTAATTTTAAAAGTGATTTTAAAATTTGTAATGTGGTCCCACCCTCTGGTCCTGGTCAGGACACATGCTAAAAGAGTGCGCTGAAATTTACCTGAAACAGCTCGTGCAGTACGGACAAAACCCATATGTCACATGAGTGAAAAAATATTGAGATTTATGAAACCCTGCAGCAGAAACTTGAGCACATGGTCCCCCCTCATGCCATGCCCTCTCTGCACCTCTATTTCATCATAAAAGTAAAATACAAATTGAGTTATGAATGAGATTTACCTAAACACTGACTTATCCTGTCATCTAAACATTTAAAAATAAGTGCTTTATTGAAACAACTGAAACAAATGTAATAGGCTGCTTTATTCTCATAGAGCTTTGTGCCCCTCGTGCAGGCAAGTGTTTTAATGCATGTGGACATGTCAGCACCGCTGTAGAGGTCCACAGGTTTGAGAGAGGAGAAATGAACACAAAGATCATTTCATAAAACTGGGTTTGTCAAACTTCAACATCAGTGTCAGTGCTCTCCGATGGATAATGCATGTCTTTAGAAGCTATGCCTTTATTAGTCCCACAGTGGGGAAATTCCAGTTCTGCATTTAACCCATCCTGTTATTAGGAGCAGTGGGCAGCACATTACTGCGCCCGGGGACCATCTCCATGATCTTCTTGCTTCGGCTTGGCCAGGACCTAAGCTGGAGGATTTACCTATGGTGCATGTTTTGTTTACAATCATTTTATTCTTGCAATCAGAGGGGAATAAAATTATTGTAACATTACAATACACAAATACATTGTCCATGCTTCATACAAGCTTGTGACTAAATGCTCACAGTTAAATTAAATTCTTTGTATTTTTGGACACATCAAGTCAAAATGAACAGTTTCAAACCACCAAGCCAGGACTTCCTCAAACCCTCTTTCCTTAAGACTCCTGCTACTTTCCTGGCCTCTGAGCCATGTCTCTGACAAGTGCATACCACATACAAAATGTTTCACTTCAGGTTGCTTTATTATAAATACCACCTCTGATGTGATGAGCTGCGTATGCACATTTCAGACCTAATTTTGCATGTACGGAGGCTTTATAAATGAGGTCTCTGACCTGTAACTTGGCCTGGTAGCAGCTTCCATAGAAAAATACAGACGGGGGTGCAAAAGGGTGAATTGTAATCTTACTGAAGAGTGTTTGCACGCTCATTTTAGCATTACAGTATGTTTGCATCCCAGTGAAACTCAAAAGCACTTAGTCATTTTGGTCTGGACCTGGGCCTGGAAAAACATTTTAATATTTTTAATGCACAACTGTATAAAATTGCTTGGCAAAGCAATAACATTTTAGTGACATGAAGTCATACCCACCACCAGAAAATGTACATAGTGCAGCGTTAAAAAATCACCCAAAAAGGTTGTTGAAAGACACCTTGAGGTATTTTCAGCACATTTGGGTGGTCAGTGCATGTTCTTAGACCATCTTGCTGCAGAGGAGGAGCCGGATTTTTCCCCTCTCTGTGGTCCACGGCACACATTTACAGATCACAAAAGGTAAGCAATTGTGACTCCGGGTAGACCACCGTAACATTCATCTTAAGCCAAGCACAACTACACCCTTAGACTCAATACTATCTCTGCCAACTCCACCTTTTACTGTATCTGAATCTCAATTGGTTTTACAGCAGTTCGTCTGAGATGGAAAGAAAACTTGGCAGTACACTCTGAAATCACCCATGCATTAGACAAATTACAATTTCAGGGCACCTGCCAAAATGATACTGCTGAATGAGCGCTCTCGTCCGGATTTTGATCTGCCAAATTCTTATAATTCCTATGCCACGTCAAAAACTGTTAAAATGTGAATGTTATTCTCAGGCCCATCGACAGGGGCCTGGAGCAAGAAGCCTCATATGGCCCCCCTCTAATATAAAGGGGATAACGGACCCCTTTGTCTACTGCCCAGGTTGTTCTTAGTACTATTAAGGGACAAAATGAAAAATCTTATATCTTTCTCTCTTTTTTTTTTCTTTTTCTAAAGAGCCACCAAATGTTTACATACTACAAATAAAGCAATAAGAACAAAACGCTAAGGCAAAGTGATCTTTTATATCTATCAACAGGAAGAAATGGTTAAATAAGTTGTTTACACCCTCCATTACTTCAAAATATTGTTAGTTTTGGTTCAATCTGGCTTCCCGTAGAAACAGAAACCAAAACAGTGTGAGGTCAAAGGTCAATCTCATTTCAACTGGTCTTTCTGGAAACAACAATATTACCACGTGATCCAGGCAGACACCCTCCTGAACTAATACATATTCCCCCTCTTCTCCACTCCTGCCTTGAATTAGCTGGGCTTGTTCCTCGGCTTGTCCATCATCTGTTTGCTCACAAGCGCATCATTATTTCACAAACAGGAGCGCTGCAGCCAAAGAAGGTCACAACTTTTGGACTACCCCCTCCCGCTGGAGTATAAAAGCAACTCTGAATAATTTGTATGATAACAATATGATCGACAAACAACAAAATTGGTGTATAACTTTGCATAATAGCAATATCGAGTTGCGGTTTCTTTGCTATTGACTGATATAAACACACAGTGCCCTTTGAACAGAACGGCTGAAGACAATTACCTCACCAAATTACAGTCTGCAGCAGGCCTTAAAATGTCAATGTATGCAGCTGAACATGCAGCTGTCCACCAGGAAATATGTGCTTATAAAGTGGTAAAAGTCAATGTTTGTGCTAGACCAGAAAGAGAACTTGTTTTAGGTTTCTTGGGTGAACAGGCATTGACAGAAAAGGTTAAGAAGAAGCAGTAACAGTCATAATACTGCTGAACTATGGCAAATGGCAGGCTATGTAAACATTTGGGTATATTAACATAGGAAAAGACAAGAACAAGAGAATATCAGAATAGGGTTGTCAAAAGTATAGAAAATCAGATACTAATCAATGCTAAAACTACTTTAACTAGATACTCATTTCAGCAGGTATACCAAAAAAGTTAAATTCACAGGAGAGAAATGAACTATTCCCAAATAGCTTTAGAATGATCTTAAGCTGTATCAGAGCACATAGACTAGTATACAGCACTAGAGATCCTACATGGAACTACAGAGATTACAGAGATATAAGGCTACAAAATATAAAAAGAAAGTATGATTTAATGTTGAAAATTACATTCTACTGTCTAAAAAATAAAAGTGCTTTTATTATTATCATGATATTGCAATCAGTATTGAGTACTGAGTCAATTCCTTAATATCAAAGTATCATTTATGAAATTTTAACACCAGTTCAGCTCAAACTGGAGTCTTCTCCAGATCTGTTTTTTTAATCCACATTGTGGATCTCCTTTGTACAGTCTGTATTTGAAACAATACGTCATTCTGTCTTAGACTGGCTTTAGCCCTAGTTTAAACCTGGCATAGTACTGTTTATAGACCTGGTTTAGATCTAGTGGTACTGGTCAAATGTTTTCTTAGTCTGAGAACTCCTGTAGGAGGAAATAATTATGGTAATGTATTGGCAAAAGGAGAAATTCAATTTGTCAGCAGGACAAAAGTTTATTTGGTCGAATACGTTTTGCTGAAGCAGCTTGGATGAGCTGCGAAATGTATTCGACCAAATAAATTTTTGTCAAGCTGACAAATTGAATTTCTCCTTTCGTCATGGATTCTACCTAGACGAATGAGGGATTCTACACAAATGGCAATGTATTATATAACAGCAAGCACAAATTTGAAGGCAAATGGATTGTAGACATTCAAGCAGATCTGACCTTTCCTTACTACACACATCACCTCCTCTACATGAAATACCCCTCCACAGAGCTGGAGTCCTATGAAATGAGTTAGTCAATAAAAAGGATTAAGAGCGGTAAATAATTGCATCAGGATCTATACAGCCCCGAGCCTCCCTTCCTGGGCCTATGGAGAACCAATGTAATATCCATTAACCTACATAGACACACACACACACGGTAGACAGCTCTCTATAGTGATTGTCTTCCCAAGAGGTCACTGATATACACAAGTGCTTTGTACAGAAAGCTAATCATGGGGCTGAATGCTAGGGAGTTAAAGGCACCATTGGAATTATAAAAACAGAAAACTAAAGGAAGTGCAAGATGTTTTGTTAAAGGTCCCATGGCATGAAATGTTCACTTTCTGAGGTTTTTGAACGTTAATGTGAGCTCCCCTACCCTGTTTAGCCCCCCCATGGTTAAAAGTTGCGAAATGTCTAAACTGAGCATTTGCGATCCTTTTCTGCGTTACAAAAAATCGGAGCTCAAACGGGCGAGTTTGAACAAGGCACCTTATTGACGTCAGATCGAAAAAAGAAATGCAAATGCAGTTCCACCCCCGTCTGTCTGTACTCAGCGTCTCTGTAAATCACGCCCAGAGAGTTTGGACTGCGAATGCGCTAGGCAATGCGAAATGCGTTTTTTTATTTGCCTGGAGGCACGTCCGAGTGTTTCTAGGCTCGGAAGTCCTTTATCTGAGCCTCTGGACCTTTGAACAGCAGTGGTTTAATTTTATTTTCTGTGGAAATGTGTTTATTTTTCAATGGAACGCTTCAAATCTCTCCCCCCGTGCAAAAACAAGGAAATGGATCAGCTGGAGCTCAGAGCGTGAGCGGAGCGTTTGGCCACGCCCCCACCCTCTACTATTGGCCAGCTCTTTTCTCCTCATTTGCATTCAAGCAACAACGCCCAACGAGTGTTCAGAGTGAGAAAAATTACTCTTTCTCAGCTTATCTCTGTTTCTCATGCACTGAGTGTTGATTTTGAAGAAGGATTCATTTACAGTATTAGGGAACCATTAAGGAGCCATATAAAAGCATCAAGAAATACCATGTCATGGGATCTTTAAAGGTCCTATATGACACCAAATGGACTCTTGTCAGATTTAAGCCATGCTGTAATGTTATTAGCTCATCAAAAATGTACTCAGAGTTGTGTTTTGTTTCATTCACATAATTTTGAGTGACCCTTTATTATTAGCCTGTGTATAGAATCCCTCAGTCATCCAGGGGTAGAATCCATGATAAAAGGAGAAATTCACTTTGTCAACTGGACAAAAAAGTTTATTTCATCGAATACGTTTTGCAGCTCATCCAAGCTGCTTCTTCAGTTCGGATGAGCTGCGAAATGTATTCGACCAAATAAACTTTTGTCCAGTTGACAAACTGAATTTCTCCTTTTGCCATTAGCCTGTGTACATCTCCAAAGCTCAAAATGCTCTGTTCTATCTTGTGTCATGAAGAGTTAGTTGTAGTGTTAGTTTTCTAGTCAACAGCTACCTTTTATATCTTTTGTTCAGTAGAGATTGGCAATTCCAGAGCTGAGATTATCCAAATGATTCTTGTGAAAGTGTAAGGAGTTTAAAAACACAGTGGAGCACTTCATTATTTCCATATGACCTAACAAGGTGGAACAGAGGTTTTTTTGTTTGAAAAAAGAACTCAGCCTGAATATGCAGGGTTTGTGTGTTAAACAAAACTCCGGGTATGTTTATGATGAAGAAACAACATTATATCATAGAAAATAGCGTAATATGGGTCCTTTAATGTATTTAATCTATTGTGATAGGTACAATTTTGAGAACTTTTAACTCTTCAAAACATATATTTTGTTTTGAACTGTTTATTGCTATATGATAACAGTAATCATTTTTCATAGCTCTGAAACTCATGGATAGGTGTGGGGAATCATAGTGTATGTAGTGTTTTGCAATTAATACAATAAAATAAGAAAGATAAAAAGGTTGTGGGTTAAATTCTCAGGGAGGCTGCATGGTTTATAAAATCCAAAGTGGGCATGTGTTTGCCGACAGCTTCTGTTAGCTCTGTACTAACTATTTTCCATGCCCCACAGGTCTGTAGCTGTTCAGGGAGACACCAGTCAGATGTAGATGATAAATGGATTTCTTCTGCTGAATGACTTCCACAGTGAAAAGGGCTTATCATTGTGCCTGTGTGCAGGTGTGTGCGCTAATCTCCATAGAAAATAAGTAAATTAGACATAACTACACATTAAAGGTGCACTGCACAACTTTTCTAGTGGAGGGTCAGCCACCTGCTTGTCTCCATGGTAATGTTATTGCTGTGTCTAAAATGTTCCACAGTATAGATTTAGGCTACGTCCACACGACAACGCTCCTGGATTTTTTTAAATGCGGATTGGAAAAAATACGCGTCCACACATGTGACGAATATTTGCGTCCAGGCGAAAACGGAGCACTGAGTGAAAACGATGTAATACATATGCCACACCGATATGTGGCGCTGTAAACAGGAAACAGCCAGAGCCCCCAGACACACAATACTACAAAGAGCGCATGCGCATAAAGTCCTTTCTGTTTCGTAAACAAGCAAACATAACAAGATAGTACTGGCCATCGCATGCACAAAAGCCGACTCTCGTTTGGAGTGACGACGAAGTGGAGTTACTTCTGCGGGTTTTCCCTTTTCCTCTCCATTCATCATCCATGACAACGCTATTGACGAAGTTGTCCCACCAGCTTCTCATTCTCCCAGGTCTCACTCAAAATCTTCTTCTGGTGGCCCTTCTTGTTGTACAGGGCAGCGGGCTTAAAAGAATCCGACGCGCGTAATTGTGAATGGGTCTCCGCTGGTGTTGCACTGCATAGTAGATCAATAGGTTTTGATGCAACAGTGCAAATAAACTTACAAATGTCCGCATAACAAACTGAACTCCATTGTCCGCCATGGTTGTTGTTATCTGGTCGTTACCGCCAGGGTTACCTTCTGGTCACGTGATGATGACAGCATCGCGACGTCATCGTTTTCCCAAAAGTCGCGTTTTGCCCGCCCACATGACAACGCGACCCCCGGCGTTTTCAGATTTCTCTACTCTGGAACCCATTTTCAAAAAACACCATTTTCACCCACTTAAAACGCCGGCGCCGTGTGGACAAAAGGCCAAAACGAATACAAACTTCTCCGTTTCCACCAAAAACGTGTGGACAGGGCCTTAACCTATCACAAGGTAAACAAGCAGGTTACAGCACTGCACTGCAATTCAGTCCTGTGGAGAGTCGCCCCCATTCACAGAAGGAATTATTGTATTTTTGAACAAAAAAAACTCTCATAATGAATAAATATTAGCTGAATATGTTTAAAGTCATACCATGGAACATTCCAGGCATAGCAATTACATCTCTATGGACACAAGTAGGTAGTGAATTCTCCAGCAGAAAAGTTGCACAGTGCACCTTTAACGATAGTAAGAAAATTACTATTTTAAAAAAATGTATATTTCCTAGTTTTAAAGGTCTTGTATCCCATGTATTTAAGAAGAATGTGTCTTGCCCTAATGCAGATACACTATATTTTTTTTATTTTTTGATGTGGAGTGTGGGGTCTTGTTAGCATAAACATTCAGGGCCATAATGGGTGTTCTCACACCTCTGGACCTGACCTGGCCACTGTTGTTTTCTTTGTTTGTTTTGATTTAGGTTTGAGGATAGAGTTATAAATGGGAGACCTCCATTTCTGTTCAAGGAAGGATTCTCTTTCTTGACAAAAATCACCTCTTTAACTCCCCTCTCAAACCAGTTATTTTCTTTGGCCAAGATCTGTACCTCACTGTCCTCAAAGAAATGGCTTATGGCTTTTAGGTGGAGATGTACAGCAGATTGAGGTCCACTCTGGTTCTCCCGTCTGTGTTGGTACATCCTCTTGTGAAATGGCTGTTTTGTTTCTCCAATGTAGCGCTCACTGCAGTCTTCACTACTCCATTCAGAGTAGTGAAGTACACAGTAGAACACTGTAGAGTGTGGGGTCTAACAAGGCTACTACATATTTAATAGGGCAACCTAAGTAACAGAAACGCTAAACAAATAGGTGTGGCAGTCTCAATTTCATTGTAGTAAGCTCCCTTCAGGCAGATATAGGCAGTGTCCACCAGCGTCTGACCAGAACTGAAGAAGCTGCTTGGATGAGCTGCAAAACATATTTGACCAAATACATTTTTGTCCAGTTGACAAATTGAATTTCTCCTTTTGCCGTGGATTCTACCTGGACAATTGAGGGATTCTACACACATTTAATTAAAAGCATTTTACGGTCTGATAATCAGGAAGAGTTAGTATGCTAATCTCCAGACATGGGGACTTGAGACTTAGTGACTTGGACTCGAGTCGACTCGAGTCGCTGTTTTTATGACTTGTGACTTGACTCGACAAAAAATGAAATACTTGAGACTTGACTCGGACTTGGAAGTCTAGGATTCGGGACTTGACTTGACTTGAGACACGATGACTTGAATGACTTGCGTGTTCACATCATGTTTTCGTGCTCATTCAACGGCACTGCCATGTCCTGGGACGCAACACGTGCACCACGTGCACCACCACCGGCACGAGGCCGCGCGTACACCGGGGCTGCGAGCACGAAAACGATCCGCGGCGCCCGGACCGCGTACTCTCAGCCCCAGCCACAAACCAGCCGCACGAAATCAGCAAAGAGTGGCCCGTGGTGGTTTAATCCCGGTTTAGTCCAGGTCTAGACCTGGTCCAGTCCTGGTTTCGTCCCCTCAGATGTGAGAGTTGCGCTGTGTTTGCGCTTGTGGTGGAGGGCTATGTGGCGTTAATGTTCTGTCTCTTGGCGTTGCTCAGATCAGTTGTTGGCTTGGTTTTGTGGAATGCAGGAGATCACTTGACCGAGGGTCTACGTTCAAATAATAATAATAAACAAAACTCTCATCACTTTTTACTCTTAGTCAGTCTCTTACAAAGGTGTAGTCTAAATACACGAGCTCTCGAGGAGCGCGCCTGACCCATTACGCACGCGAGAGTGGTGTGTGTGTGTGTGAGAGAGCGTGTGTTTGTGTGTGTGTGTGTGTGTGTGTGTGTGTGAGAGAGAGCGTGTGTTTGTGTGTGTGTGTGTGTGTGTGAGAGCGTGTGTGTGTGAGTGAGAGGAGAAATGTAACAAAGTTTAATATTAATAAGCTATTTGTTTTAGCTATTATTTGTTTCCTCACACAAAGGGAATGACTTATGGATATACTGTGTGAGTGTGAGTGACAGAAAGCGTGTGAGAGAGAAATGTGCAAAGAAAAGAGCAAAGAAATGTGACAGTTTAATTTACTGTAAGTTAGTATTTGTTTTAGGTGTTATTGTTACTTTGTAAAAGGATAGCTACTTGTGTGTGTGTGTGTGTGTGTGTGTGTGTGTGTGCGTGCGTGCGTGTGTGCGCGTGTGTTAGAAAGTGTGTGTGGGACAGAGTGAGTTAGTGAGTGTAACAAAGTTTAATACAAGTTTGTTTTAGCTGTTACTGGTTTCAGCTCAATGCTGAAACAATGTTGAAAACATGTGTTTGGTTTTCGATGTACAGATCACTTTTACCAATAAATAACCAATAATTACTTTATCACTGTTTTGTTTGAGTCTATGATGTATTTTACTGAACATGAGTATTTACAATACAAATATTTGATAACAGGTTGGGCACATTAGCCAGTGATGATTACTTACACTTTCTTATATATTGCCTTTCACTTTATTAAGATCAGATTCTGCAGCTAAAATTACAACAATACGCCAAAGGTGACTTGACTTGGACTTGACTTGACCTATTACAGGACTTGACTTGACTTGACTTGACATAGCCTGTGACTTGACTTGACTTGACTTGCCCAAGAAAAAAATACTTGAGACTTACTTGTGACTTGAAGGTGAAGACTTGAGACTTACTTGAGACTTGCACATGTGTGACTTGGTCCCATGTCTGCTAATCTCTGTTAGATTTACTGTGATGGCAAAACTCTGCTCTGGCCTCTGAAAGTTGTGAAAAGCGCATATAAACTCAGTGAATAATTATGTTTGGAATACAGTCAAACTCAGCTACAGCACTTTAGTATTATAATGCCTTACTAAACAAGCAGCAATCATAAAACTCTCTGAAATATGTCATAAGAAAAGGACTAAATATATACATTTTCATGTAATAAAGCTTGCAGGAGGCAAGGACATGCTTATGAACAACCGAGCACTTAAAAAGCAGTTGCCAGATGAAACAGAATAAAAATGAGGCAAGTTCATCAAAAAGCTAAGAATGCTTCAAAAGTCAAAGTCCATAAAAGACAGAGCCCTCAAGCATATCAGCCCTCAAGCATAAAGGTTAATCTCAAATAAAACAAAACTCCTGCTCAACAGAAATGGCCAAGGGGAAAGACAACAGATAGAAAAGTGTGTTCTTCTGAACCAGCTGTCTCCTTCATGTTTCTCCTGCACAACATCATAATCACGAAAGTCAACAGGTTTAATTCAAAGACATTATGGAGATAGAATATAATCTATGCAGAGATGCCTGCTACATCCTCATGTGCGGGAGTTTCAATTGAGTTACACTGATGATACTGGATGTGTAGGATGTGTAGGGTCTGTTATAAGGACTAAATAATAAGCACCACAAATATGAACACAAGAACAAAATGGTGGAAGGATGGTCATAATTTGTACTTCTTAAAGGAAAATTCATGTTTTTTACAATCTGAGCCTTATAAAACAAGTTGTTTTACTCACCCATAGCACTTTGGTGTCATTTGGCGCATTTCCGGAGATGTTTTAGATTTAGATGAGTTCTCGGGACATAATGTTTGCAGTTTCCAAATAACACAAACTTTAGCACTTTTCAAATCATAGAAGCTCAATGTCTTAGTCTACACTTTCGTTTGAGTCAAAAGTGGCCTGTAATCCGAGATTTATCCATAATTTCGAGTAGATGAGGAGGACAGTGCGCATGCGCTCAGTCACAGCTTATTTCGCTCTCAGCTCTCGGGGCCCAAACATGAAACGCAAAGCTGTAAGACATTTGGACCATCGTGTTTGCAGTACCCACTTCAGTCAGGACAATTTTTTACCAGCAAAGGAAAAGAAAGAAGGCCAGCAGATTCAGCGCACGATTCTGAGAAGTAACGTGAAACCGATGGCTGTTCTCTGTGCTGCTCCTAAAACTGTCTCCGCTTCATTCTTTCCGTATCATGTCTGTCTCCTCATCTGTATACTCCTCTTCAGTCCTCAGTCCTCCATAAGTCCTCTTCAGCTTCATAGTCCGAATCTTCTGCCATGTGTCGCTCGCAACAGAAAAGTTGCGTCTTCTTATCTGCAAAACAGCTGTGAATGAGCGCATGCGCACTGGCCTCCTCATCTACTCGAAATTATGGATAAGTCTCAGATTTCAGGCCACTTTTGATTCAAACGAAAGTGTAGACTAAGACATTGAGCTTCTATGATTTGAAAAGTGCTAAAGTTTGTGTTATTTGGAGACCGCAAACATGTGCCCGGAGAACTCACATTACGGATATCGCAAATCTAAAACATCTCCGGAAATGCTCCAAATGACACTAAAGTGCTATGGGTGAGTAAAACAACTTGTTTTATTACCATAATAAGGCTCAGATTGTAAAAAAAACATTAATTCTCCTTTAAAGCAGGACTACGAAAGATTCCTGGAGACATTTTTAAACTCAACATTTTCCATGGAGATAGATCGGCTGCCATTATTTGGAATGTCCAAGGCAAACTATGAGCATCTCCATGGGTACAAGCAGGTTGCAGACTGTTAAAGGACAAGTAACGTTTTTACAATCTGTACCTTATTTCAGTGATAAAACAACATAATTTACCCATTGTACTTTTGTGTCATTTGGAGTATTTCCGGAGATTTCGAAGTTTGGCGATATCCGTTTTTATCGTGAGTGGTCGGGGCAAGCTATTGCAGTCACCAAATAACACAAACTTTATCACTTTTCAAATTACAAAAGTTCAATATGTTAGTCTACACTTTAGTTTGAGTCAAAAGTGGGCTGTAACCCGGTTCCGATTGGATGACGTCATCAACAAGGACCGCGAGCATGCAAGCATTCATTCCGTAACTTTGCTTAGAAGATGCTCAAAACCTTTCTGTTGTGAGCGAGACATGGCTGAAGATCCGAACTTCGAGACTGAAGAGGACTTATTTGAGTATGATGGCCGTCCCTATTGTCTTGAGCCTGAGTATATGGATGAGGAGGTATTATAAAGAAGGAAGCGGAGACAGTTTGAGGAGCAGCGTACCAGAGAACAGCCATTGGTATCGGATTACTTCTCAGAATCGTGCGCTGAATCCGCTGGCCTTCTTTCTTTTCCTTTGCTGGTAAAAAATCGTCCGGACTGAAGTGGGTAGTGCGAACACGATGGTCCTAACGTCTTACAGCTTTGCCTTTCATGTTTGGGTCCATTCTCAAGGCAACTAGCCACAGCTTCAATAACTCCGGATTGTGATGAGGAAGTCTGTGAAAACTCAACTTTGTCCAAGCTGTCATTTTGTTTTCAGAACCGGGATAAATGCATGTTCGCACCATTTCAGGTTTTCTCAAGCAGAGATGTTTTCTTCGTCTTAGCTTCTTTACAGTAACCGAGAGCTGAGAGCGTCGTGTTATCTGCAAATCAGCTGTGAATGTGCGCATGCGTGCGGTCCTCGGAACCATGACTGGATCTCGGATCACAGGCCATTTTTGACTCAAGCGAAAGTGTAAACTAACCCACTGATCTTTTGTCATTTGAAAAGTGATAAAATTTGTGTTATTTGATGACAATGCAATAGTGTGCCCCAACCACTCATGCTAAACGGATATCGCCAAACTCCGAAATCTCCGGAAATACTTCAAATGACACAAAAGTACAATGGGTGAGTGAATGATATTGTTTTATCGCCAAAATAAGGTCCAGATTGTAAAAATGTTACTTGTCCTTTAACTAGAAAGGACAATACAAATTGATATCAGGAGATGCTTTAAAGGTTTTTTGGTGCAATTTAATTTAGCCTATTTTCTAATATGAAAATAACTGAATGTATGTGTTTCCATGAAAACAAATATTGGTAACAGTTTTTTTGTTTCCTTTCACTATTCACAGCTATAGTAAGATCAGTACTGGCAAGTGACAAGCACCACCACCACAGCAGCTCCAAAAGAGACATTTTTTGCCCTAACTCAGTGGAGTGGAGATAAGATTTTGCCATCCTTTTACGCACTTGCCTAGTTTTCCCACTTTTATTTCATGTTTGCACTTACAGTACAATTTGAAACCCAAATAGAAGTCTTGATGACGATATAAATTTCCTATGTACCAATCCAAAAGCAATCTCCTAATCTCTCCATAAGGCCCACCATTTATTGCATTGCTAACTCTCCATGCATGTGCCCAGGCAGATTGTTATCAGTAAATAAATAAAACTATTTCGCACTAATCAGACAGGAACAGGACGTGCTGTTTGGTGCTAAGAGAAAAAGATAAAAGAGGGTAGTGGCAGGAGTGGATTGTGACTGGAATAGTAAACTGTCTTTTCTTCAGCATGTGCATGACTCAGAAAAGAGAAATCTGATAACTCTGCACTGTATATGAGCGCCAACACCAGAAGGCAATATACAAGAGCTTAAATCCAATTATAGTATTATGAATGGAGGAAGGCTAACACAGGTATTCCTTATTGTAGCTGTACTGTAGCTGCAGGAAGATGAAGGGTTAAGAATCAGTGGAAAATATATCCAGCAACTTCAGCAATGTCCAAAAATACATTACAAGTACAAAATTCCCAACTTGAAGGAAAGCTACTTTACTTTAGGGCAAACGGAGAAATTCATTAAGAAAGCCTAGGCTTTCTTAACTAACAAAAACTGAAAACAAATAGATGTGATAGTTTCATAGTAATTTCATTGTAGTGAGCTCCTGCCTTCAGACAGTTTTAAGCAGTGTCCACCAGCGGCTGACCAGAACTGAAGAAGCAGCTTGGATGAGCTGCAAAACATATTCGATCAAATAAACTTTTGTCCAGTTGACAAATTGAATTTTGCCATGGACTCTACCTGGACAACTGAGGGATTCTACATACATACTTCACTTTAGAACACAGAGATTTAAAGTGTCCATATTATGCTAGTTTGTGATCTATGTTATGCTGTTTCTTTGGCGGCACGGTAGCTGAGTGGTTAGCGTGTGTTCTGTGTGTTCTGTGTGGAGTTTGCATGCACGGTCTGGGTTCGATCCCCGGGTCGCCAGGGCCTTTCTGTGTGGAGTTTGCATGTTCTCCCCGTGTCTGGGTGGGTTTCCTCCGGGCACTCCGGTTTCCCCCACCAACCCAAAACATGCACCATAGGTACCTCCAGCTTAGGTCCTGACCAAAACCGAAGCAAGAAGATCATGGAGATGGTCCCCGGGCGCCCTGTGTGTGCTGCCCACTGCTCCTAATATATGTATATATATATATAGGATGGGTTAAAATGCAGAGAAGAATTTCTCCAGTGTGAGATCAATAAAGTTCACTTCTTCTTCTTCTATCACAAACATACCTGGAGTTGTATTTTGTTTCATTCACACAAACTTGTATATTAAGGAGTTTCTCTCAAGCAGAAAACACTCTGATCCACCTTGTGATCTCATGTGGTAATACAGGAAGTGCTAAACTGTGTTTATGAACTCCATGCACCTTCAGTAGGATCATTTAGATGATTTCAGCCCTGGAATTTCCAGTCTTTACTAAACATAAGGTAAAGTGTTGCTGTTAACTTGAAAACTACGACTACAAGAGGAGGTGGCTGAGAGGAGGGTGCTGGCCAAATTCACGTCCATCATGGACGACACCTCTCACCCCCTGCACTGGACTGTAGAGGAGTTGAGCAGCTCCTTCAGCAGCCGACTGAGGCACCCCCAGTGCAAGAAGGAGCGCTACCGCAGATCCTTCATCCCCACCGCCATCAGACTGTATAACTCTACTATATAGGCCAGACGTGCAATATCCTTTTTCCATGCTCTCCTTGTTAATGTTTTTTTATTATTACGGCACGGTAGCTGAGTGGCTAGCGCTCTTGCTTCACAGCAAGAAGGTTCCGGGTTCGGGTCGCCCAGGCCTTTCCGTGTGTGTTCTGTGTGGAGTTTGCATGCATGGCCTGGGTTCGATCCCCAGGTCGCCTGGGCCTTTCTGTGTGGAGTTTGCATGTTCTTCCCGTGTCTGGGTGGGTTTCCTCCGGGCACTCCGGTTTCCCCCATCAACCCAAAACATGCACCATAGGTAAATCCTCCAGCTTAGGTCCTGACCAAACCGAAGCAAGAAGATCATGGAGATGGTCCCCGGGCGCAGTAATGTGCCGCCCATATATATATGTGTATATATATGTGTGTGTATATATATATATATATATATATATATATATATATATATATATATATATATATATATATATATATATATATATATATATATATATATATATATATATATATGATGGGTTAAAATGCAGAGAAGAATTTCTCCAGTGTGAGATCAATAAAGTCACTTCTTCTTCTTCTTCTATTATTACTTATTTCATCAGACTGTATAACTCCATTATATAGTCTAAACGTGCAATATTTTCTTTTTTTCCTTGTATTATTATTATTATTATTATTACTTGTTTTTATTATTACTTACTTTATTCCATTCTTGCCTGCATGCATTTTTCTTTCTTGTTCAAACTGTCCTGGAGCTACTGTGGCAAGTAAATTTCTCCTGTGTGAGATCAATAAAGTCTTATCTTATCTTATCTTACATGACATCACAAGGTGGAACATAACAATTTGAGCTTGGGAGATGTAGACAGACTAATAATAAAGGGTTACTCAAAAATTTGCTCTAGTTTGAGCCCAGTTCAGATGAAGTACCTGGTTTAGATTTGTTCCAGTTCTGGTTTGGTCTGCATCTAGGTTTAGTCCTAATTTTGTGCTGTGTAAAGATGGTAAGTGACTACTACTGTACTACGAAAACTACTACACCACTGTTGCAAGTAACTTTGTTGTCGCTACTGCCACTGATACTACCAGTCCGGGGGAAAACAGCAACTATAGCATTTCGTCCATCTCTAAAATAGATGTTTTTCAACAGAAAGTGGTAGGCTATAGTATAAGCAGTGGTAGTACAAGTAATGTAAAAGTAGTATTCTTTTATATGGGAGTAAAAATATCTGCCTCTGATATTTCGGTTTTCACACACAAGTCCATATTGTTGTCAGTAATCTCCCATAATGAGTGCATGGGCGTCATAGGCACAAACGAACACCATCCCACTGAAAACATGTAACCCAGGCACAGATCCATGTTGGCAGCGCTACATTCGTCCATGCACCATGTGTTGGGCCAAACTGGAGCCTGATTGTCTTGAAATGATCAAATTTCCTTGTGGTTCTGAGGCAACAAGCATGTACGTGTGTGAGGACGTAAACCAATTCATGAGTGTGTTTGGATTCTGATGCTAAAACAATATGCGTGTAGTTTCACAGGCCGACTTTCCATTCACATTCAGAATATTTATTGTCATTGTCACAAGTACAACGAAATTGCGTTTGGAGCATCCTTACAAACACTACTGATTTGTATATCAGATCCACTCACACTGCTGTTGTTCATTGCTCTGCGAACCATAGGGGCTGAAGGTAGGGTCTAAAATGAGAATGACCTATAGAATACATTGAAATCCCAGTGTGTAGTACAGTTATATTGAAATGCATGTTGCAAAGTAAGATAGATATAGATAGATACAGTGGTACCTCACCTTACGAAATTAATTCGTTCCAGAAGTGGTTTCGTAACGTGAATTTTTCGTAAGTTGAGTAGCTATTTCAATGGAAAAGGCCTGATCCGTTCCAAGGGTTTTTTTTTTATAGTGTAACTTTTTTTTATAGTGTAACATTTGTGTTCTGCGTCCTGATTGGAATAAACCAGGTCTAGACCAGAACTAAACCAGGTCTAAACCTGGACTGGACCTGGACTAAACCAGGATTATCCCGGGACATGGCAGTGCCGTTGGAGGAGCGCGGTGCTCCTGTCTCCGCGCTCCTTGCACGTTCCGCGCTAGAGCTAAGAGGCCGAGAAAGACGCTCTTTCAGCGGGGCTCTTTAAGAGCGGGGCGGCGTCTGGTTGTATCTGACCTCCAGAGCCGGGGGGCTGACACTGTGAGCTGTGAGCCGCGCGGGCGGGCCGAGCCGCGTGGGGCCGCGGCCACGAGGGGGAGGCACGGCCCGGGCGCTTTTTGATCCTTCGATGTCGGCTCTTCCTATCATTGTGAAGCAGAATTAACCAAGCGTTGGATTGTTCACTCACTAATAGGGAACGTGAGCTGGGTTTAGACCGTCGTGAGACAGGTGAGTTTTACCCTGCTGATGATGTGTTGTGATAGTAATCCTGTGTCTCCGCTCCCCTCGCGCATTCGGCGCTATATTGAGCCATGTCCCCCCCCACGCTTCACTATCAACACATTCCATTGAAAATCTATGAAAGGTCGAGTGTTCAAACGAGAGAGAAATGCGAGAAAAGCCCAACTCCAGTCTGAGAAAAGCGTAGAATATGTGTGGTGAGGCATTTACAGCCCTAAAACATGTAGAACAATTGCAAAATACAAAGTTGTCCTACAGGATTACTATCGCAGGATTACTATCGCAACAACACATCATCAGTAGGGTAAAACTAACCTGTCTCACGACGGTCTAAACCCAGCTCACGTTCCCTATTAGTCCTACCTCGTGGACCTCTCCCACCGCGGGCCACCTCTGGAACCTAACCCCGTGTGTGTTGATAAAGTGTATTTACGTTTCGGGGCGTGCATCTGAGCGCGCATTAATTGAATTTTTGAGATTTCGCGTTTCGTAACTTGAATTTTCTTTCGTATCTAGAGACCAAAATTTACCGTGAAGGCGTTTCGTAACTTGAAATTTTCGTTTGTTGGGTCATTCGTAAGGTGAGGTACCACTGTATACATATATAGGTATAGAGATAGATAGATAGATAGATAGATAGATAGATAGATAGATAGATAGATAGATAGATAGATTTTTTTTTCGCCCAACAAAAGTAAAAGGTTAAATATACATTGAGGTAGAACTTTTATCATCATGGTAATATGGTAATATGTGTATTTCATATTTACAAAATGAATTCAAAATCATTTTAAGAAATTATTTGTCAGACATCCACAGTCCTGTCTCACTATGAACTTGTAAGCTAGCTTCATGTAATAAAAGTAGTCAGACAAAATAACTGCATAATAAGCCCACTGTAACTACCCGGTCGAATTTTAGGATTTGTGAATTTAGTCTGGGGTTAAATCAGTTTTTGTTGAGAACTGTTCAGCTCTAAACTAAACCTGTTTGGTTTCACAGCCAGAGTGACTCTTCTTACTTGATTGCTGAAGAATACCGCTAGAACACGGCGTGGACTGCTGAAAAACACCATTGATTTCCTCATCAACTTCACACTGCTTTAGTTCTCTGTCTGATCAATAAAACAAGTATAACCTTACAGGCTGCCTATAGGCTAGAATAGAGGTGTAGAAATGGAAGAGATTTCAACTGAAAATCAGTTTAACAACAGCTATGGAGAAAATCTAAAAGAAAAATAAAATACATATATACAGCTGTCTGCTTTGTACTTCACGGGGATTATATTTCCTAATTTTTTTAAATATATTTTTGTCTCAGAAGACAAGTCTTGGTAGAAAAATGACAGACCAACGGTTGTGCATATGCTCACTCTCACAATATACTTCTGTCAACAAGCCTGTATAAGTCTACACTAACAAGCCCAACACATCTTAATGCTGGCCAGTGCTGGCTGTCTGGACTATTTGAAAAGGGTAACCTATGTTTTCTGCACAAATACGCATGTTTATGCAACGTGTGCCACCACAATATTGTCTTCTTCCATTCATACGTGTGTCTAAACCTGCCTGTGGATAATATATTTCAACAATAGCGCGTATGCTTTATGTACTGTAGGCATTTTGGGCTCCTTATTTACATTTATATGCAATGCAACTTTTTGCTTTCTTCTTACTTTTTGTAGTCCTCAAACATATGTGCAGTAGAGAGTCAAAAATTACACCGTGAGTAATTACAGATACTAACACACTTTTTAACATAAGCATTCATTTTCACTGTACTGAAGCTTATTGCTACCAAAAGTGTATATACAAATTGGTAGGATCACTTTTTAGCATTAAACTATCCTAAAATTATGTGATATTATCACAAAATCACCTGACATTCAATATAATCACCACATAATGGTGCCATTTATTACATCGGTGGAAAGAAGTTATTTTGATGATTGGTCAATGTAAAATGAAAATGAGTGATCATGACAGAGTGTGCTGTTTGAAAAGGGCTCCATCTTGACACATGAGTGTAATTTCTTGGCATTAGATTTTTAATCTCCACTTTGGCCTCTCCGGGCTCTGGTGAGGAGTCGTGTAGCTGAGCTGTTTACCCCGAGTTTGGACGTGTGTCAGAACACGAACTCCTCTTTCATGTCTGTGTGATCGGCCGCATTAGCAGCATCAAAGAGAGACAAAGATTCCTCACTGTTCTCATTTTATTTGTCAAAATAGCAAAGAAACCTCTTGTTTCTTTAGAACTTCCAAAAAACATGACAAGGAGTATGCTATTTTTATTAAAATAAAGGATCATGATTTGCATCCTTTTTTATTAATTTCACTAATGTATTTGTCACAATTAATCAGAATTGTCTTAAAAATAGACCATGTGTTGTTGAGCTAGGTTTGGTAAGGAATACTGAAAATTAATCTATTGTGCAAGTTTTGTGTTGCCCAAGGAGGAAGGTACAGAAAAACACAATTAAACTAAATTAATGATAATCAATATAATACAGTAAAAGCCTGAATATATGGAAGACTTCACCATACAGAATTTATCTATGGGAAATTAGTATCCATAAACTTCAGAGCCTTGTTCATTGTTGAAATGGCATCATAAATGCCATTATTGACACTCCCCCAACTCCAAGACCGCTGCAAGCAGCAATATGCCCAGTACTAATACATAGTGAATTTGGTTACATTACAGATTCACAATTGAATATTTACAAGCACGAGGCAGCATGTTTATGGCAGTGTCCGCAGCAGTTAAACAAAGATTGTCCTTCAGAGATTGTGACAAGCATGAAATTAGATATGCCCCTGAGAACACATGGGGTCATACATCAGGCTAATGATGCTAATGTGGTGTGGTGTCGGTATGTGTATGTGCACAGAAGATATGGGCTCTGAGGCGGCCATATTGACAGGCTGCTGTTTACATGGCACAGACACTGACAGACCTTATTGCCAAATGGATTAAGGACATACGCAACAGCGCGCACTCACCTATTCATCACCAAGAGTCGGACTGAGAATCAATATGGGACAATGCAGGTGGTTTAAAATGCACGATAATAGTTTGCATCAATTAAACAGCTATTATTAATCCAATGTTTTAAACTACACAGGTCTTAATATTAATGTTATCTATGGAACACAGATTCCAAAACTCAGATAAGATGAATGAGGCTGGTGAGTATAATTGGTTAAGTATCTTAGTAGGGTTTCCTTATATCCTTTAGGATTTAAAATATATATATATCCTAAAGGATATAAGGAAATTAGTTTCCTCTGCAGGATGCCTGGACACTAGAGGTAAGTTGAGGAGCTCGGTCACATGGAGTAGAGCCGATGTTCCTCCACATCTAGAGGAGTCAGCTCAGGCCTCCCCGAAGAGGGATTTCAGGCATGTCTCACCATGAGGAGACCCCCAGGGAAACATTTCAGTGTTGTGGTTAAATGATACATAAGTGGTTTTGCAAAAGTATTCATTTTAGCAGAGCAAAAGCCAGTAATAAAGCAAAGTTTACTTTATACCAAAAAGTTTGCAGTCCACATAAATTCTTCACATTTAAATAAAGCTAGGCCCATCTGTCATCTTGACATATTGACATCCAAATGAAGAATATACTGTAAAGAGCTTTAATCACATTTATAGTAAACCTATTTTTAGCCAACAAGCCACTATGGAAGACAAATCACTGTGTAACGTTTGCTTAGCGTTAGCTCCAGTAATTAGGTTTCTATTGATTTCAGAGACAATGCACTTTAAATGTATCTACTGGACTTGACAGGTATAGCCAATTATAAAACATATTTTGGTGCAGTTTGGAGTAGAGTCTTAAGTACATTTTGTTATGGCGCCAATAGCTTCTCGAGCTGATCATGGTACACTGGCTGTCTAAATATAGCTGGATATGTATGGGCCGCAGGAGAGGAGACTCCTCTCAACACACTAATTGCTGCTTGAGGTCTCATCAATCTCACTGTGGGCAAACAGAACTGCAGGCTTCAAGACACTCATTTTATTTGAAACCATCAACAAAAAGAGGTATAAAACATGTAGAAATACTAGAGATCAGCCAATATGGTTTTTTTCATGGCCGATGACGATTGTTTAGAATCCAGAGCAATTGATGACCGATATTTTTGGGCTGATATGTAGAGCCGATTTTGATTATTTTCACCAAATTATGAAATTTTAATTTACACACAAAATACCACACACTTTCAAGAGGGCTACATAGTCATATTTTGAGCAGTTAAAGTGTTCAAATAAAGCTTTGTGTACACTCTTTAGGCAGCAGGTCGGCCATAACAAAATTTGCTAACAAGTGCAAATAGTGGCCTGTTAGACCAACTAATATCTCTAATAAATACCATTTGTGAATAGAAGCATGTGGGTATTCACTTTATACATAATGTTACAGTAACTGAGTGATTAAAATATAATTACATCACGAGACCTTAAAGGTCCCATGGCATGAAATTTTCACTTTCTGAGGTTAATGTGAGCTCCCCTACCCTGTTTAGGCCCCCCCATGGTTAAAAGTTGCGAAATGTCTAAACTGAGCATTTGCGATCCTTTTCTGCGTTACAAAAAATCGGAGCTCAAACGGACGATTTTGAACAAGGCACCTTATTGACGTCAGATCGAAAAAAGAAATGCAAATGCAGTTCCACCCCCGTCTGTCTGTACTCAGCGTCTCTGTAAATCACGCCCAGAGAGTTTGGACTGCGAATGCGCTAGGCAATGCGAAATGCGTTTTTTTATTTGCCTGGAGGCACGTCCGAGTGTTTCTAGGCTCGGAAGTCCTTTATCTGAGCCTCTGGACCTTTGAACAGCAGTGGTTTAATTTTATTTTATGTGGAAATCTGTTTATTTTTCAATGGAACGCTTCAAATCTCTCCCCCGTGCAAAAACAAGGAAATGGACCAGTTGTGGGCTCAGAGCCGAAAGCGGAGTTTGGCCACGCCCCCACCCTCTACTATTGGCCAGCTCTTTTCTCCTCATTTGCATTCAAGCAACAAGGCCCATTATGGAGTGTTCCAGAGAGAGAAAAAATACTCTTTCTCATCTTATCTCTGTTTCTCATGCACTGAGTGTTGATTTTGAAGAAGGATTCATTTACAGTATTAGGGAACCATTAAGGAGCCATATAAAAGCATCAAGAAGTACCATGTCATGGGATCTTTAAAGATCACCTCCTGATATTCTGAGTCACAGAACACGTTCAACAGGAGCCTTGACAGATCGTTTTATTTGCTAAAATGTGTAACAGCTCTAGAATGAGTTGGAGCCAAAAACAAAAACAAAAAAAAAACAATCTCACATTTGTTATTGAGTTCTATATTCACAATGATTCGGTCTGAGATTTAGGTTTGGTCAAGACATTTTTATGACCATCTGACTTGAACACAATCTAATTCTCCAAAATGTCAGATCTTTGTGGAGTTGAACAAGTGGACATGTGCATGGTCACTGATAAATTGCAGCGGGGTAATTTTGGAGAATGGTGGCTGAAGATCACCAAGGCATAGAATAAAAGTGCCCATCTTTTCTGTGCCACTATAATTTCCTCCCGTACCTGGCTCTCACTCTCTCGGCACATCTTACCACATTCACCACTTTTAATTTCACCCATCCCTGCACATTAGCTCAACCTGACCTCATTTCATGTCCTCGCTCTCACACAGCTATTCTGAACATTTTAATAGATATATGTAGTTTTCAAATATGCTTTCAACCTAACATAAGCCCCTCTCAATTGCAAATGGTATGACCCTAGATCATATGTCATAAAAGCTTATTCTTAGTGATAGATAAGGCATGTTTCAGACAGTAATGTCAGGGCACTATATAAAGATGAGTGATGTTTGTAAGAAGGTTATTTTCCCTATTTCCCGAACCCACGCACCATGAATCGTATTAATTTATCCTTTAACGCTTCATTACGTTTTGGTTGCAGTATGTGCCTTTGAATACATTTCTGTGATAAATATGTTTATGTTGTTCTTATTTGTGATGGATTTGTGGCTGTGGTGCAACATCACAAAATGACAGTTTAGAAATGCTTTAGCTAAGTCTAAAATCCATATAAATGTTGACAGGTCAAATTTGCTATACCAAATTTCACACCTTTACTCCAACAAGTTTCTCTTTTACAGGATGAACTGAAATGAACTAAATTTAACTCTGAAGTGTGCAGCTAAGTACAGGTAAATTAGTAGTACTAGCAATAAGAAAAAGGAATAGCACTTGCTTTCATGTTAACAAGTTACAACTAAATTCCAAAAGGCTTGAGACTCAGTACTGATTTTGATACAAACAATGGCGATGAAAAAGTTTTCATTACCAAATATGTGCGTAGAATCCCTCAGTCCAGGTAGAATCCATGGCAAAAGGAGAAATTCAATTTGTCAACTGGACAAAAGTTTATTTGGCCGAATACATTTCACAGCTCATCCAAGCTGCTTCTTACATAAAATATTACCATAGAATGATGATATAGAGCAAGATAAATTTCTTAAAGATCCCATGACATGGTACTTCTTGATGCTTTTATATGGCTCCTTAATGGTTCCCTAATATTGTAAATGAATCCTTCTTCAAAATCAACACTCAGTGCATGAGAAACAGAGATAAGATGAGAAAGAGTCATAAATATCTCTCTCAAACTCTTTATTCTGGGCGTTGTTGCTTGAATGCAAATGAGGAGAAAAGAGCTGGCCTATAGTAGAGGGTGGGGGCGTGGCCAAACTCTCCGCTCTAGGCTCTGAGCTCTCAGCTGATCCATTTCCTTGTTTTTGCACGGGGGGAGAGATTTGAAGCGTTCCATTGAAAAATAAACACATTTCCACAGAAAATAAAATTAAACCACTGCTGTTCAAAGGTCCAGAGGCTCAGATAAAGGACTTCCGAGCCTAGAAACACTCGGACGTGCCTCCAGGCAAATAAAAAAACGCATTTCGCATTGCCTAGCGCATTCGCAGTCCAAACTCTCTGGGCGTGATTTACAGAGACGCTGAGTACAGACAGACGGGGGTGGAACTGCATTTGCATTTCTTCTTTCGATCTGACGTCAATAAGGTGCCTTGTTCAAAATCGCCCGTTTGAGCTCCGATTTTTTGTAACGCAGAAAAGGGTCGCAAATGCTCAGTTTAGACATTTTGCAACTTTTAACCATGGGGGGTGGGGCCTAAACAGGGTAGGGGAGCTCACATTAACGTTCAAAAACCTCAGAAAGTGAAAATTTCATGCCATGGGACCTTTAAACTATTCAAGAAAAGTGCAACTTTGTCCTATTTGTGTGACATTTTCAGTGTGGATACCGGTACTTAAAATACTTTTTAAATTTTGATTCTATATACATACAACAAACTGATGCACTCTTCTTAGTGATTAGTAGCTATCTAGTTAATTAACTAGTATTGCACATAATAAATATTTCACATACATAACATAACTAACAACCTTTTGAACTTTAGGAGTTTCATATTTAGAGAGGAGTCTCTTTGAGGAAAACGTGTTTATCAAGCCAACCCAATGTCAACATAACACAAGAGATGTTGCTCCCTGCTCGTGCTTAATTACGACCACAAGCTGCTTCTGGGGATTATGTAAAGGACATAAACATAAACAGAGGAAAGGGTGACGCTGCGGGTGGTCCCCCAGGGCCTCACTTGAGAGTTTGTTTCCGACTGAGTTACACCAAGTCTATGGGGGCACTGATGCAATCTTAAAATGAAATGGGCAAAATAAAACAGTAGTTTAACTCAACTAATTGATCCAGGATTCACCTCTGTTCTGTCAAAGAACCATAGTTGGCACAAGGTTTAGCTATCAGACAATAAAATGAATGACATTTTTCCTGAGTAGCGGGGGGGGGGGGGGGGGGGGGGTAGTCGAGTTATAAAATGAAACCAGGGGGGATGGTGGAATGGCAGGGCAGAATTTGAAGGTACTTTGTTAATATGGAAATGCTTAAGTCCATATTATTCAATAATGCACAGGATAATATGTTATCACACACAGTCTTGGTTTAGTCTTGGTTTAGTCTTGGTTTAGTCCTGGTTTAGTCCTGGTTTAGACCTCTTTTAGTCCTGGCTTAGTCTTGGTTTAGACCTGATTTAGTTTTGGTTTAGTCCCGGTTTAGACTTGGCTTAGTCCTGGTTTAGACCTGGTTTAGTCCTAGTTTAGACCTGGTTTAGTGCTGGTTTAGACCCGATTTAGATCTGGTTCATGTAAGAGTCTGGTTAATGCACCGGGCCCGCGGCTCACCGCGGCTCACCGCGGCTCACCATGGGCAGTTCGGCTCTGGGCCGCGCGTATTCCGCGCGTAAGCCGTCGGGGGGACACGTTACGCACAGACGGAGACACCGGGACTGAGGCTCAGGACGTGCCCGGGGGACGGCGCGTCTGCTCCGGCCTCGCTCAGACCGTGCGCCCGGAGCAGGGGGAGTTTTTTTCGCTGAAAACGCGCGGAGCCTGCATAAATTAAGCCACACAGACCGATTTTCTGAGCACAAAAAAAAAAAATTAAAAAAATAAAAGAAAGAAAGAAATCAGCGTGAGAAATGCCATGTGTGGCGTGTGAGCGTGTGAACACGTCGAATTGCGTGTGTCACACTCTCAATGCGTGAGACTTGAGAGCCCTGTACATAACCTTTAAATGAGGGGTCTGCCACATGCTTGTCTACTCACATGTGTTTGTTTTGGTTGAAATGTTCCATAATGTCCATATACATAATGGATATGCCATCATATTACATATTACATAATATTTAAGCAGACAACCAATATTGTAGACTTTCACCAGAATAATTATAGATGTGTCACATATCTTGATGACACAATAGAGCTTTGTGCTTAGCTGGTAATTAGCATTCAAAGTGCTATTTGCGGTAAAAACTGTGGCTACAATTTGACAACTTCATGGCAGTGTTAGTGCTGAGATTTGGAGCTGTCCTCATGAACCATGTGCAACTATGTCTGACCTGGCTCTCTCTTAAGTGTGAGGTGAGTGGGAGGCAGGGGGGACATTAAATCCTGCTTAAGTAGCAGCGCCCAGGACTGTGAAGTAGCAGCATGTGAAGAGGGGACGACTCCTATTAAGACGATAATAATGGAAAAGCTCCAGACAGGCTCACGCAGAGGAAGGACCTCAGCTGCTTAAACGACCTTCTGTTAACATTGTGTTGTTAAAATGTCCTGAGGTGCATTTCAGGCAAAAAGAAATATGCTTAAGAAAACTCTCATTAAGACATGTCTTTGAAAAATGTTTCAGATTATAACAATGTCTAAACACTCTACTTTACTGTCCTTGAGGAAAGATGGAGACCTGGCTGTGTAGGAGTAGCAGCAGAATGTCGTATGAACTAAGGTGATTGTGTCGTGGACTTGAGCACACTGAATATCAAACAGCTGTGTGTTTGCTTGGAGGGGAGGTCTCGGGGTTGTCATGACGTCTGCAGCCCTTAAAACAAACAGGACAGATCCCATTAATAATTCAACCTTACCTCTCCAAAATGTTGGTAAATTACATACATATTTCATAAACAAAAAGGTAAAATTTGGATTCGGCCACACTGGAACGCAGGATACAATGACTGTAAGCTCAAAAATAACATAAAACATAATTCACTGTCTCTCCACATGTGTAAAAATAATGTTAATAATTATAGGGTACTTCATAGGGTACTTTACCATGTGCCAATTGGAGGTGCTTTCCACTTTTACTGAAATATATGGGCTGGCTTTTTGACAACATTTTATTTTATTGATTTGGTCCCGTTGAAGTGAGTGAGTATGCACATGCATTCATAATTAGCTGTTAGCATTGATTTATGATTTATCTGCAGCCAATCCAGATTTAATCTTATGCAATCTGCTTATGTTATTTTAATGAGCATTCAAAATATACCTCTCAACTTACATGCGATCAATATTGTGTGTCATGAATCTTAAACTTTTACAGGGCTCTCAAGTCTCACGCTTTGAGAGTGTGACACACGCAATTCAACGTGTTCACACTGTCTAAATAGTGTCTAAAACAGGGGCCCAATACGTTGATCTACCAGTCGACTAGTGTCAAATACTACGACACCGGTCTTGGTCTCGAGATGAGTGCAATCATATTTCATTACAGCCGCTGCCGTTAGCAATAAACTTTTACCGGTGTGCGGGACCGCGCGGGGCTTCGCACTGCAGCCTGCGCGCCAGTGTTGCCAACTCCCCAGCATCGGAAGTAGCTATTGGCCCGCCCAGAAGTAGCTAAAAGTAGCTAGACGAGCAAGCGTCATTGTCAGCAGGGGGCTCCAGACAGCACATCCTAACCTTCCTTACCCCGTGACACTAACCTTTTATTGGTGTTGTTATTACATATACTTGTTTGTTTGTTTTTTATTTGTTTTTTATTTTTTAGATTTTTACTTTTTATTTTTTTTTTTGGAGCTGTAGTCCAAGATCTATAGCTTGCTTTTTTATTTTGTGTTTTTTGTGCTGTAGTTTAACTAAAGCTTTTTATTTCTTTTTTATTTTGTTGTGCTATAGTGGGCAAACTATAGCTTTTTTTTTTTTTTTTTTTTTTTTTTTTTTGGTGCTAAAGAACTAGCTTTTTTAAACTTTTCTGTGCTATACAACTAGCTTTTTAAGCAGTGCTACTTGTGACTTTGTGTCGCCAAAAAGAAAAAGAAAACAAATCAGAGCGCATAGGCATACACTTATTGAGAATCAGAGCCTATGGCAGAGGAATGACCAGACTCCGAGGCGATCTGACGAGATGGGAGGGAGCAGAGGAGAGACTGGTGTGTGTCTGTGCCTGTGAGTTCACGCTGTTCTCAACTTCGCCCCCGCCCCTCTCTGCCTGTGTCTCTCTTCCACTGCCCCTCTCTGTCTCTCTGTCTCTCTGTCTCTCTGTCTCTTTCTCTGAACGGGGAAAGAGAGAAAACGGCGCAATTATTTTTTTCCCCTCCCGCGATCTTGGAGCCTCTGATCACCAAAAAAAGTCGCTAGATTTGTCGCTAGTCGCTTTTGTCTAATTTTCTCGCTAGGGGGGTCCAGAAAGTAGCTAAAAATAGCGACAAAGTCGTTAAGTTGTTAACACTGCTGCGCGCTCGTCTGGTGCCGCGGCGCGCGCGTAGCATGTTCGCTACAGCGTGTACCTTCACCTCACGTCCTCCTTTTCACACACGAGGAGCCTGTGTACGCTATACGCGGGGAAGAGTGACAGTGCATTTGGTAAATGTACAGAGGCTGGTAAATACCACTGCAAAACCAGTAAGAGAATGTGACTCCAGGTAGGAAGTTGAAAAAACAGGTTTAAAAAAGAAAAAAAAAGGGGGGGGGGGGTCTCAAACTGTGGGTGAGGGTCCAAAAACGGGGCACAGTTTGTGTGTTTAAGTACAGTGCAGTTTGCTTAGCTTATTTTAAGATTAAAATTAACATTTATCAGATAAAATGGAGATAGATTTATGAAAACCTATTAATGTGAGTCAGCCTTTTCCCACATGAAGATCATTAAGTCCAAGTCCTGTTCCACCATGACTGATGATCATTTAGAAATGTGCTTGAGTCTGGCTGTCAGGTTGCCTGGAAGAATCCATGACTCATCGCTGTACCAGCGGATGAGTCTGGTAACGCTTGATCCAGAATGCGCTGCGGTTGCGCTTAGACAGACAGCTAAGTGAACCAATCAGAGATTGCGCCATCTTGATTCAAAACTGAGGAGGAACTTCCGCTGCCTAAGAGTGACGTTGCGGGCAAAGGCGGGTGCACTGACGTCACCATCTTTGAACGAATCAGAATAGCGGAGTCCGTTTTTAACCGGAGGAGCGAGAGTGGAGCGAGGGTGTCCAAATGGTATCGCGCTGTATAGGAAATACAGAGAGATATCATTTGGCTGGCCAGGTAAGCTGTCAGCAGCGACTGTCCAGACTATGCATCCCGAGCTGATTCCATCCAGTGCAAGTCACATTTTGTGAGAAGTTAGTGCAAAGTGGCTTAAATGACCCCAGATTCCATCCAGAGCATCTACAGTTCAAAAATTTTCCAGGGGGGCATGCCCCCGGACCCCCCTAGCTTTTCAGTGACTCTCAGCTTTTCTTTTTCCATTACTGGTCACTTTCATCCCTGTTTATATTAATTTATACAGCATTAAGTTAAGCAGGACAGATATTTCTTTTATTCTGTTCATTTTGTTATTTTGTATTAAAAATAAATTGCTGATAATTATTTATTTTCCCTGTGTTCATATCACTCAAATATGCATCTAATTAAATTCAGGTTTGAGTCAAATAGTTAAAAAAAATCGCTTCACACATACAAAAAATGGCTAAAAAGATTCACTACACCACGAAGGGTGAAGGCAATTGGGCCGGTTGGTCCGCTCCCCGGAAATCTCACTCCGACCAAACTTCAAAACTTGAGAGCCCTGAACTTAAACGAAGAATGAACAGTTACAGGTATGTTTTGTGGTTTCATACAACACTCTCTCCAGCTGAGGAAAATGGCATTTGATTTACAAAAATCCAAATATCCATTGAAACATTTCACTAAAGTGTATTTATTTCAAAGATCAGATATGATTATAGTCCACATGTGAATTTCTAGGTAGGTACTAAAACTTATCATTTGAAAAATAAATGAAACTGAAACCATAGTCTGTTTTTCAAAGAGAACAGTCAAAAGAATCCTTCTGTGTGCTTTTGTGACTTAAAATAACTAGATAGAAAGCACTGGTAAAGTAAAGTAATTCAATTCTTGCCAGGCAGGCCAAGTGAAGTTTTCATAGGCACATTAGAGTGTATGTATGCATGTGTGTGTCTTTTGATTTTCTTTTTTTTTAATGAAAAATTATGAAATAAAAATAAAATAAAATGCTCACCTCGGTTTACCTCATCTAACATGTTATTGACTGTATATATAAAGGCTGTTACTGTGAAATAATGGATTTATGTTTAAGACCTAAAACGTGCGCCAAAAAAATTGCGCACATTTATTCATACTTACGGTACTGACAAAACGCCTGAATGCAATTACATATTTTTTGTTCTAAAAATCACAATAAATATATATGTTTTGTTGTTTGCGTTTACCATTAGAAACGTGCACATTTACTATCACTAAACCATTCCCGAAATTCACAAAAATGAAAAATAAATCAGAACTCGATGGATGACGTGTACGTTGGGTCCTTCGCACTTCCGGGTTTGGATAAACAGATTGTCTGTGCAGTCGACTCGTCTAAAAGATGTGAGTTTAAGCTTTATGTCGTCGAATATTTCCTCAGATTTTTCCGTTTTTGATAACCGAACCGAAACGCCTGTGTTTATGTGGTTTTATTTCTTCCATCAGGTCCAAAGTAACGTTTAAAATCACGTTAACGTCGGACCCCCGGCTACCATTCAAAGTGTGAGTAACAGTGACAGCTCAGCAACATGGACTTGTACATTAACTTAAGCATTTATTTTTCTACTTCACATTTATAGCGTTCATTTTACAAGTTTCTACGTGTCGGTTGTTGAACTATTTTATTAAATCTATGCTTTTACCCTCCCCCTAACCACACAACATTTTGATGCAGTTTATGGGCTCTAAGAGGAGAAAGATGACTGTTTTTTTATATATATTACACTTACAAGCTCTGGGCTATTACTGTTTTTAAGTAACCATATACATTGTTTTGTTTTTAAGTAACCATAAACATTAATCTTGCTGGCATTGATTTAACTTTACAAAATCATTCCTTAATCTCCTCCCCATTTGTTTGACTGACTCACCATATGGTGTAACATATAATTTGTTAATAGCCCCCATGGCAGAAGATACAAGGCCTGTTGTGACGTGAGCCGTCCTCCTGTGGACCCACCACCCGCGGAAGGATTCATGGGGGCTGGTGCATTGTGTTCTGGGCAGCAGAACACTGCTTGGACTGCTGCCCCCGCGACCCAGAAAATGGAAAGCGGAAGAAAATGAATGAATGAATGAATAATTTGTTAATAGGGGTGATTTGATATGAATGAGGGCTGCACAGTAGAAAAATACTGTTAGACGGCATTTAATTACTAAGCATAGCAAAATGTTTCTTTTTAATAGTCAAATTTCAGTTCATTCTACAATTTAAATGCCATCTGTGCCGTTCTGACCATCCCAGAATAATGGACTCCCTGTTTCCGATTCTCTTTAGAGCTTCAGTGGCACATAGTGATTTTAGTGATTGCCATCATCTTGTGGGCAATAAATCCATTTCTGTCCTCACAAGACCTCAGAAGGAGCCATCTCTTTAATTTAATCAGGACCCGCTGCGGCTAATTTCTCTGCATGAACTGTGAAATGATGATGAGTAAATGAGAAATGGCATTGGTTTTGGCAGCCGAAAATTGGGATACAGTCCATCCGTGCTGTTTCATAATCACTAACTGCATTCAAATATCAACCTTCACTTACAGCACTGACAGCGGGTTTTTTACAAGCTTTGCCAACGTAATTAAGCACATTGTTTAATTTTGTAGTTAAACTAGAAAAGATGCACTATGAGACTTTTCTGGCTGAGGGTCTCTGCCGTACTGTGGAACATTTCAGACAAAGCAAGCTCAGTTGTGTTATGAATGCGCAGTGCTGTTTTGTGTGTGTTCCTTCGTTGGAACACACAAAAGGAGTGCATTGCTCCATCCTGCAAACCACAGCCTCAATACTTTATTGAGGCGTTTGTCTGGGAGCGTGTATCACCATTTGCTCCATAAATGGTCTCACATCCTCCCATAGAAACATCTCTGACAGAAATAATGTTCTGCTCATTTAGCCCCGGGAGGAAACGTACCCTTTTTCTTTTCACTCATGGTGATAGTCAGCAGCAGAACTGCACTCATGTCGCTGCTCAGTCACATTTGCCGGGGTTGGCAGGAGGTTGAAACCAGTTTATTTCACTTAAATGGAATTTGGTCTAGGGTCATGGTAATTTAGGAATTTTGTTTTAAGAGAAAATTGAACAGCTAGTGGTTTACAGTGGTTTAACATATATCTCACTGCACTGTCTGCAAACTTGCTCACTCACTGTGTGCCAAATAATAATGAGCCAAGTAATAATGCAGTTTTTAATGTCTGTTATCTTTGTTTTGTGTAACAGTTTAAGTGTACCAGAGAGCACACCATTCACAGCTGTGTTGAAATTTGCTGCTGAAGAGGTAAATGAAAATGTACTTTTTTTGATAAATCTATAAAAAACAAATTCATAAAAGACAAAATCTAGATAGATAAATGGATAGATTTCAATATATATTTTTAAACCAGTATTGGGATATATTGATATGAATACTAATATATTTTGCCTTGATGTAACCAACCTTTTTACTGAAAATAATATACAAGAAATATGTTCTGATATAAAAATAAAAGCACAATAAACGGGTAAAAATTTGACAAAAAGTATTGCTTGTATATCTTCTTGTCTTGTGTAGTCATATTTTATATTATTTCTTATAACATGTTTACATATTTTATCTCTTAAAAGGCATAATTTTACTTATTTCTTGGTAATTGCTCTACTTGTCTGACCGTAGAGCTTGATTAGCAATCTTCTTTAAATTATTCAGCTTTAAAATGATTGATTAAATACATTTTCCTTCTATAAATATAGTTTAGTCTTTATTTGAAGGGACAATGTACAGAGCCATTATGTACAAAGACAGAGATGTTCTGCACCAGAGTATAGCTACAAAGCTAATTTCCATCCGCAGTCCCTGGTTACATGGATAAAAAACAACGGTCTATATCATTAAAAACAATCAAAGATTTTCTCTTAAAACACACACATACACACACACAGCATCACGCATTTAACTTTGACACACATCTCATTACGCAGTAACACAGCAAAACATAATATACACCCACTAACATGAACCCAAAACACACAATCACACACATCCATGTACTATTTACACACCATATCATTCACAATAACCATAACACATAAAAACATCATTCTTATATTTGATTTCAATGCTGTATTAACGGATTAACGGATTCACTACTGTATAACCTGCTGGTTAACGTGGTGTGTGCTGGCAGTTTTGATTATTCCACAGCCACTTTTTCAGTTCTGTGGAAAAGGTGGAATAGTCCGTTAGATTTATGAGATTAGTTGGTGTAGCATTCCAGTCTTTAATGGCTCTGTAGGAAAAGGAAGATTGTGCGAATGTTGTTTTGAGTTTTGGTATATTGCAGTGGCTGTTGGTGGAAGCTCGTGTGGTTCGTGTTGTTACTGTGGATGTGTACTTGATGAAGTTCTTAAAGGGACAGTGTGTAAGATTTTTACCTGTTAATTACTGAAATTGAAGATACCCATTCAAAAATACATTGTTTTCCAAGCCTTTTCACTTCCATCATGAAATCAAAGTATTCTTTTGGACTTAGATATAGTCACATAAAAGGGGGATCTTCCCCATATAGAGGCAGCCATTTTGAATACGAGAGCCGCAGAAGGACATTTGGGCTCATCCTTTGCCTCGGCTCCGGCTAACAGCTGCTTAGCCGCGCTGCAGATGGCTCCCCCCTTCCCCCTCCCCTTCCCCTTCTCTCCTTCGTTCCTCTGCTCCCATATGCAGCCAGGAGCGAAGGAGAGAAGGGGAAGGGGAGGGGGGAGGGGGAGCATGCTGCCGGATCACACATCGTAATGGATATAACACGTATTTTGGACTAAATTGTTTTACTGGATTTTATTCGCTGGATCCTTATGGACAGATTGAGACCAAGTTTATGATGAAATACAGAGTTTGACCTGTGCAAAGCCTTCAAAGGTAAGCTAAGTAAGCTAAGTTTTGTGCTTTTCTGTATAAAAGCCCCATGTGCTCGGGGAGTGATTGTTTTGCAGGGAAATGAATTGCATAGTCAAAAAGAGGAGACTGTAAGGTTTCATTTGATGTGTAGATTGTCATGAATCATGATCGGGATTGTGTGTTTTCATGCGAAAAGAAAAAAAAAAGTGAACGGGGGACCGTTTTATGTATACAGCGGTGCGCGGTTCGTGCGCGGGCACGCGCGATGTCGGCGGTACGTCGCGTCCGGGTGACCCTCGAGGTCTGCCGTAGCCAAAAGAGGAAGTGGAATAGCTAGTAACCACCTATGCGCCACGAATCCTACACACTGTCCCTTTAAGAGGAGCTGGTGCAGAGTTATTTAGTATTTTGTGGGCCATTCTAATTGAGGCATATTTCTGAATATTGTTGAAGTTTAAGAGTCTGTATTTTTGAAGTTTAAGAGTCTGTATTTTTGGAGATCTTTTGATTAAAAGCATATATTAATCAACTATTGCATATTTTAAACTCATTTTTTTCACTTGTTGCCACAGCTGTATAACTATCACAGTAGTCTTCTGTGCACTTTCATTGGCCACTGTCCTAGCGTGCTGCGTTACATCCACTGTACTGTAGCGGTTTAACTTATCTCCCCAGAGACAGACTGCTCCTTCTTTGTGAGCTCTGTGTGAATCCGGTTGCCCACTCGTCTCCTCTTTGCTCCACACTGAAGTAGGACATGTTGTGTGGCTGTGTATACTCAATTTCTCCTATGGATTTTAAGCGTGGCGAACTGTGTCTGGCAGCTGTATGAGTTGGACAACAAAGATCCCCCCCAAAATACACAGAGTACCAGTTTTTTTTACTCATGCCAAAAATGACATCTCAGCTTGAATGTAAAATTGTCAAAAGCTATTACAGTCTTGCTGTGGCAATGTCCTCTGGCAAAGTGGAATTAGAAAGCAACATGTCTCTAAATGCTTTTTCAATTTGTTCAGTGTATCTGTGGGTTGGGACTAATTAATATGTTTTTTTATTACAGTTCAAAGTGCCTGCAGCTACTAGTGCAATTATAACAAATGGTAAGTTATGGGCATTTTATATCATATCATTTTATATCTTAAAGGGCTTGTACTACACTGTTTCCTGTGTTATGTTATAATGTTGTCTCCTCATCAAAAACAGACCTGGAGTTGTGTTTTGTTTCATCCACCCACGTTTAACACTCAAATCCTGTATATTTAGGCCGAGTTCTTCTGTCAAACAGAAAAGTCTATTCCACCTTGTGACGTCATGTGGTAATACAGGAGGAGCTTCACTGTGTTTTTAAACTCTAGACACATTCACTAGAATCACTTAGATAATTTCAGACCTGGAATTGCCAATCTCTGCTAAAAAAGGTAAAAGGTAACTGTTGACTTAAACTATTACTTCATGACATTACAAGGTGGAGTATTTTGAGCTTTGGAGATGAAACAAAATAATATAAATAGAATACTATAAAAACAGAATAATGTAAGTGGAATAGAATGTAAACAGAATAATATAAAGGGTTACTCAAACATTTATGAATGAAATAAAATGCAACACCAGGTATGTTTTTGATGAGATAAGTCTATTTTTCTGGGCTGCAGAACTTGGCTTTTTTGTTTTCTATCTTGAATTACCTATGAAGTAAATAATTAATCATGTAGGCATTGCTCATGTACAGAAAAATGGAAAGCAAAGAACTGTCAACACATTTTGCAAGGGAATCTGCTTATTGAGAAAGTAAGGTATTTGTACCTTGCCAAGTCTACTTTTAGAGATTAAATGTTTGTTTTTTTTAACTCACTACATCATAGAAATTGTCCTAAAATGCAGGGCAGAAACCTTGACAAAAGTGGAAATATAGTAAACCTAGAGTTGTGTAGAGTAAACATTTCTAACCCAGCCACGGCATCAAATTACTATAATTTTCTGTGACTATCAGAAATTGGAAAATTGGCCATTTATTTTCTCTTCCCCATCAATTAAGTCTGCAAAACAACACTTTTGTTTGTATCTGTTCTGCTCTGACACAGCATAGATATTTTGAAGAACAATTTAACCTTTATTTATTGGTAAATCCCTCTGTTGTGTTACAGTGCCATGGTCATAAAAGGACTATTGTTTACTGCATGAGCCGATCAGTTATTCACTCTCTATGACGTTATTAATTTCAGTGCCACATGCTTTTGTCCTCTCAAAGTAAATAGCTTTCTGGATTGTGTTTTTCAAGCACAACCTAAGCTTAAATACATTTGACCTGGCTTTTATTGTATGTTGATTTGCTTCACAAGCTTGTATTTATCTTTCTTTGCAGATGGAATAGGAATTAACCCCGCACAGATGGCAGGTGAGTTGAAAAGTTTTTTTGACAATGCATGCAATGCATCAAAAGAAAGCTTTTTTTTTTTTTTTTAAACCAAATCCTAAATAAAAAGAATCTTATATTTTTTTCCTTCGATTTAGTTGTATTAAAGTGCCTAAAGTGCTAGAGAGCTTACTACACAGTGCATTAGTGTAAGTGCTTTTAGTCAAGTCTGAGCATTTCTTAGTAATAGTTTAAGCATTTATACTGGAATCAAAAGCTGGCCACATAAATGGGTTTTGTTCTGGTTCCTTTTATGTGCCTCATTTTGCTAAAAGGAAAGTTACAATAAAGCCCTGCCTACCCGTCTTTAATGCTCTAAAAAAACGTGGCAGCCCTAACACTGTGACCATGGACATTTGTAGTCTTGCCTTTTAACTATGGCTAAGCAGCAAGTGAACATTTCTCCCTCAAAGTTTATTTGTCTACGGGAAATAGCAAGGTTGGAAAATCTTTGCAAAATTGCACGGTATGTGGGGTGTTTCCGTCAGTATTATCTATCAATATTGTTCCATCCAAGGCTGCTGGTCTGTTTGGTCAGTGTTATGGCCTTGAATTTATACAACACCTTTCAGGGTATCCAAAGCCTCTTACACTGAATTATTCATTCACTCTTCACACGCTAGTACTGAAGCCACAGCTGCCTTGGGGCTAAGTGATAAACTAGACATGGCTGCCAATCTGTGCCTTCACCCCTTCCAACCACCTCCAAACTCGCTCACCCACACCTCATACTGTACTTCATACTGTGACAACCCTTCTACCATGTGGATCATTGTGATAGTGGCCTGTTTAATAGAAAGATAAACACACTGCACCCCAGTTTGTCACACATTGGGCTGACTCCTCAGTAGCTGGTCATATTGTTGTTGGTAATTAGTGCAGTTGAACATTGCTGAATAAAACGTATGTGATCTCACACATTTTGGGGTGTTCTTGTTTCTTCCTTGAACACAATAAATCTCCCTGAACCTAAAGCTCTATGTGACTATTTGTTGGCCTCTGAGCTGTTTAAACAGAAATGGTGATAACTGATTTCCTGAATATAAATGTGTTGCCCCAAGAATCTCCTTTTAATGTAAGACTCAATTAAAACTGACCCCAGACAGGAGCCAGTGTCTGCACTCCCAGCTGTTTTATGATTTGTTTGCTATTATACAGCCTGGGAATTCTTGCTTGCCTTTTCTTTTGTCATGACTTTCAACAAATATATGCAACATGCCGTTAGATTTTCTCTGCAGTGTATATGGTAATGTCAGTTTTGACTAAAGGCGTGCTTCTGATTAGGTCCTCCTCCATCGTCCGTGCAGAGCTCGTAGGGGGCTCTCACGGCTGCTCTTATCTGTTCACAATGTGTGGGCCTAGAATAGCCTCAACCCAGACACCTCTGTCAAATCGCCTTCTTTAATTCACTGCAGCGTCCTTCAACTGTGGAGAAGAACTGGCCAAGCCTATGGATGATCCATAAATTAATAGAAGAAAACATGCAATGTGCAGGGTTCCTAAAATGCAGATTATAAATCAATACACCATTTGACCATGCACCATCTGAGCCAAATGGAGGCGGTGTAATTGGTCTGGACCTTCACTATGGTTCTTGGGTCTCCTGTCACCCATACTGAAGAGTGCTGTCACCCATACTGAAGAGTAATTGTCCCGCCAATTTCCCACCCGACGTGTCCCACTCCTGCTGCAGTTTCCTGTGATTGCATGGGGTGACTCAGGCTCATATACCTTTTTAATGATTTGAGTTGGAGAGCATATAGTGATGATGGCGTTTGTATATGATAATCAAAACTGGGGTTGAGTCTGTAAAATGTAAACAGGTTCCTGACCTGCAGGGGCTACAGCTGGGAAGTAGCCATTGCGCTAATTTTGGCATAATGTGCCAAAATTAGCCTGATGGCTACTTCCCAGCTGCATGTATTTTCATGAATATGTGTTGTCCTTTGAAATAAATGAATCTAATCAAGGCTAAAAAACAGCATTGTAATTGCAGAACATGAGAGATATTCCTTCCATTTTGTTACAACAGTTGAATGACGGCAGCATGTCAAAAATGGAACAAGTGTCACTATAATCTAGTCATAATGGTTACACTGTGATGGATAAATATCACCTATACAACAAATCAGATTTTTAAAAAAAATTTAATTATAGGTTCCACTTTATTTTACAATATCAGTATAGTATTTTACACTGAAGTAATAACTAGTGATAACAATCAGGGTTAGGAGTTAGATGGAGTTACATTTCATTGCACATGAGTTAGGTGTATGAAGGTAATGCATTTTTTTGTGCGTGGTAACTTCTGACAGCATTCAAACTTTAAAGTGTCTTTTAAAACAACCTTAACAAGCACTACTGGATAATGCATTTCTATTGTATACAGTTTGAGATTTAAACACATTTTGACCTCATCTCCTCGTCCTTCACCTTTAACTATTCCCTGTGTTGCTTCTGTGCTTGCAGGCAGCGTGTTCCTGAAGCACGGCTCGGAGCTGCGCCTCATTCCCAGAGACCGAGTGGGAGGGCGAGGAGACTGACTCACTGCAGACCCCAGCCCACGGAGGCCAGGAAACACCTCCAACCAACGCATTATGTATATTTATTTTATCTAGACCCCAACTGACAGTGATGGGACAGGGAGATCCAAACTGCACACGCTAATGCAGCCAGGATGCATAATTAGTGCGTCTACATTCAACTAAAATGGACTCGTATTCTGATTAGGCACAGCATTGTCATGACCTGTCTATTGCTGGACTTCATGTAAGATGTGGTCTCGTACGCAGTTCCACCGACACCCATAGGTTTACCTTGTCCTGTAGGTATTATGGACCATTTTTGACAGAGACCACTGCAGTTTTGGAACACACCACGCCATGTTGCGGTTCGGTTTTCTTCTCCTCACTTAAAGCTGCACTATGTAACTTTTCTCTTACTATTCTGCCATCTGCTTGTTTCCACGGAGATGTTGCGTTTCTTGGAATGTTCAGCATCCAGAATGGCATTAAATGTATCAGCCTTGCATTTATTTCATTACTGGCGTTTTGATTGTTTAAATATCCCTTTTAAAACACAGTTAGCTGATGAACCCTCTGCCCGAAAAGTTACGTAGTGTAGCTTTAAATCTTCACACTTTAAAGGGCCCATATTACGTTGTTTTATGATCTATGTTATAATATTTTTTTCCTTCAAAAACATGCCTGGAATTGTGTTTTGTTTCATTCACACATGTTTAACACGTAAAGGTTAGTTCTTCTCAGAAAACAGAAAGCACTTTTCCACCTTGTGATGTCATGTGGTAATACAGGAAGTACTCCACTTGCTCCTTCACTAGGTAAAACTACTGCTTTATGAAATCACAAGGTGGAACAGAGCATTTTGAGCTTTGTAGATGTAGACAGACTTATAATGAAGGATTACTCAAACATGTGTGAATGAAGCAAAACACAACTCCGGGTTTGTTTTTGAGGAGGTTACAACACAACAGTTAATTTTGTGTAATGTAGAAACTTTAATTGTATCTTCCTCCTTGTATATCAACTTTGAGGATAACAAGCTCATTTTCTTCCCAAAAGATCATGCCCACTGAAAGGTACTAGAATGAAGAGGTAATTTCACCTGTCAGTAGCTGTAAAATTCTGCCTGATCTGTGTGCACTACCAGTAAAATAATATATTATAATTTGTATTAAATACCTTAATTGTCCTAATCACGTGCAATAATGAAATATATTTTTCAAATGTAATTTTGTGAAAGTAACATTTATTTTCCCAAACGTTCTGTGGGTCAGTGTTGGAGGCAAACCATTCCATAGAATAAGATGGAGCTCTACTGCCCCCTGTAGGCTTCTGCTGAAACAGACTCAAAGCCTCAAAGATTATTATCTAAAAACACATGTTCCTCCTGCTACAAGCCTAATTGGGGGTAAGGATGCAGGTGAAAGCGAACGTGTATGGATTCTTAAATAGTCATAATAAACTAAAGGACGTAGACACTGCAGCTAAGGTAAAAAAAACTCAAAATCATGTGGGAAATATAATTGGGAAGTGTTGGATGACTTGTTGCCTTTTGCCATATGTTGTTGTCAAAACTGATACCAGGAAGTTACATATTTTTAATTAAAACCATGACTTGCAGGATCTCTTGTGTACCTTATTGCTCCATGATTAATGACAAACTAGATCACTGCCATTTATTTCTAGTGTAAAAATAAAGTGAATGTGGTTAAAACTGTATGGCATAGAGAAAGTAATGTAGCATGCAGGCTTCAGCACAGTGCAGTCCATTAAGGCTGTAGATCCCGATGAAGGAGGAGAGGATGGGCAAAAATACAAATGGATTTTCTCATTTATTTTAATCAGATTCATTACTTGGCACATCCTCTGTATATTTGCTGTAGAAAAAGCTAGAATGTCCAAGACGGAGTAGTCCTGAGCTGCTGCAGGGCTGTGGATAGAAAATGGATTTACTCATTCAAGCTAAGAGGGATCTAATTATGCTTTTAATAATGGTAAGTAATGTGTAACTGTAGCGTAAAAGGTTCTTTTCAAGTGTGATTCAATAAGTGCCCTGCCTTAAGCTCCTGAATGTTGATGTAGGTTTTAGGCACCTCTTAACTGTTGGTATATGCATGAAGAATCCCTCAGTCGTCCAGGTAGAACCCATGATAAAAGACAAATTCAATTTGTCAACTGGACAAAGTTTATTTGGTCGAAAACGTTTCGCCGCTCATCCGAGTTGCTTCATCCTGCAGCGAGATATAAGCAGTGTCCTTCAGCACGCTAACCAGAACTGACGAAGCCTCTCGGATGAGCAGCGAAACGTTTTCGACCAAATAAAACTTTGTTCAGTTGACAAATTTAATTTCTCCTTTTATCATGTTGGTATACGCTGTACATATATATTTTCACTGAGTTTGTGCCACCCTACTGTAGAATACAGGATTAACTGGGGACAAGTATCACTGGGAAAGTACCACAATATTATGTATTATTCTGTTCTTTTAATACAGGCGCTTACATTGATATCAAAGTGATATTTACTATAAGACTTGCCTGGAAGAATCCATGACTCATCGCTGTACCAGCGGCGAGTCTGGTAATGCTTGCTCCAGAATGCGCTGCCGTTGCGCTTAGACAGACAGCTAAGTGAACCAATCAGAGAACAGTTAACGGACAGCAACGTGAAGCAATGCAAAAACATATTTTTTGAAAAGAAAGGCCTCTAGAGCTGTCAGCTGCTGTGGTTTTAAGGAATCGATGTGTTTTAGGTCATTTAAGACCAATTTTACAGCTGAATGGAAGGGACGTTGCGGGCAAAGGCGGGTGCACTGACGTCACCATCTTTGAACGAATCAGAATCGCGGAGTCCGTTGTTAACCGGAGGAGCGAGGGTGTCCAAATGGTATCTCGCTGTATAGCAAATACAGAGAGATACCATTTGGCTAGCCAGGTAACAATAAGACAGATGGTATATATGACTTTGTGAGTTCTCTGCAGCTGCTGTGTCAGGCTTTACACTGGTGGCATAACAGAACGGTTGATGGTTAAACAAATGAAAAAATAGCATGGTGTTTATTCTTAACTACTATCTTGTGTGATATAAACTCTTCACTTAATTTCCACAGCTTAAAAAAATGGCCATGACTGACATTAAGCAGGTGCATGGGGTCAAAGCACTGAAAGAATGAAAAATGAAGACCTCAGCTCTTTAATCAAAGTCAAACCTCTGATGTTGTGCTCTTTTGGGCATGAAATTAAACTTTTACACTCAAATGCGATGCATGGTGCACAATCTTTAAACCCAGTGTGTGAGAAATTTAATCATAATCACTTTTCATGTTTAGTCCAATCACAGAATATGTTTACTCATATTGAGACTAGAACAGCCGACATCAGAAACTTGTGCCAGAAATAGATGTAAAAGGGAGTTATTATGTACATCATATTCATGGTGCCACTATTGATGTTATTGTGTTGGTTTCCTAACCTTTTACAATAAGTTAAGAATCACAAATAATGTCAAAAGTGTAAGAGGGATAGATGATTGAAATAAAGGGCCAGTATTAACTGGGCCAGTTGATGAAATGTGGCTATAAAGTGAATAGGGCTCTTGACATTCTTCAGGCTTTTATTGCCCATAATGACAGTGTGTCATGGGGAGGTACAGTGTGACCTACACAAGGCTTCTGTGTGGTCAAGTATTTATGAGTTAGTGACCAGTGTTAAATAAACACTCACTGTTGAAACTTTTAGTTATGACCGTCATAATCAGGTCTACCACACTGTGAGGCTGTGTGACAGGAAGGGACATGTGCGTGAAAATGTAGAGACATTAGTTTGGCATTTTATAATGGCCAGGTATTTTTTGTGCCTTCAGTGAAAGATGAAAGATGTATAAACTTCACCCTCAATGTCAGGTCAGTAATGATGACTTAGAATAATTTTCAGTATTTATTTCAATAATTTCTATTTTTAGTTTAGTTTTAGTCCTGTTTTGAGCACAGTATTTCAAACAATGAATATTGATTTCTACAATACTTAGGTTACCATTTATTTTTTATATTTCACCCCTCCAAGAGATTATCAGAAAGAATAAATAAGGTGATGGGGTAAAAACTTTTGTGAAAAGTACATCTTCTCTTGTGGGGTGTAATATTCCATATTATTACATATGAATTTATTAAATGTTTTATTGCTAAAAGAAATACCTTATAAAACATGCATTTGATGCATCTTCAGTGTCACAAGCACACCCTCATCAGAAAAGTTCATACACCTTTAAGCCTTACCTTTTTTCTTTTCTTTTTTTTTTACCACATATCAAATAAGGGGAGTCCCTTGGATCTCATAAATGCATTTAAACCCATTCTTTCACAGTTTAGTTTAGTCTTTATTTGAAGGGACAATGTACAGAGACATTATGTACAAAGACAGAGATGTTCTGCACCAGAGTATAGCTACAAAGCTAATTTCCATCCGCAGTCCCTGGTTACATGGATAAAAAACAACGGTCTATGTCAATAAAAACAATCAAAGATTTTCTTTCTTAAAACACACACATACACACACAGCATCACACATTTAACTTTGACACACATCTCATTACGCAGTAACACAGCAAAACATAATATACACCCACTAACATGAACCCAAAACACACAATCACACACATCCATGTACTATTTACACACCATATCATTCACAATAACAATAACACATAAAAACATCATTCTTATATTTGATCTCAATGCTGTATTAACGGATTAACGGATTCACTACTGTATAACCTGCTGGTTAACGTGGTGTGTGCGGGCAGTTTTGATTATTCACACATCACATCCTCCTCTGTATATCCCTGTGCACTTTATCCCCCCATTCTCACACACATTAGGGTGTGGCTCATCTCAAATGAAATGCAATGTTCGTCCTCCTCAGACCTGAGATGAGTGGGTCACTGAAGCATACAAAGCTTCGGGGTTGAAGAGGACCTCGAAACAGCTACTCTAGGACATCATATCCACACCATCTCAGTGCTATAACCACTCGAGCACACATGAGCTGTGTTTAGATGTGTCTATTCTAAGAGAGCTCCTTCAGGCTAAAGTAATAAATGTAATAAATCTATTAACTGGCTTAGAGAGTAATCCATTAGCCCCTAAGATACTTTATTTACAGCCCATAACCAATGTAATGAAAAATACTTTGAAAATGCAACATATTCATGGTCCAATCAGATGACTGTATTCTGAATACATAGAATACTTTCACATTAAGTTTCCATTATAGGCTAATATAGCATTAAAACAATAATAAAAAGGTGAGACAGCCCAAGTTGTAAAGTTGGGTTGGTGTGATAACTTGAAGTTTTCTGACAAGATCATCCATCACTCATATGTTCAAAAAGGGCCCTCTCTCCAGACTATATAGCTATGGTAATAGTCTTCCATATTCTGAGACAAGAAAAATTAAATATCGATCCTTTTCAGGTGCCACACTTACTTACTTAAATTACAAAATGTACTCGCACATAAATCAATAACTTACTAGGTACCATATACACTCCAGGGCCTGTTGCGTGACTGGAGCCCTTTATAAGTATGCTTTATTGTCTCCATAAAAGAAAATTTGTCCTCTCTTTTTGGACCCATTCTTTAATACTGTTGGGGCAAACTGAGAGGAGCAGTGGGCAGCCTCATGCAGTGCAGCGCCCACAGACCATCTTCAGACCCTGAGGTTTGGTCTGGAGTACCTAAGATGGAGGATTAGAGCCACAGTGACTTGACCCAGTCTATTTTTGGCTTGTTTTTGAGCACCCAAAGGAAATGTATCCAGAGACATAAATAAACCCCATAGACACATCCTCCCTGCTAATCAAACCTGGATTTCTTGTTGTGTGAAATTGCTACTGCCAATCAGCCACCATTTGCTCAGTTGTGAGGTTCACACTTGACATCAAGAAACAGTCCAACAGTTATTCAAAACCATACTTGGAAGTGAATTATTGCTTGATGGAGCATGATAAAGCTCCCATTTGTACTTAGATTGGCTTTCTGTTGTATTCTACAGTACAGATGGCAGCTTTAATACCATATGAAACATTTCTGGCACCATTTTCCATGAAAACCAGACTGTGCTACAGTTGAAAAGCTGTATATAGTGCACCTTTAAATCTCAGAATGTAAAAGTTGACTTTTAAAGCAGCATTTGCAGTCATGAAGCTAATCTATTTTAATCCTCCTTTTGATGAATATTTGTTTGTCTGTTGGTGTCTTAAAGGTCCCGTCTTTAAAGAGCTGCCACTGAGTGAGCCTTAATGAAAAGTTAATGAGGACACAACACAACAGCCATCAGCGGAGAGACAGAGAGAGGGACATATTTGGGGATTTTTCTCTGGAATTCAGTCTGATGTCTACTCACAGGCACAATTGTGTGTACTGTATGTAAACTACCAATGTCTACTCCATGTCTACTACAGAGACCTTAACTAAACCCAAATCCCAAATTATTCTTTTCTGTTTAGTTTTTCTTTACCAAAATACAATATAATATAGCTCACTTTGTGTTTGTGACTCTCATTTAAAGATCCCATGACATGGTACTTCTTGATGCTTTTATATGGCTCCTTAATGGTTCCCTAATACTGTAAATGAATCCTTCTTCAAAATCAACACTCAGTGCATGAGAAACAGAGATAAGATGAGAAAGAGTAATTTTTCTCTCTCTGAACACTCCATAATGGGCGTTATTGCCTGAATGCAAATGAGGAGAAAAGAGCTGGCCTATAGTAGAGGGTGGGGGCGTGGCCAAACTCTCCGCTCTTGGCTCTGAGCTCTCAGCTGATCCATTTCCGTGTTTTTGCACGGGGGGAGAGATTTGAAGCGTTCCATTGAAAAATAAACACATTTCCACATAAAATAAAATTAAACCACTGCTGTTCAAAGGTCCAGAGGCTCAGATAAAGGACTTCCGAGCCTAGAAACACTCGGACGTGCCTCCAGGCAAATAAGAAAACGCATTTCGCATTGCCTAGCGCATTCGCAGTCCAAACTCTCTGGGCGTGATTTACAGAGACGCTGAGTACAGACAGACGGGGGTGGAACTGCATTTGCATTTCTTTTTTCGATCTGACGTCAATAAGGTGCCTTGTTCAAAATCGCCCGTTTGAGCTCCGATTTTTTGTAACGCAGAAAAGGATCGTAAATGCTCAGTTTAGACATTTCGCAACTTTTAACCATGGGGGGGCTAAACAGGGTAGGGGAGCTCACATTAACGTTCAAAAACCTCAGAAAGTGAAAATTTCATGCCATGGGACCTTTAAAGCTAATTTTATTTATTAACTGTGCTACTAGAATTTTCTAAGAAGAGAACTTAGTAGCTCAATTTTGGGAAAAAGATGTCATTTTGATTTTGGGACAAGCAATGCAATTACATTTGTGATTTATGTTTTAATGGAATTCAGAGATAAGACATGCATTTCATATTTATAGGGGCCTGTGGTTTGCAGACAAAAAATTTAGTTGTTTACACAGGAAAGTTACATATAGCCTAAATAATTGCAGATAGTTTCAATTCTGATTCATTTGCAACATTCAGCCCTAGATCTTGTATTAATGCGGTTGAATAACTTGGCATTTTTCTCAGTGTTCCTTCCCCAAAATAAAACTCCAGATGAAATGTCACAAAGAAACGAAATTAGTGTCTCTGTGTGTCAAAGCTGGTTCATATTTTAATGACTTCCTCCTCCCTCCGCCCTTATGTACTGCTGTTATACCTGCGCTTCACACACAGGGATTTTTCGTCTCTCACTTCACACTCATATTATCACACATCACCAGCAGACGGGAACATTTTAGCAGCTTTCCGCTGGTCTCATCCTCATGTTAAGTATCACAGAGTGTTGGAGAGGTAAGAGCCAGTTTGTACACAGGAGTGGCTAATTGGGAGAAGGAGCAGAGGAAAAAAGGGCAGGCGGTGCAGGTGCTGAGGGTAGTTACAGTGAAAAAACCAGATGCCCCATCTGAACTCCACTGAGGCTGTCATAAGAGGCGCTTTCACATGAGGCCATATCGTTCGGGGTTTACTGGAGATCGAGACATGTTACGTGAGAAAAGATTTTGTTTCACTTGGCTTTGTAGAATTTGTAGAACAGTTTCAAACACGGTATCTGACTTGAGCTTTATGAGTTTACAGCTCTGGGGAAAAAAAAGGACCACTGCAAAATTATCAGTTTTTCTGATTTTTCTACTTATAGGTATGTGTTTGGGCAAAAGGAATATTTTTGTTTGAGTCTATAAACTACTGACAACATTTCCCCCAAATTCCAAATAAAATATCATTTAGAGCAGGGGTGTCAAACATGTGGCCCGGGGGCCAGATCTGGCCCTCCAAGTCCTTTAATCTGGCCCTCGGATGATTTTCTATTAAAATGTGAATTATATTTTAATTTTCTATTAAAATATTGGTAATTTTCTGCGCCTCTTTTCTGCACAGTTTAGCATAGACAGTGTCTTCAGCGCCTCTGTGCGTGGCCCCTCCCACCAGAGCAGCACAAATGAAGACTCGCCTCTTTCCAAACACTCTTAAAGGTCCCATGGCATGAAATTTTCACTTTCTGAGGTTTTTGAACGTTAATGTGAGCTCCCCTACCCTGTTTAGCCCCCCCATGGTTAAAAGTTGTGAAATGTCTAAACTGAGCAATTGCGATCCTTTTCTGCGTTACAAAAAATCGGAGCTCAAACGGGCGATTTTGAACAAGGCACCTTATTGACGTCAGATCGAAAAAAGAAATGCAAATGCAGTTCCACCCCCGTCTGTCTGAACTCAGCGTCTCTGTAAATCACGCCCAGAGAGTTTGGACCGCGAATGCGCTAGGCAATGTGAAATGCGTTTTTTTATTTGCCTGGAGGCACGTCCGAGTGTTTCTAGGCTCGGAAGTCCTTTATCTGAGCCTCTGGACCTTTGAACAGCAGTGGTTTAATTTTATTTTATGTGGAAATGTGTTTTTTTTCATTGAAAAGGCTCTCCTTTCCTCCTCCGCTCTTAAAACGCGGAAATGGATCAGCTGAGGGCTCAGCGGAGAGTTTGGCCACGCCCCCACCCTCTACTATAGGCCAGCTCTTTTCTCCTCATTTGCATTCAAGCAACAATGCCCATTATGGCCTGTTCTGAGAGAGAAAAAATACTCTTTCTCATCTTATCTCTGTTTCTCATGCACTGAGTGTTGATTTTGAAGAAGGATTCATTTACAGTATTAGGGAACCATTATGGAGCCATATAAAAGCATCAAGAAGTACCATGTCATGTGATCTTTAAAATATTGGTAATTTTCTGCGCCTCTTTTCTGCAGAGTTTAGCATAGCAGTGTCTCCAGCGCTTCTGTACGTGGCCCCTCCCACCAGAGCAGCACAAATGAAGACTCGCCTCTTTCCAAACGCTCTTAAAGGACCATCGTTTTGACTGTTGACCATGACACCCTCATCAGCAAAATGTCAAAAATGAGAAAAGTGGACGCCGAGTGCAGGATTTTCCAAGAAAAATTGACTAATTCCTATTTGTTCATGGAGGTGAATGCAACAACCTGTACGCTTGTGTTGAAATTGCATTTTTCTTAAAGTTTCAGGTTGTTCATAATATTATAATGTAAAGACTTCTGTAATAGATTTGTGTTTCTCTGCACAAATATTTGGACTTATTGCTATTTTTGGGGTGTATACGCCATGAGTTTTCTGATCTGGCCCTTTTGAGATCAAAGTAGGTTGGATACGGCCCCCGGACCAAAATGAGTTTGACACCCCTGGTTTAGAGCATTTATTTGCAGAAAATGACAAATGGTCAAAATAACAAAAAAGATACATGTTTTCAGACCTCAAACAACAAAGAAACAAGATCAAATTCATTTTAAAATAACATAATACTAATGTTTACACTTAAGAAGAGTTCAGAAATCAATATTTGGTGCAGTAACCCTTATTTTAATTACAGCTTTCATGCGTCGCAGGGCTCTCAAGTTTTGAGCGGGGTCGTGCGTGAGACTGCGTAATTTCCGAGGAACGGGGAGGAACGCTTGAATTGCGTTGAATTTGTCTAAAGAGCAAATGAGAGTTATATAAATGAAGTTATTACCTGATGGTTCTCAGTTTGTTTTATCATCACCGTCAGTCGCTGTGTGCGCTTAGCAGCTGAAACTAGTCTGCCCAACAACAGAACAATCTATTTTCTGATTGGCTGAAACTGAGATTTTTTTTCCGGGGAGCGGGGCGGGGAGGAGGGGGGAGTTTTTTTCGCTGAAAACGCACAGTGCCTGCATAAACTGAGCCACACAGACCGATTTTCTGGGCACAAAAAAAAAAATTCAGCGTGAGGAATGCCACATGTGGCGTGTGAGCGTGTGAACACGTCGAATTGCGTGTGTCACACTCTCAATGCGTGAGACTTGAGAGCTCTTGGTATGCTCTCCACAAGTCTTTCACATTGTTCTTGGGTGACTTTATTCCACTCCTGGTGCAAGAACTGAAATAGCTCAGCTTTGTGTTTGTGTTGGAATTCAACAGACGCTGGAATGGAATGGCTGTAATACATGTAGAGATGCTGATTTCAGAAAAAAATGCAGTGGTCTCTCTTTTTTTTTTCTTTTTTCCCAGAGCTGTATTTTGAGCTGTATACTCTTTATGACAAAATTCTTTTACAGTATCCTCTTTACATCAGATGTGTAGGCCTGTGTGCTGGATTTGGTCTATTCAGTATTCAATAATTATATGCTGTTTGTTGTCAATTGGTGGATTTGTTTAAAAACAACTTTCTTTCATTTTCTGCCCACCTCATGTTACAATGTTTTCATCTTTCCTAGTGCACCAGCAGAGGGCAGTGGCCTATAAACCAAAAGCAGAGCTGCATACCTGATACAAACATGTAGAGTAGAGGGAGCAGCATGTCTTGTTTTAGAGTGGGGTTTATGTAAACATATTTCACATGCTCCTCTCGTGAAAACACTGCACTTGGGTACAGCCTAGCACTCTCAAAACTCTCGTGGTGGGATCTTTCTTTGTTCTCTCGTTAATTACTGCCTGTCTGTGGTAATCTGTGCGTCTCCACTTAAGCTTCAAAAGGTTTCTTTAAAAAAAATACGAAACAATTACAAAAGTGTCCTTAAAACGCCAGGAAAAGAAAAAGCTTTTATACAGAAACCCCCTGTGCCCACCACACCCCAATGTTCCACTTCTTATTCAGGCAGGTCTAATTGTCCAAATGTCAATCAGACTGTTAATCGACTTTAAATGGTGCGATTTATTCCTCAATCTAATATAAAACTATTGTTAAGGGTGAACAGACTGGGGTGGCTGTGTCCTTACTGCAGAGACACGCTTTTCTGGATAGAATTACCTTACACCCTATTGTCATTTTTATCAAATTAAATTTAAATTAAAAATGTGCATTGCCTCTGACACCACAGTACTTTTGGATATTTATGTAAATGACATGCATAATATGTTTACTGCTGCTGCTCTATATGAATGTATCATGTATGTCACTACCCAGGCCTGGACTGGTAATTGGGCATACCGGGCATTTTCCCGGTGGGCCGACAGTCCTAGGGGCCGATGCCCTTCTTTTTTTTTTACTTAGAGACCGGCCCACAATTTAGGACTAAACCAGGACTACATCAGGTCTGAACCAGGACTAAACCAGGACTAAATCAGGATTGAACCAGGACTAAACTAGGTCTGAACCAGGACTAAACCCCAGGACTAAATCAGGATTGAACCAGGACTAAACTAGGTCTGAACCAGGACTAAAGCAGGACTAAATCAGGATTGAACCAGGACTAAACCAGGTCTGAACCAGGACTAAACAGGACTAAATCAGGATTGAACCAGGACTAAACTAGGTCTGAACCAGGACTAAACCAGGACTAAATCAGGATTGAACCAGGACTAAACCAGGTCTGAACCAGGACTAAATCAGGATTGAACCAGGACTAAACCAGGACTACATCAGGTCTGAACCAAGACTAAACCAGGTCTGAACCAGGACTAAACCAGGACTACATCAGGTCTGAACCAGGATTAAACCAGGTCTGAACCAGGACTAAATCAGGACTAAAACAGGATTGAACCAGGACTAAACCAGGACTAATCAGGTCTAAATCAGGACTAAATCAGGTCTGAACCAGGACTAATTATGAGGGGCTGGTCTAAGCCAAAAATGCCAGAGCCATTTTTTTGTCCCAGTCCAGACCTGTCACTACCTCACTAAATGATATTGTTACCTGTGCAATACGAAATCCATGTGCAGTACTGATACTACATTATGTGTAATCTCTGAAATACTCTACTTACACTTTATTTAATCTTACCTGTACCTTTGTATTTTATTATATTTTATTACATTTTTTAATTATATTTTTCACTTTTTCCCCTGCACTTTTTTGCAACACTTTTTACCATGTACTATTATTGCTGCTATTAGTACTTCTTTACTATTTTAGCGAGTCAACGGTTCTTCTGATCCTAAGCATTTCATTGCATTGTTGACCTTGTGTTGATCCTGCATATGACAAAATAAACAATCTTGAATCTGAACATGTTTGGATGAGATGGTTAAGCTGAGCTAAAACAACCTGCACTCTGGTCATGTTGTGCTTTTGTAAAAGTTTGATTTTCAGCCTGACAGCTGTGAAAAGAGTTTCCTCCTCTCTCTGAGTAATGAGTTGTCAGACACCACACTGGTCACTGAGGGAGGGGGAGAGGAGGAAGGGTTGTTTAGGATGCTCCTGGTGCACATCACATACAACTAAGCTGTCCAACCATAAGACATCTAAACATAGACTGTCCAACCATAGACTGTCACATGAGTGACATATGACACATTCAGTGACTAATCTATTCGATCTCTTATTCAAAGTGATATGAAATCATAAAATAATTGATTGTGTATCTGAGATCATTTGAACAGATCTTCTCTGACAAATGTACACCCCTAAAATACACTTCAACTTACACACAAACATTTTCCCTGGATCATATCACAGGGACTATTATTTCCAGAACTTCATTTGATCCTTGCTTGAGGAACATACTAATATTCTTGTTCCTCTGGACTTTTGAGGGGAAAGACTGGTATGTCCCAAAACTCTCAGAGAAATTCAAATGCTGTTTCACTGGAGGGTTCCAACTACCGTGTCCTTTTCCTCATCTCATAACACAAGTCCAAAGTGTTCTGTAACTGCTGATTTACCACTAAAGTCCTAATGATCTCCCTCTGAGCTGAGGCTGGCTTAAAGACAGTGTGTCTTTGACTAAACCCTTCAGCCATGGTCAAGAACAGGAACTGACTTGATCTTCCCTGTGTGTAGAGCAGTATGGTAGTATACTGCAGTCAGTAATTCACTTCATTATATTATTGGGGCCAAGCACCGAAGGTGCGAGGCACCATAGTGTTTCTACTGATTCTTATACATTATTCTTCGACCCATGGGAGTCTATGGCAACCCCTAGAACCGTCTGGTAAAAAGTTGAAATTTTGCATGCACATTCCAGCCAGTCTCCTCATTACCCACAGCGATTTATAGGCCCCCACCCCCAACCGTCTAGTGCCACCAGCAGGTCAAAGTTGCAGGAATTTTCAGGAATTTTCTGCGTTGCTAGGCAACGCAGAAATGTACCTTTGATCTGTCTTTGATGTGTCTTTGATCTAGCCAAAGTGAGCTCATATCTCGGGAACCCTTCATAGGAAGCCTGGGAGCCTGGGAAGCCTGGCTAACAGACCCTGTTAGACCCTGTTAAACCCTGTTAAACTCTGTTAAACCCTGTTAAACCCTGTTAAACTCTGTTAGACCCTGTCAGAGTCTGTTAGACCCTGTATAACTTTTCTGCTTATAACGTAGCGTTTGATTGGCTGTCATTACAAAACGATAATACATGCTGAGGCCTACATGCACCTTCGGTGCTTGGCCCCACATTGCTGCTTGCAGCTATATTTGTATTATGTTCTTTATTACATTTTTCTGCAAGTATAAATGTTAATTTTTCAAACCACCAGTAGAAACATTTACCGGTACTTAGGAGGTTAAAAGATTTGACCCTTGCTGTCACCTGAGGAAATAAATAAAAATCTCATTGACCAGGATGTCTCAATTACATCTTCAGTTGATAATCTGTGAAAACTGGAAAACACTCTCAAATACTGAAGGTACCAGTTTATACATGAACCCGACTTTGAATATTTCCCATGTGATAGTTTGTGACAGCCCCAGAGCTCCTGTGTGTGAGCGCAGCCGCCGTGAGAGAGGAGCAGGAACAAAATGCATTTTCTCTGTCAGACAGTAAATGTTTACAGAGCTGCATTTAGTGTAAACCCACTCACTCATTGTGCACATGATTACAGAGGGAGATACGTGTTTGGAGAGGAGCGTTCCTCTTGTGTCCCTTCAATGCAGATTTTTAACAACTGTAATGTAGTCACAAAGGCAGACCAGATGTGGAAGTGTCCAAGTTTGTGTGTCCAGACAAGAGACAGAGGAGGAGAGAGGAGGGAGGAGGAGGAGGGGGCTTTCCCATTGGACTTTAAGACTAACAATAATAACAGCGCGGTGAAACCAGTAGTTTTACACAGAGCTTTTATGTGCGTGTTTCCAGGTTTGCGGCGGCAGTGGAGATGGTGTGGACAGAGCAGTGGTGCGGGCCTGTCATTGATCTTACTTGTTGAAAGGCTGCACAGAAACACCTGTGTTCTGGGTGGGCTCTGATGGGAGAAGGATTTCAAGCTGTCATTTAGTAAAAGTTTACACAAATCTGGCCTGACTGTAATGTGTGCTTACATTTTTTAAGTATGGCTTGTGGGTTGCTTCCACACAATCCCATAGATATTTTAAAAGTGATGAAGATATCACATTTTAGTTTTAGTTGTAATGATTATTCACAATTATTTACATATGCAAACGGCAGTCAAATCCTTCATTTTCAAACATTCCCAGTGTTTATTCCTCCTGTATGTGACTAGCTTTATGAAAATCAAAAATGAAAATCGAAATTTATGAAAGTGAACTCAAATTTGTTAAAGGAAAAGTAATGTTTTTTTTAACAATCTGAGCCTTCTTTCGACAATAAAACAAGTAGTTTTACTCACCCATAGCAGTTTGGTGTCAATTGGAGCAGTATCGCAGAACTTATGTTGGAGCCGTTCTGTTCTACTAATGATCCCGTATCCGTTAACATGGTGCTCGTATCATATGCTCGGGGCATTACTTTGCGGTGTCCAAATAACACAAACTTTAGCACTTTTCAAATCACAGAAGATCGCTGTGTCAGGGTAGACTTTTAGTGGATTCCAAAACGGCCTGAAACCCGATATCCAGCTATAGTTTCATTTGATGACGTCATCAGAGAGGACAGTGCGCATGCGTGAACTCAGCTGTTTTGTAAACACCGCTAGTCCGAAAGAAGCTAACACCGCTCTGAACTTTACTTTTCTGTTGCGATATCGGGTTTCAGGCCGTTTTGGAATCTACTAAAAGTCTACCCTGACACAGCGATCTTCTGTGATTCGAAAAGTGCTAAAGTTTGTGTTATTTGGACACCGCAAATCAGTGCCCCGAGCACTCACGCTAACGGATATGGGATCACTAGTAGAACAGAACGGCTACAACATAACTTCTGCGATACTGCTCCAATTGACACCAAACTGCTATGGGTGAGTAAAACTACTTGTTTTATTGCCGAAAGAAGGCTCAGATTGTTTAAAAAAAACAAAAAAAAAAACGTTAATTTTCCTTTAACTGTGTTTTGAGAGAAAAAAAATTCCACTTTCAATCCCTACACTACTATTGCCCAGGAGTCGAACCCAAGACCATTTTGCTGTGAGAACATTTTAAACCTTTTAAAGGTAGGCAGTTTTGATTTTTACATTTTATTAAACATTTTGACAAATAAATGAGCGCATTTCTAACTAACAGTACAACAACCCAAGACAATAAAACCTGTCACTGGTGTGGATCTCAATGTATGGATTGGATTATTTGATCCTTTTAAACAATAACAACAAAGCACTATAACAAAGCTTTGCAAAATGTATAAAATAAATAAATGTGGGTTTATCATGGTCTGTAGCATGAGGCGATGTTGAAACTGAACCTCAGTGAGTGAAACGTGCTGGCCCGAGACAAGAGTTTGTGCGAAATCCAGGTCCTCCAACCAAACTGCTGCCTACCTCTGTCCATTTACATACATGCATTATTCACGGCGGGTTAGAGGTTTCAGATTGAATATATTTGTGCAAAACAGAAAGAAAAATACAGGTTTTAGAGAGTAAACTAAACTATGTGGTTATCTGAAGTGGAGAGTGATGGAGATATGTCAGCTTTACTTTTCAAAGCTTTTCCCAGCTTTTTACCTTCACTTGAATATATTTCTGATTTTGTAAAACTTCAGCCTATTAATAGCCTATTAATGGAGTTAGCAGCAATTAGCAGTAGCGCCACTATGATTACCATGTAATCATAGTATTAACCTATATCTATTCTGTATGTATCATAACACTACTTGATTTAAAAAAAAAAACATTTAGTCAAAGTAATGTTTTTTGTTTTTGTTTTTGTTTTTGTTTTTTTTTACAATTTGAGCCTTCTTTTGGTAATAAAACAAGTTGTTTTACTCACCCATAGCACTTTGGTGTCATATGGAGCACTTCCAGAGATGTTTTAGATTTGCTGTTAGCCTAGCGCAACTTCTAGCCATAGCTCGGGGCATATAATATATTCCCCAAGCATGTAATATGCCCCGTGCGGGCTCCAAATAGAACAAACTTTAGCACTTTTCAAATCATAGAAGCCCGATATCTTAGTCTACGATTGCGTTTGAAGCAAAAGTGGCCTGTAATCCGAGATTTATCCATAGTTTACAGCTTTGTGTTTCATGTTTGGGTCCCGGGAGCTGAGAGCACAGTCCGCGCATGCGCACTGGCGTCCTCATCTACTCGAAATTATGGCTAAATCTCGGATTACAGGCCACTTTTGCTTCAAACGAAATCATAGACTAAGATATCGGGCTTCTATGATTTGAAAAGTGCTAAAGTTTGTGTTATTTGGAGACCGCAAAGTAATGCCCCGAGCACTCAAGTTAACGGATACGCTACAACATAACTTCTACGAAACTGCTCAAAATGACACCAAACTGCTATGGGTGAGTAAAACTACTTGTTTTATTGCTGAAAGAAGGCTCAGATTGTAAAAAAAAAATTACTTTTCCTTTAATGGTACACTGTGTAACTTTTCTGGTAAAGGGCCCACCAGTTGCTTGTTTCTCTTGAGAGTTTCTCTTATTGCTTTACTTGCAATATTCCAATGCATTAAACTTATCAATCTACATAGAGAAAAGCAGCAGACACCACCGGGACTATTTACAGGTGAGAATTGTGAAGAGGTGACCCCACACACAGTAAGAATGCATGTTTTTAAGGTATTTGAGCAATATACTTTTAATACCATATTGTGGAACATTACAGGCAAAGATAAAAGGAGAAATTCAATTTGTGAACTGGACAAAGTTTGTTTGGTTGAAAACGTTTCGCCGCTCATCCGAGAGGCTTCGTCAGTTCTGGTTCTGATGCTGGTTAGACCCTGTTTATATCTAGCTGCAAGGAGGAGCTCACTACACCGGAGCTAGATATAAACAGGGTCTAACCAGCATCAGAACCAGAACTGACGAAGCCTCTCGGATGAGCGGCGAAACGTTTTCAACCAAACGAACTTTGTCCAGTTGACAAATTGAATTTCTCCTTTTCTCATGGATTCTACCTGGACGACTAAGGGTCTTTTCACACATTACAGGCAAAGCAATAAGATCTCCGTGGTGTCCAACCCAACCTTAAAAGTTATGCAGTGCACCTTTAAGTACAGATTATTTTTTTATTTACAACTCTCCCATGTGCAATAGATAATATAATACTCCCTAGACCAGTGTTTCCCAGTCGCTGCCAGGCGCAGGGGGAGATTTTTTTTTGAATTTTTAAATTCTTAATTTGAGTAAATTTGAATGAAAGAAAAGAGAGAAAATGCCTGAGGATTAAATTTTCAAATTAAGGAAATGAAATAAAATGATTTTCATTTAATAATCCGTTGTGTCACATTCTACTTTTGGAGAATTACCAACATGTATGAGTGAGGGGGTACACAAGACAAAAAAGGTTGGGGAACACTGCCCTAGACAATACTCCCTACAACTGTATTTAGCTGGTATTGTACATCTTATTTGATATTATATTTTATATGTGACTACTACTTTTCTATTTAAATCTGATTTGTACATATACATTTATTATCATTATGTTTATGTATATAATTGTATATAAATGTCTCATCTGACACTGGTCTATTGCTCTTTGGTTGCTATTCCATCTAGTTCTTCATTTCCATCTTTTTTTTTTTTTCCTTTTTACCCTCTGTTATGTATTATATATTATATATCAGAGGTCTTCAACAGGGGGGTCGTGACCCCTAGGGGGTCGCGGAGGTACTGCAGGGGGGTCGCGAAATCTTTTGATTTCACTTAGATAATATAATTTATATATTTTATAGTGTAAAATACAGTATTAACCTGTGTATTATTTCCTTGTATTGGATGTACCATAACAGAGTAGCAATTTTTATACATGACACTAAGCTCAATTTAATATAAAACATAATTCTATGCCGGATATATAGTAGGGGGTCCCTGGCCCAGTTCGCCATCTGTTTGGGGGTCCCTGGCCTGAAAAACGTTGAAGACCCCTGTTATATATTATATTTGTTGAAGTGAGCTACTGTACCCAAAACAATTTCCCTTGTGGATCAATAAAGTTTGTCTAAGTCTAAGTTTAAGTTATATATTATTATAGATCAAGGTGAGCATCTCTCCAGTTTCCCGCGCAGACTTGCTCTCCGTGGGAGGCTAGCGCTTGTTTGTAGTACAGTCACATACAAACTTGTAATGGCTATGTAATTTGGGATTTTGCTAATGTTTTAGATAATTAGCAATTATACAAAACAATGTCACCAGTCTTATCCATACATGCCTATTTCAAAGACTCCATTTCATGAAACCAGCTTTGCGTTCCCACCGCCGGTGTTGAATATTCATCACTGCTTGCTCTTCTAAATATTCATTTGGCTGTTAATGCTTAATCTTATTTTATGGTAAGTAGATTTGCTTTCTCTTCTGGCACACATGGCAAGATTTTATGCAAATACGAGTATCTGATGGCTGCCTACGCCCCACGTTACCTGTCAGTGGGTAAATCCTATAGTCCTATAACAGCTTCAAGTGTGGGATCACTCTTATCACGAGGCAGCAGCCGGACCCCCGCACACTCACTGCAAAATGAACGCGTCAGAAAAAAATCGGACCACCGACTGTCCACAAGTTTCACAATGTGTTCAGAAGGCGGCTCGAGCAATGATCTGCAAGAACCAGAGGAGATAATGAGTTGGATGAAAGCCTGAAAAATGCCAGCGATCACCAAAATAAAAACACTGGCAATTGCTAATGTTTGCTGATAAACACATCACTTTCAAACATGCTGCTTAATGATAAAAAGCAGCGGTAATTTTGGGTCACTCATAACAAGTGAACATCTATTTCATCTGCCAAATTATTAGCTATTACGCATTAATATTATGTTCATTTTGTATGTAAGAATTAAATACAACTTTATATGGCAACTTAAACATGGCTTTGCAATCAATACTGTTTTTATTTTCCTTGCTTACAGGTCCTATTGCGCAAAAATTTACTTTTGGGAGCTTTAAAGGAAAAGGAACATTTTTTACAATTTGAGCCTTATTTCAGTAATAAAACAAGTTGTTTTACTCACCCATAGCACTTTGGTGTCATATGGAGCATTTCCGGAGATGTTTTAGATTAGCGTTAGGCTAACGCCGTTAGCCTAGCATGACTTATAGCCATAGCTCGGGGCATTCCCCGAGCATGTAATATGCCCAGTGTGGGCTCCAAATAACACAAACTTTAGCACTTTTCAAATCATAGAAGCTCGATGTCTTTAGTCTACGATTTCGTTTGGTCAAAAGTGGCCTGTAATCCGAGATTTAGCCATAGTTTCGAGTAGATGAGGACGCCAGTGCGCATGCGCGGAGTGTGCTCTCAGCTCCCGGGACTTAAACATGGAACGCAAAGCTGTAAACTATGGATAAATCTCGGATTACAGGCCACTTTTGATTCAAACGAAATCGTAGAGTAAGACATCGAGATTCTATGATTTGAAAAGTGCTAAAGTTTGTGTTATTTGGAGACCGCACGGGGCATATTACATGCTCGGGGAATGCCCCGAACTATGGCTATAAGTCGCGCTAGGCTAACGGCGTTAGCCTAACGCTAATCTAAAACATCTCCGGAAATGCTCCATATGACACCAAAGTGATATGGGTGAGTAAAACAACTTGTTTTATTACCGAAATAAGGCTCAAATTGTAAAAAACGTTACTTTTCCTTTAAGCCGTGCTGTCATGTTGTTACCTCATCAAAAACAAACCTGGTGTTGTGTTTTGTTTCATTCACACATGTTTGAATAACCCTTTATTATTAGTCTATCTAGATCTCCAAAGCTCAAAATGCTCAGTTCCACCTTGTGATGTCATGAAGCGATATTTGTCCATTTAATAACTACCTTTTACTTTTAGTTCAGTACAGACTGGTAATTCCAGGGCTGAAATTATCCAAATGATTCTAGTGAAGGTGTATGGAGTTTAAAAACACAGTGGAGCACTTCTGTATAACCACATGACATCATAAGGTGAAACAAAGTGATAGAAGAACTCATCCTAATATGTAGGATTTGTGTATTAAACGTGTGAATGAAACAAAACAAAACAAATACAGATATGTTTTTGCTGAGGAAACAACATTATAAAAACAGATCAGAAGATTTAGTAATATAGGCCCTTTAATTATTACCCATATGCCTCATTTTTAATGTCAAACTGTTCAACGTCTTATATTTTGCAATTATTAAAAAGTGCCAAGCCACATTGCAAAAACTGTTGTTGTACAAAACTACTGAGAGTAATGGCTTTGTGGGAACAAATCGCTACAGATTATTTACAACCAGGTGAAAACACTGCAGTCTTTCATTTGTCCTGCTAATAATGTGGCTCAAACAAACACTAAACCAAAACCAGACCAGGTTTATCTGGGACTGACCTAGAACTGAACCATGACTTCTAATGCTCAAAGTCCTCCCAGACCAGAGTGAGGCTAAAATAGGAACAAAAATTAATAAACAAAAAGTCAAATCAAGCTAAGTCAGAAGACTCAGAGGCCAGCTCCATAGTTTGGAAACAGTTATACCTATGGTGGCCCTGCTTTTAGCCCAGTTTAGTCCTGATGTAGACTTGATTTAAACCTGTTTTAGCCCTGGTTTAATTATGGTCTAGTCCAGGTTTCCTTTCCCTTATTCAAAATGCCACAAAGACAAGAGATGTGACACTGAGACCCTGACAGCTGAAAACATAGCTCAAAATGACAAGGTGCCCATACCCTGTAATCACCATTTAAACAGTCAAAAGAAAGGTAGCTCTAAGGACTCTGAATACTCTGTTCCAGACTTATATTTGAAATTACTTTGGAGATGTCAGTTTCACAGGAGTAGCATGAAACTCCTCAAATATTCATGAGTCAAACAAGTAAAAGTGTGAGAGAATAAGATAGGTGGCGCGGCGACGAGCATTAGGCTTGGTAGCGCTGTCGCCGTGACGTTTTGGTGTTGTTATGGCTCATGCTGACACCATGTTCCTCCAGTGTGAACTCCAAAAGAACAGCCTGGCTGAGAGCGTTCAACACTTTAATTGTGTCTCCGAGCAATTGGTTCCTGTGTCGAGTGTCAAGCTCTTTTGAAGGTTTCACAATTTCCAAATGTGAAAAGCAATTCAGCTTCATCTACTGTTATAGTTTTCAATGGTTTGATTTGACATTTTTTTAAAAATACCACCAAATTTTAAATTATGCCAGGTTCGAGTGAGACAGTGGCACAAACAGTGTGTTGGCTTGTGTGGTCCTCCCAATGATATTGAATCTAAGTCAGGAAGAAATTACATCTTAAAGTGCAGGATCAACCACCTGACTACCACTAACATAATATATTAGTGGAAGTCTTATATAATAGTGGTATTATATTATATTATGTGCTAAGTGTCTTGCGTAAAGACAAAATGGCAGAATTTGGTTCAAGCGGGCATCAAACCTTTGACCTTCAGGTGGGAAAGCGTAACCTTTCAGAGCATCAAAACCCCATGCATCACTACTAGATTCATCAAACTAAAGCTGATAATAATGAATGGTTAACTCATTCATTAAGGAATCAACTCACTGTTAAAACTCAGCTAAACTGGACAGATACACACACTCAAAAACATGCCATTTACTGAGAGAAGACATCTTATGGTGTTGTTAATGAAAGAGCAATTGTACCTATAAGTATAATCTAACAATTTTAAGAAAAACAATGACTAATAATAATAATAATAATAAAGTGCTCATGGATACAGCGTTCCTTGATCTCTCTAACGTATTGTTGACTTACATCTTGAATGGCCACCAAGGTTACACTATGCATTTCTGAGTTTTAAAACCAAGTTTCCCATCCTTCTCTGCAGCCAAAATAACTAACCATAGCTTTTTATTCTGTACTGTTCTGTTGTGTACTTCATATACAGCCTATAGCACATTAACGTATAAACTGTTTCATGAGTGGGACTGTTACATTTTACTCAAAGGAAAGTCAACAGCTTTTAAAGAAGCATTTTTCCCTTTTTGCCCAGTGAAGTAAAGAAATAGAAGACAAAAGAAAATAAACAAACGCATGACTGCATGCATAAATTTTAAATAATCCCTTTTTGGCCTATTCATTGAGACTCCACAGCTCCACAGGACATGCTGATGTTTGAGTGACCTTGCATGCATGTTGTTTTTCTGATATTTTGTTACACAACAGTTTGTGACAGTTCCCAAAAGCCTGTAAAAAGTATTCTCTTACACCTTGTAAGATTGGCCAGATGTGGGTGATTGCACTTAGTCTTCTCTTGGCCATAATCATAGTAGTAATGATACATTTTGCCTGCAGATGTACCAGCCGTAGCCCAAAGCGGGGCTGAATCACTAAAACAATGCTTCATTGATTTTTCTTTTCACTAAAGAGCTTTTAAGAATGTCAAGTGGGACATGTACAGCAGGAAAAAGCACAATTAAAAGGGCAGATTAGAAAGTTTATGTTTTTTGTGTGAAATTACCGTAAGTAAAATTTATATCGATGTTTATAGCACAACATAAAATGCCAAATGTTCTCCCATAAACAACTTAATAATTCATGGGATAGTCACATTTACAGTGTTTTTGTTAATTTTGAGGTTCAAATGTGTTTTTTAAATCACAGGACATAAAGTGGATGAAACTTAAATTAAAAGGTAAACTTTATAGAGATCATAAAAGTCAAAAAAATAACTGTGAGTCATAAATAAAGATCAAATAGTCAACATCAAACGTAGGCTATTGGACTCCATGGTTAACTAATTTTGCTTATTATTATCTTATAAATGGGCTGTATGCACCACTTTGGCATGATAACAACACGGTCTATGTGGCAAAGGGGACTACAGTAGGAAACTAGCTGTATAGCTAATAATACTGGCACAATTACCAAAATGTGTATTAATGTCCATTGTCCCTATTCAAATAAAGTGAAATTAAAAATAGAGGCAGTGTAGACTTAATATTTGAAAAATAAACCTGATTTTCACCCAAATTTTTTGTCACTTTTTGTCCTTTTCATTCTCATCACAGCCCTCTTTGTCCCAGGCTACTGTTGCTGCTGTTGTTGTTGCTGTTGTTTCTGTCGTTGTTGCTGTTGTTGTTGCTGATGTTCCTGTTGTTGTTGTTGTTGCTGCTGTTCCTGTTGCTGCTGCTGTTGTTGTTGTTGCTGTTGCTGCTGTTGTTGTTGTTGCTGTTGTTGTTGCTGTTGTTGTTGTTGCTGTTGTTCTGTCGTTGTTGCTGTTGTTGTTGCTGATGTTCCTGTTGTTGTTGTTGTTGCTGCTGTTCCTGTTGCTGCTGCTGTTGTTGTTGCTGTTGCTGCTGTTGTTGTTGTTGCTGTTGTTGTTGCTGTTGTTGTTGTTGCTGTTGTTCTGTCGTTGTTGCCGTTGTTGTTGCTGCTGCTGCTGTTGATGCTGTTGTTGTTGATGCTGTTGCTGCTGTTGTTGCTGTTGTTGTTGCTGTTGTTGCTGTTGTTGTTGCTGTTGTTGCTGCTGTTCCTGTTCTTCCTTTTTTTTTTTTTTCCCCTGGCGGCACGGTGGCTGAGTGGCTAGCACTCATGCTTCACAGCAAGAAGGTTCGGGTTGCCCGGGCCTTTCTGTGTGGAGACTGCATGTTCTCCCTGTGTCTGGGTGGGTTTCCTCCGGGTACTCCGGTTTCCCCCACCAACCTAAACATGCGCCCTAGGTAAAATCCTCCAGCTTAGGGCCTGACCAAACCATAAATAACAAAACAAAATCATGGGGATGGTCCCCGGGTCAAATATAGAAACAACTTCTCCTGTGCGAGATCAATAAAGGTCAATCTTCTAATCCTTGACCACTGTAGGGCGCTTTGTGCTACAATTTTGTATGAAAAGCACCTTATAAATATTTGATTGATTGATTGATTGAATTAGAATGTGACTCAATACATGCCACTGGAGACAAGATACTGCATCCAGAAAAAATACACATGCTTATATGTTTATAAATCAAAACCATTACAAAGCGGGAATTATGCAGTAAATGTTGTGGCGGCACAGTGGCTGAGTGGTTAGCACTCATGCTTCACAGCAAGAAGGTTCCGGGTTCGGAGTGGAGCTTGCATGCATGGTCTGGGTTTGATCCCCGGGTCGCCTGAGCCTTTCTGTGCGGAGTTTGCATGTTCTCCCCGTGTCTGGGTGGGTTTCCTCTGGGCATTCCGGTTTCCCCCATCAACCCAAAACATGCACCATAGGTAAAATCCTCCAGCTTAGGTCGTGACCAAACCAAAGCAAGAAGATCATGGAGATGGTCCACCAGGCGCAGTAATGTGCTGCCCACTGCTCCTAATAACAGGAATGTTATTAAAGCCAGCCTGTATTTCCTGTGTTAACCAGATATTCTGGTTAAATGAAAAGTAACGTTTTTTTTACAATCTGATCAATAAAACAAGTAGTTTTACTCACCCATAGCAGTTTGGTGTCAATTGGAGTGGTATCGCAGAAGTTATGTTGGAGCCGTTCTGTTCTACTAATGATCCCGTATCCGTTAACATGGTGCTCGTATCATATGCTCGGGGCATTACTTTGCGCTCTCCAAATAACACAAACTTTAGCACTTTTCAAATCACAGAAGATCGCTGTGTCAGGGTACACTTTTAGTGGATTCCAAAACGGCCTGAAACCCGATATCCAGCTATAGTTTCATTTGATGACGTCATCAGAGAGGACAGTGCGCATGCGTGAACTCAGCTGTTTTGTAAACACCGCTAGTCCGAAAGAAGCCAACACCGCTCTGAACGTCATCAAATGAAACTATAGCTGGATATCGGGTTTCAGGCCGTTTTGGAATCTACTAAAAGTCTACCCTGACACAGCGATCTTCTGTGATTTGAAAAGTGCTAAAGTTTGTGTTATTTGGAGAGCGCAAAGTAATGCCCCGAGCACTCACGCTAACGGATACGGGATCATTAGTAGAACAGAACGGCTCCAACATAAGTTCTGCGATACTGCTCCAATTGACACCAAACTGCTATGGGTGAGTAAAACTACTTGTTTTATTGCCGAAAGAAGGCTCAGATTGTAAAAAAAACTTTAATTTTCCTTTAAAGCCACAACTATGACAATAAACGTCTAACATTGGGAACCCAGCCTGTATTTCCTGTGTTAACCAGATGTTCTGGTTAACACAGGAATTTCTCCTGTGTGAGATCAATGAAGTCACTTCTTCTTCTTCTTCTTCTTCTTCTTCTTCTCCTTAAATCATCAATTGTGCTATTATAATTAAAGACATTTTGACAAGAGGTGACGTACTTATTCTATACCAGCAAAACTTTCTTTGGGAACTTGTAATAGTTCAGTGATGCTGTGGGTCCACCTCGTCTTCTGCAAGCCCCGCCCTGGTACGACAGCCAGCTCGCGCGCCTATTGGCCTCACGCCTGGGGTAACAAACCCTCCAAAATCCTCCAATATGTGCGGAGAGGGGCGGTAGCTCTCTCCCCTCAGCGTCTCAAGTACCTGAAGTTGAAACTGCTTCGCGCTATTCCGCCAGAGTATCCGGAGAGCGTGGAGGCTGCGCACGGTTACGCACATGGGAGTCACCGCCTGATCCAACCATCCGGACACCGCGCACAAAGCAAAAACATTTTCACAGTTTTCAGGGAGGGGAAAGATGTTTTGTGTCCTTTCCAAAATGTGGCACTACGGACTTTTCCTTTTGTGCGCCTCCGTAACAGGTCTGGTCTCGTCTCAAGCGGACAGCGAGGGATTATTTTACGCACTCAGATCTGAACTGTCAGACGACGCGATACTCGTGGCCAACAACGGAATACGCGTGCCTTTTGGGAGATCCGTCTACATCGATCCCATTAACGACTTGGTGATCCAGACGCAGCCGGGGGACAGGTGCAGCATCACGGTCCTGGATAACGACCCGCTTTCCCAGAGACCGGGGCACCTCTCTCCCAAAAAGTTTCCTTGTGATTTCGGTCCTAACGACGTGACGTACTCGCACTACGGCTCGCGCAGTCCGGCCAGGGACAGAGTGAAGCTGCAGCTCAGGTATGATGCTCAAACCGAGACCGTTATCATCCCCTTTATGATGGAAGTGGAGGTGGTTTTTACGCAGCTGGAGTTACTGACCAAAAACATGCCGCTCACCGTGGACAACCTCAGAGGCACCAGTAATCCCATTGACAAGAAGATACTCGAATTTACCTACGAGAGAGACTTGTACAAATGCGAAGTGACGTCTCTATCCAGTGGCAGCGGCTTGCCCAGATATGGAACTCTGTTAGACGCAGGCAAACTTTCTTCCATGATGGACTGTGATGACTTTACGCAGGCTGACATACGCTACGAACACAAGTTTGAGCGTAAATCCCCCAATCGAGATTACGTCCCTATGGTGGTTGAGCTGCACGACATGGAGGGTAATTTAGTCAAACAAGAGTACTTTCATTTGATGATCCGTATTAGGGAAGGCGAGGAAAACACGCCGCCTAAACCCAGCTTTGTGTCAATGATGATGATGGAGGTGAGTCAGTTTGTGATGACAGCCCTCACTTCTGACATGCTGGCAGCTGAAGACGCAGAGTCCAACCCAGATGAGTTAATTTTTAATATTACCTCTCCTCTTTCCTATGAGGAAGGTTATATTGTGAGCACAGATGATAGAAACTTACCTATTACATCTTTTTACCAAAGAGACCTCCGGGACTTGAAAATAGCATACAAGCCTCCTTCTTTAGATTCAGATACAGAGAGGATATTCCAGTTAGAGTTTGAAATAGTGGACACAGATGGGGCAATCTCTGACCCTTTTGCTTTTATGATAGTAGTTAAGCCTATGAATACACTGGCCCCTGTTGTGACTCGTAACACAGGCCAGCTTCTATATGAAGGGCAGTCTAGACCGCTTGTCACTGCACATAACTTAGAAATTAGTGATGAGGATAATCTAGACATGGTGACTATTACAGTGGTAGATGGACTTCGACACGGCGACCTCATCGTGCTTGGGTCAGACAAGAAATATTTCACAGCGGCCGACCTCGCCACAGGAGTAGTAGTTTATCAGCATGACGGAAGTGATACGTATAGTGACAATATTGTTTTCAAAATGACAGACGGCAAACACGAAGTCGAATTTTTGTTCCCTATTACGATCGTCCCCACAGATGACGAGCCCCCAATTATCAACGCAAATACAGGTTTAGTTTTGTTTAAAAACCAAATGATGTCCATCTCTCCCCTCATGCTGAGCGCGGCTGATATAGATTCTGAAGATTCGACTATTAAATTCACAATAGCTCCCCCGTATTCAACAATTGGCACTGTGCTGCTCAGGCAATCAGATGCCCCAGAAGACCCCTCCTCTTGGAAATTCAACTCAGAAGATGAAATGTATGAGAAAGAAGTGAAAGAGTGGCTTCAGAAAGATATTACAGACGGGAAGTTGTTTTATAAGCACGTAGGCCCGCACAACACAGAAACCATAATGGATCAGTTTATTTTTACAGTTCAGGATGATAACGATCCGCCTAACAAATCCGGGGAAAGTGTGTTTTTAATCAGAATTTTACCCATTGATGACGTACCCCCAGAGCTGTTTCCTGGTACCACTTTGCAAATGACTGTTGAGGAGTACAAGCTAACCCATTTCAGTAAAGAAGTTTTGCGCTACACTGATTTGGACTCAGAAGACCGTGACCTCAAATACACAATCACACAGCCTCCCACAGACACAGATGAAAATAATCCAGTTTTGTTTGGTTCTTTAGTCCTAACAGACAGCCCCGGAACTGAAGTCAGCGAGTTCACCCAAGCTCAAGTTAATCACCACAAAATCTCCTACGGACCTCCAGATGTAGAACTGGGCATCACCGCTCATGTTGTGCAGTTTCAGTATTCAGTAGAAGACACATCCGGGAACACAGTAGAAGGCACTTTCAGAATCTACCTTCAACCCGTTAATAATAAACCACCACAAATCACAAACACTGGATTTACCGTACTTGAAAGAGGCATGCACATCATTACCGTTGCCGAATTGGACGCCACTGACCCCGACACTGAACACAAACAAATTACTTTCATGCTTAGCCGGCTTCCAAAACATGGGCAAATTCAGCTGGATTTCTCAGATCTTGATCTAAAGAGAGTTTTTAGACTTGAAGACATTTCCCTTGGAAAAATATCATATATTCACAACGGGGAGGAGACGCTCACAGATGAGTTTCAACTTGATGTCAGCGATGGTATACACGTTGTAACAGTGACAGTCAAAGTTGCGGTTAAACCCATAGATGACGAAACTCCAACTGTCAGCTTACCAGCGGGAACCATCGGATCACATATGGATGTCTTGGAAAATGGCGCCACTGAAATCACAACTAATGTTATCCAAGGCCATGATGATGACACAGATGACCTTGAGTTAACGTTTATAGTGGAAGACCCTCCAGCAATGGGAGAGATCTTAGTGAAAGGTGTCCCTGCTAACAGATTCACACAAGCCGATATTATCAATGGAGTAGTAGTATATGCGCATACAGGTGGAGAGATAGGCCTATCTGCGCAAAGTGATGGTTTTAATTTAACGCTCACGGACATGTCTGAGGATTGGACAGTTGGTGGGAATAAAGTCAACGGAGTCCAGGTTAGAATCACTATCCTGCCAGTGGACAGCCAGCCTCCAGAAGTGGGCGTGGGCGAGCAGTTCAGCGTAATAGAAGGTGAAAAATACGCCATAGGACCCCGGCATTTAAACGCAGATGACAATGATACGCCGACAGATGACATACTTTGCACTATTGTAGTCCAACCAATGGTGGGATATGTGGAGAATATTTCACCAGCTCCAGGATCTGAAAAATCAAGATCAGGAACAGCCATAAGTGCTTTCACAATAAGAGACATTAGGGAAGGCAATATTTACTATGTGCAGAGTATACACAAAGGAGTAGAGCCAGTAGAAGATAGGTTTATGTTCATGTGCTCAGACGGCATCAATTTTTCGGAAAACCACTTCTTCCCGATTGTGATAATCCCAGCAAACGATGAAAAACCAGAAATTTACCTGCGTGAGATAGTTGTAATGGAAGGCATGAATATTGTAATAGACACTCCTATTTTAAACGGTGCGGACACTGACATCCCGCCCGAAGAACTTGTATTCACAATCTCAAAACCTCCCAAACACGGCGCCATCTTGAACCAGCTCTCTACCGGATCTGTTCTTGTGACTAATTTCACTTTGGAGCAGATCAGGGAGGCATCTAGTATTATTTATGAACATGATGACTCAGAAACAACAGAGGACAGTTTTGAAGTTGTTTTATCAGACGGGAAGTACTCCGTGCAGAAAACCGCCATCGTTATGATCCTGTCCGTGGACGATGAAACCCCAAGAATGCTTATCAATGATGGATTAGAAGTGGAGATTGGTGAGACAAAAGAAATGAACAACCAAGTGCTCAAAGCTACAGATTTGGATTCGGACGATAGTACACTCTCTTACATTATCAGATTCGGGCCGGGTCAGGGGTTACTGCAGAGAAAAACTCCTTCTGGATCTTTGGAAAACATCACAGTTGGGATGAATTTCACTCAAGCTGATATAGATGCAGGTCTAATCAGCTACACCCACAATGGACAAGAGGGCATCCGAGATTTGGTTAAATTTGATGTTACAGATGGTATGAACCCGCTAATAGATCGCTACTTCTACATCACCATCGGCAGTATTGATATGGTGTTCCCAGATGTAGTTAGCAAAGGCGTCTCATTAAAAGAAGGTGGGAGGGTGACGTTAACCACGGATCTTCTTAGCACTACAGATATGAATAGTCCAGATGAAAACTTGGTGTTTACCGTCACCAGAGCACCAGTGAGAGGGCATTTGGAGTGCACCGATAGTCCTGGGATACCTATAGTCTCCTTTACGCAGTTGCAGCTAGCAGGCAGCAAAATTTACTACATCCACACCTCAGACGATGAAATAAAAATGGACAGTTTCGAATTTGAAGTTACAGATGGCTACAATCCAATATTCAGAACCTTTAGGATTTCAATTGTTGACGTTGATAACAAGAAACCGGTAGTTACCATAAATGCGTTACTGGTTAGCGAAGGCCAGACGAAACTTATTACGCCTTTTGAATTGACGGCTGAGGATCAAGATACGCCAGAAAAGATGTTAAAATTTACAGTAACTCAACTGCCAGTTCATGGTAAATTACTGTATAACCAGTCCACGCCTGTTACAAGCTTTACCAAACAAGACCTAAATGAAAATCTTATTAGCTACAAGCACGATGGCACTGAATCCTCCGAAGACTCATTTTCATTTACAATCACAGATGGCACGCATACAGACTTTTTTGTTTTTCCTGATACCGTTTTTGAGACGAGGAGACCGCAAATGATGAAAATAACAATAGTTGGATTGGACAATGGGGTGCCACAGATAGTGATCAATAAAGGAGCACCAACTTTGAAGATTTTGCCGACAGGACACTTGGGATTCCCGTTGAGTCCGAAAGTGCTGAGAGCGGAGGATAGAGACAGCAGCCCCGTGATGCTGGCGTTTCACATCACGACTCAGCCCAAACATGGTTACATCATCAACATGGGACAAGGGAACAACTCCATTGACACTTTCAGCCAAGGTAAGAGCTCACACAACGCACACATTTTAGACACACGACATTCAGCAGCAATGTCAGAGGTGGAAAGTCAATTGAAAGTACAGCAAAAGTGCACAGCAATAAGTAGAAGGATTCAACTTGTAGGATCTGGAGTATGAAATTTAACAAAGAAATATTACCAAACACATTTTACAAGAGCAAAAATGTGTCACTGACACCATTAACAAAATTATTAACTAATCATGCTGTAAATATAGAACTACTTCTAGTAATGTTGCTACAGCTACAGCTGGATCTACTACTACTACTACTACCACTACCACTACTACTCTACTAACTACTACAACTACTGCTATTACTACTCTACTAGTGCTAATACTCTACTAACTTCTATCACTATTACTACTCTGCTACTACTGCTACTACTACTACTACTACCACTACTACTCTACTAACTACTACAACTACTGCTATTACTACTCTACTAGTGCTAATACTCTACTAACTTCTATCACTATTACTACTCTGCTACTACTGCTACTACTACTACTACTACTACTACTCCACTAACTACTACTACTACTCTAACTACAACTACTGCTATTACTACTCTACTAGTACTAATACTCTACTAACTTCTATCACTATTACTATTACTACTCTGCTACTACTGCTACTACTACTACTACTACTACTACTACTCTACTAACTACAACTACTGCTATTACTACTACTACTACTACTACTCCACTAACTACTACTACTACTCTAACTACAACTACTGCTATTACTACTCTACTAGTACTAATACTCTACTAACTTCTATCACTATTACTATTACTACTCTGCTACTACTGCTACTACTACTAGTACTGCTACTACTACTCTACTAACTACTACTACTACTACTCTACTAACTACAACTGCTGCTATTACTACTCTACTAGTACTAATACTCTACTAACTTCTATCACTATTACTATTACTACTCTTCTACTACTGCTACTACTAGTACTGCTACTACTACTCTACTAACTACTACTGCTACTCTAACTACAACTACTGCTACTACTCTACTAGTGCTATTACTACACTCTACTCTGCTACTACTGCTACTACTACTACTACTACTACTACTTCTACTACTACTCTAACTACAACTACTGCTATTACTACTCTACTAGTACTAATACTCTACTAACTTCTATTACTATTACTACTCTGCTACTACTGCTACTACTACTACTACTACTACTTCTGCTACTACTCCACTAACTACTACTACTACTCTACTAACTACAACTACTGCTATTACTACTCTACTAGTACTAATACTCTACTAACTTCTATTACTATTACTACTCTGCTACTACTGCTACTGCTACTACTACTACTACTACTACTACTTCTGCTACTACTCCACTAACTACTACTACTACTACTACTACTCTACTAACTACAACTACTGCTATTACTACTCTACTAGTACTAATACTCTACTAACTTCTATCACTATTACTATTACTACTCTGCTACTACTGCTACTACTACTGCTACTACTACTACTACTACTACTACTACACTAACTACTACTACTACTACTACTGCTCTACTAACTACAACTACTGCTATTACTACTCTACTAGTACTAATACTCTACTAACTTCTATCACTATTATTGCTATTCTATCACTACTACTACTACTCTACTACTACTGCTACTACTACTACTGTTTTAACTACTGCAGTAACTACTATTACTATTCTACCACCACCACCACCACTACTACTACTACTACTACTACTCTAACTACTACAATAACTACTATTACTATTCTACCACGACCACCACCACTACTACTGCTATTATCTACTAGTATCAGTGTTTTAGAAAAAAATACCAGTAACTAAGTCTACTCTACTACTGCTACTACTACTACTACTACTACTACTACTACTGCTACTACTACTACTACTACTATCACAACTAGTGTGAGTGTTTTAGAAAATTTTAGCAGTAACTAAGTCTTCCTTAAAAGCATTTGAGATTGACTCCAGTGTGCACCATAATACTACTGTGTTTTGTTCAGTCAGTTTGTCAGAGTGGAAAATTACTTATCATCCGCTGTCAGAGCCAAAGCACAACAATGTAAATGTTCTGGATGTGCACAATAACTGAGTGAAAAAGCCTGGCTGCTGTCTCTATGTATCACACATTTATAGGACTTTTTTCATCAGTTGGTTGTCAATGGTAAAATAATCATAGTAGGTGTAGCTTTTTGCCTGGTTTTAAGAAAAGCATAGTAATGGCTATGAATATGCTAACTTAATATTAAGCAAATGTTGTTGTTATATGTGACTAATTTTATTCTGCATTTTGAATGAAGACTATGGTGGGATGAGTGTAGTGTAATGAAATCAAATTCTTTTTTGATTCAGATGTCAGGTCACACCTCATAAACTACAAATTTAGTGCATCCGATAATCTGTTCCATTGAAATTGCCACATAGACCAATTTGAAATCAAGGTTTCTGAATGATGAACTAAACTGAATGTGACATAAACAGGCCAATTCAGGTCACTTTAAAGGTGGACTACGTAACTTTTCTGGTGGAGAGTTCACCATCTGCTGGTCTCCATGGAGATTAGGGGTGGCACGGTTCATGAAAAACTGACGAACCATTCGGTTTGCTTGTCACGACGAACCGTTCGGTGCGCACCTGACGGTTCTGGGCATGCGCAATGTATACTTGCCTCTGCCATGCCCGTATGTAACCTCGGCTCGTGTTTCCCTTTCGCGAGAAAGATGAATGAGTGCGGTAAATAAAGTTAGATAGAAATGGCAAGTGAGAGTGGAGATAGCGGCAAGGACATAGAGGATGCACCAGTGTCATTCAAGTCCAGTGTCTGGGGAAAAGCGGAAAGTCACGGACTCCCCCCTCCCACGCCGCCGCTGAAATGCGCTCTAATGAGAGGCATTGAGGAGGGAGCTTATGCGCTATCAGGGAAGCTAACAGGAGGAGAGAGTGTGAAAAGTCGGTAAGTGAGGAACGGACAGATAGGGTGTTTTATAAAGTTTAACCTGCCCTATGATACACGTTACACGTTACATGTGCGAAAGAGCTGCGCGCACTCGCTCACTCGCTGACGTGCGGTATCCGCAGCTCCAGACGGAGCGCGGCCCGCACACCGGTAGAAGTTTAATATGAGACACGTACTTTTGTTTCTGTTTCTTCAATATCTAGTGAAAGGGTTTTTTCAACAGCAGGTGACATAGTTCCTGCCACCAGATCGGAGAGATGGTTCCAATAATGGGCTTAAAGTCATGTCAAATTCAGATTGTGTGATTATTACATTGTATTAATTGTATTGTATTGTATTACCTTTTTAATGTTATATCCTGTTATTGTGGATTATTAAGATAAATGGATATAAGGTGTATTTTGAAAGAAACCAATAAGAACCCTACAGAACCAAAAACCGTGACCCTTAAAGGAAAAGTAACGGGTTTTTTTTACAATTTGAGCCTTATTTCGGTAATAAAACAAGTTGTTTTACTCACCCATAGCACTTTGGTGTCATTTGGAGGATTTCCGGAGATGTTTTAGATTAGCGTTAGGCTAACGCCGTTAGCCTAGCGCGACTTATAGCCATAGCTCGGGGCATTCCCGAGCATGTAATATGCCCCGTGCGGGCTCCAAATAACACCAACTTTAGCACTTTTCAAATCATAGAAGCTCGATGTCTTTAGTCTACGATTTCGTTTGGTCAAAAGTGGCCTGTAATCCAGCTTTGGCCATAGTTTCGAGTAGATGAGGAGGCCAGTGCGCATGCGCGGAGTGTGCTCTCAGCTCCCGGGACCCAAACATGGAACGCAAAGCTGTAAACTATGGATAAATCTCGGATTACAGGCCACTTTTGATTCAAACGAAATCGTAGACTAAAGACATCGAGCTTCTATGATTTGAAAAGTGCTAAAGTTTGTGTTATTTGGAGCCCGCACGGGGCATATTACATGCTCGGGGAATGCCCCGAGCTATGGCTATAAGTCACACTAGGCTAACGGCGTTAGCCTAACGCTAATCTAAAACATCTCCGGAAATCCTCCATATGACACCAAAGTGATATGGGTGAGTAAAACAACTTGTTTTATTACCGAAATAAGGCTCAAATTGTAAAAAACGTTACTTTTCCTTTAAACCGTGATACGAACCGAACCGTGAATTTTGTGAACCGTGCCACCCCTAATGGAGATGTTGTTGCTTTGTCTGGAATGTACGGATCTTGTATTTACACAATAACATGGGTTTTTATTGACTTAAAAACTTGCAACTGTGAGTGGGCTCGCCTCACCACAGATATGAAATTATGACATCATCTGCCGTCTCCGTTGAGATAAATAAGTGTAATACTTTGAAACATTCCACACATTTCCATTGTGATGGACCCTCCACCAAAAAGGTTACACAGAGCAACTTTAAATGTAGGTGTAGATGAACAATGAAAAATAACATACTTCTAAATGTATATACAATTTACCTGGCCAGCCAAATGATATCTCTCTGTATTTCCTATACAGCGCGATACCATTTGGACACTCTCCATCCACCCTCGCTCCTCCGGTTAACAACGGACTCCGCGATTCTGATTCGTTCAAAGATGGTGACGTCAGTGCACCCGCCTTTGCCCGCAAAGTCACTCTTAGGCAGCGGAAGTTCCGCCTCAGTTTTGAATCAAGATGGCGCAATCTCTGATTGGTTCACTTAGCTGTCTGTCTACGCGCAACCGCAGCGCATTTTGGACCAAGTGTTACCAGACTCACTCGCTGGTACAGCGATGAGTCATGGATTCTTCCAGGCAAATATACAATATCTATTATGTTTTATTTCTTATTATTTTATTATGACATGAATACATTAACCTTATATTACCAGATTTTCCAACTATAATTCATATATAGATAATGCCAGTGTAAAACTTGAAGCGAAAAAGTATTGCAGTTACTCCCTTGTATAGTCCTTTCAATTCAATTCATATTATTTTTGTGATAAGTCCCAGGTACGAGTGCAAAACAATTCTTTTAATTGTCACCAACACCATTCCCTTAATTGCTGAACCATGTCCAGCCCTGGTCATTGCCATTATCTACCCTAATCCAAACTTATTGCAACACTAAAAATGAAACACACAAAGTTCAGGAAGTGTTCAACTCTTTTAGCTGCAAGTTTTGATTAATCATTCACACTTCTTAGCTGAGATTTTAATTTATGGAGTAATAATTATTCGCTGGTATGACAAGTGACGGTGAGGGAGTCTCAATAGTTAATTTGTGGGCCCGATTTAGATGTGCCTTGCTCATCAAATCATAATTAGCAGTCCAAAGTAGAGGCTGATGTTTTGCACAAATGTCTTGTAGACTGTTCGGGATGAATAATTTATCATTTCTCCATCTCCAGGGGAAACGCTCACATCTGAGGCTCTATAGACGTATTGTTAAATGAAATGTAACACGCAGGAGATCATGTGCGAAAGGTCATTTGTTTGGCATTGGTACATTGTGAGCTCAGACTATGTTTTGTTTTGGTTTAATTGTTGGATTTTTAAGTGTGAGGTGAGACACATTTGGATAAAAATGCAAATAACAGCGCTTTGTTGTTGAATTATGTATGTCACAATAACACATTTTGAGGTAGTCTGGTTAACACCTGACCATATCACAAGTGAGATATGGGTCTGGAAACTCGCTTCGTTTCCCGTAAATCCCGTAGCGGAGGTGTGGTTAGCGATTGCCAACGGCCGTTTATTGGGCGTTATGAATGTCTATCATTGAGCGTATACGTAAGTCCATAGCCAATCATGTCAGTTGTCAGTTCAAACTACAAGCTTCCGTTTGTCATGTAGTACGCGTCACCGTCTTGCCACACCTCCCCCGCTCTCTGATTGGGGCCCTAAATCTGGGACTCTCGCTTGGACGAGTTTCCAGGCCGCCTTCCAGTTCGAAACGAACGGAAGCGGCCTGGGAATTCCCAGGCTAATTTTGAGGCACAATATATCGCTACAGAGGGAAATTATGATATATCGTATATGTATACTTTATACCACTGACACAAGGTAAGATGATACAAGAATTAACCAATAATTAGCCATAGATGTTATTTATTCTACCCGCTACAGCTCAGTTCTCATGATGGTATAGAAAATGACTCAAATCTCCCCACAACTGCACCGAAAAATGTACATGCAATTAATATTGAGCCCCAAAATATATTCTTCCAGCTTTCATAGTCCATATTGTAATTTTCATGACAGGACTACAGTTAAAATAGAAATTTAATGTCTGGAACTGTAATTTCATTTTCTTATAGACTGAATCTTACTTGACAAATTGTCCATTGAATTCACATAGCAACATATGAAATATATTTGGTATTTCTAGGTGCTACGTAAATTTGCCCTATATAACATTGATAGTGAGTGGAGATGTGTTTTTGAGTAATATAAACACCTGTAATTAAATAAATGGAAGATGGATATATTTAATACTATACTATGGAACATTTCTGACATGTCCAAGAGAAAAGTTACATAGTGCTTCTTTAAAGGAATAGTAACGTTTTTACAATCTGAACCTTATTTCGGTAATAAAACAACGTGATTTACTCACCCATTGTACTTTGGTGTCATTTGGAGCATTTCCAGAGATTTTGTAGTTTAGCGATATCCGTTTAACGTGAGTGCTCGAGGCACGCTGTTGCGGTCACCAAATAACACAAACTTTAGCACTTTTCAGATGAAAAATGCTCAGTTAGTCTACACTTTCGCTGGAGTCCAAAGTGGCCTGTAATCCGATATCCAGCCATGGTTTCGATTGGATGACGAGGACAGCGCGCATGTGCACATTCACAGCTGATTTGCAGAACACACACACACTCTCAGCTCTCGGTTACAGTCATAAAGAAGCAAAGTAATAATAAGAAGAAAACACCTCCGCTTGAGAAAACCCGAAATGGTGCGAACATGCATTTATCCCGGTTGTGAAAACAAAATGATAGCTTGGACGAAGTTGAGTTTTCACAGGCTTCTTCATCACAATCTGGAGTTATTGAACCTGTCGCTAGTTGCCTTGAGAATGGACCCAAACATGAAAGGCAAAGCTGTAAGACATTTGGACCATCGTGTTTGCAGTACCCACTTCAGTCCGGACAATTTTTTACCAGCGAAGGAAAAGAAGGAAGGCTAGCGGATTCAGCGCACGATTCTGAGAAGTAATCCGATACCAATGACTGTTCTCTGGTGCGCTCCTCCTCAAACTGTCTTCGCTTCTTTCTTTCTAATACCTCCTCATCCATATACTCAGGCTCAAAACGATAGGGACGGCCATCATACTCAAATTAGTCCTCTTCAGTCTCAAAGTTCGAATCTTCAGCCATGTGTCGCTCACAACAGAAAGGTTCTGAGCGTCGTTTAAGCAAAGTTGCGGAATGAATGCGCGCATGCTCACTGTCCTCATCATCCAATCGAAACCATGGCAGGATATCGGATTACAGGCCACTTTAGACTCCAGCAAAAGTGTAGACTAACACTGAGCTTTTGTCATCTGAAAAGTGCACTCACGTTAAATGGATATCGCTAAACTACAAAATCTCCAGAAATGCTCCAATGACACCAAAGTACAATGGGTGAGTAAATCACATTGTTTTACTACCGAAATAAGGTTCATATGGTAAAAACGTTATTATTCCTTTAAGTATAAAGAAGCACTATAAAAGCATAGCAGTATAAAAAATGTAGTCTAAAGTAATTTTAAATGTGCATTGTGTAAATTTTTTTGTGGAAGGTCCGTGACCTGCTTGTTTTTATGTAATGTCATTGCTCTGCCTGGAATGTTCATCAGTATGGCATTTATTCAATTACAGCTGTTTTATTGCTCAAAAAAACCTAGAAAAACACGCATTCTGGCTGTGAGCTTGGTCTGGTTTGGTCTCCATGACGATAGAAAATTTAATGCCATACATTCCAGAGAAAGTGAAGAGTCCCTCAGTCGTCCAGGTAGAATCCATGATAAAAGGAGAAATTCAATTTGTCAACTGGACAAAGTTTGGTCGAAAACGTTTCGCCGCTCATCCGAGAGCCTTCGTCAGTCCTGGTTCTAGTGCTGGTTAGACCCTGTTTATATCTAGCTGCAGGGAGGAGCTCACTATACTGAAATAGCTCTGACACTATCTCCACTAATCTGTCTCTTTTGTATTACGAATTCCTCTGGCGTCTAGTATTAGCATATCCATTTAGCCCTAGGAGGCGTTCACTACACTGAAATAGCTCTGAAACTATCTCAACTAATCTGTCTCTTTGTTTTTCAAATTTCTCTGGCGTCTAGGTTAGCCTCCCTATTCAAGCCTAATGACCCTCTCCACCCCTCTGCCCAGACAAAGAAACATTAGGGCAGACAAGCCAGAGCAGAGGGGTGGAGAGGGTCGTGAGGCTTGAATAGGGAGGCTAAACTAGACGCCAGAGAAATTTGAAAAACAAAGAGACAGATTAGTTGAGATAGTTTCAGAGCTATTTCAGTGTAGTGAGCGCCTCCTAGGGCTGAATGGATATGCTAATACTAGACGCCAGAGGAATTCGTAATACAAAAGAGACAGATTAGTGGAGATAGTGTCAGAGCTATTTCAGTGTAGGGAGCTCCTCCCTGCAGCTAGATATAAACAGGGTCTAACCAGCACTAGAACCAGGACTGACGAAGCCTCTCTGATGAGCGGCGAAACGTTTTCGACCAAACAAACTTTGTCCAGTTGACAAATTGAATTTCTCCTTTTATCATTCCAGAAAAAAGCAATAATGGAGAAAAGCCTTTGACAGGTCCTCCATCAGAAAAGTTGCAAAGATGTAAGAATGATGCACGGTCACACTTAAAGAATAAGTGTGATGAATAATTATTGGTCATTTTGTGCACACTTGATAACTTTAAGAAACAATTAAAAGAAAATTAAAAAAACGCCAGTTGGAGATACGAAATATCCATCCATCCGTTTTCTTCCGCTTATCTGAGTCTGGGTCTCAGGGGTAGCAGTCTAAGCAGGGACATAGTCCCTCCAGTGTGTCCTGGGTCTTCCCCAGGGCCTCCTTACAACCTTACGACCACAACTGCGAGCGGCTGCATCAACGATAGAGGCCAAGAACAAAGCCCCCTTGGACTCCATGTCTCCAACCTCCCCCGAGATTTGGGAGATGCTCTCCCAGAGGTGTGAGTTGATGGTCATCCTGACAGAGGGCTTTGCCAGACATTCCCAACAGACCCTCACGATATGTTTGGGTCTGGCAGGTCTTTCCGGCTTCCTCCTCTGCCAGCTGACCCAACTCATAACCAGGTGGTGATCAGTTGACAGCTCTGGCCAAAGGTCAGAGGATACGACAACAAAGTTGATCATTGACCTCCAGCCTAAGGTGTCCTGGTGCCATGTGCACTAATGGACACTCTTGTGCTCGAGCATGGTGTTCGTTATGGACAAACTGTAACTAGCACAGAAGTCCAATAACAAAACACCACTTAGATTCAGATCAGGGAGGCCGTTCCTCCTGATCACCCCTCTCCAGATGTCACTGTCATTGCCCACGTGGGCGCTGAAGTCCCCCAGTAGAGCAACGGAATCCCCGGTTGGTGCACTGTCCAGCACCCCTCCCAGGCACTCCAAGAAGGCCGGGTACAGTAATCCCTCGTTTATCGTGGGGGTTAGGTTCCAGAAATAGCCTACAATAAGTGAAATCCGCGAAGTAGGACAACTTTATATTTTACAATTATTCTACATGTTTTAAGGCTGTAAACGCCTCACCACACACATTATACACCTTTCTCAGACTGGTATTAACTTTTTCTCACATTTCTCTCTTGTTTAAACACTCAAACTTTCGTAGATTTTCATCAAAATGTATTAATAGAAGCGGGGGGTGGGGGGTGCGCTCGGACACGTGCACCGTCACGAAACAAGGCAAAGATTTAATCCCGGTTTAGACCTGGCCTAGTCCTGGTTTAGACCTGGCCTAGTCCTGGTTTAGTCCTGATTTAGACCTGGTTTAGTCCTGATCTAGTTCCAGTCTAGTCCCGGTTTTACAATTATTCTACATGTTTTAAGGTTAAAAATGCCACACACACACACACACACACACACACATTTTCTCACATTTTTCTCTTGTTTAAACACTCAAACTTTTGTAGATTTTCAACAAAATGTATTAATAGTGACGTGTGGGGGGAGACACAGCCCCGGAAGCCCCGTCGAACGTGCGAGGAGCACCGCCCGTCCCTGGACGCGATGCGACGCGCACCAACCCCTTGGAGAAGCTCCACACATGCACCCCTCATCGTGGACAAATCTGTGACAGAGAAACGTGACCGGCGCGACGCCGCGAGCACGAGATAGAACCGCCGCGCCCGGACCGCGTGCTCTCAGCCCGAGCCACAAAACAGCCGCACGAAACCAGCAAAGAGCAGTTTAGACCTGGTCTAGTCCCGGTTTAGTTCTGGTCTAGTCCTGGTTTAGTCCAGGGCCAGTCCAGGTTTAGACCTGGTCTAGACCTGGTTTAGTTCTGGTCTAGACCTGGTTTAGTCCAGGTTTAGACCTGGTCTAGACCTGGTTTAGTTCTGGTCTAGACCTGGTTTAGTCCACGTGTAGTCCTGGTCTAGTCTCTTAGCCAATCAGGACGCAGGACACAACGTTACACTGTAAAAAAAAAAGTTACACTATAAAAAAAATTTAAAAAAATTTTTTTTGAAAAAACAAATCCGCGAAACAGCAAGGGCGCGAAAAGTGAACCGCGATAGAGCGAGGGTTCACTGTACTCTGCACTGCTGTTTGGCCCGTAGGCCGGCACAACAGTGAGAGACCTGTCCTTGACTTGAAGGCGCAGGGACATGACCCTCACGTTCACTGGGGTGAACTCCCAATACATGGCGACTAAGCTGTGGGGCAATGAGCAGGCCCACACCAGCTCGCCGCTGCTACCCACGGGCAATGCCAGAGAAATGAAGAGCCCAGCCCCCCATCAAGGAGTTCCAAAGCCCAAGCTGTGTGTGAAGGTGAGGCCAACTATATCTAGTCTGTAATGCTAAATCTCCCACACAAGGTGACATTCCATGTCCCCAGAGCCAGTTTCCTTGTCCAGAGATCTGGTCATTGAGGGCCTCACTTTCACCTGTCACCCAGATCTCTCTGGACAGGCCCCTTATGGATCCTTCTGCGGGTGGTGGGTCCATGGGAGGACAGACCCACATCGCTCCTTTGGGCTGTGCCCAGCCAGGCCCCATGGGGGAGAGGCCCGGCCACTAGACGCTCACTGTCAAGCACCCACTCCAGGTCTGACTCCAGGGTCCAATCTTAGTCTGACCATTCCCCCAGAACCTGTTTGCCTTTGGTGACCCTACGAGGGGCATGAATCCCCCAACAACATAGCCCCTGGGATCATTTGGGCACTCAAACCCCTCCAACACGTTAAGGTGCTGGTTCAGGGAGGGGAGATAAGAAACATGTTTTCTTTATATTTATGTGAAAACCTTTGTGCAAAAATTACAAATTCTTTACCTATTATGTGACAATCTTTTGACCAAGTATGTTTTTCTGCAATAATTCTATTTAGTGCATTCTCATCATCCTTTTGAGCGGCGTCTCCTCCTCTATGTAAACATTATTTCTAAGTGGGCCGAGCTGTTTATTGATATTGCCGACTAAATTGCTGCAACAATGTGTCTGATTGAGATGTAAAGCACCGCAATCAATGCACTATTTCAAACCATGATGAGGCACTTATCTGAACAAGCCACAAATCCACCTGCTCGTGCCACATAGACACACAAACACAAGCTGAACAAAGCTGGTACATGCAAAAGTAAAAAGTACAAACTTTTAGTGCAAGGAAAAGCCATGTAAAGATGAGTGCTGTGAATAATCAAACACAAACTATGTTTACTAAGTCTCTCTCCGCTAGAAGTGATTTATTAGTAAGTAGGGACGTTAAGATGATTCGGTTAATTGATGACTTTGATTTTTGTTGTCATAATATCATTTTAGAAGCAAAATTTTAGAAGCAAGAAATCATTTCAATGTATATACTCAAAAAACAATATGTGAAGTATATAAAAGCCAGTCACATCCTCAGGCAAGACAGTGTGAATTAATTTGTGAATACTTTTAAAAAGGTGTTGATTATTAAATTTAGATTTGACATGTGACATCCTTTTATTTTTGCAATACAAAACCATTGATGACATATATATGAATTATTATAAATCACATTTCTAAACTCACAGCCCAGAGCAGCATGAAGCTTTGAGAGAAACATTTTGTACAATTATAAATGTGAAATTTTGTGATGTGCTCTTGATGAGAAAAACAGAAATCGTTTAAAAGCAATTGTGTGTTTGTGACATTCAAGTAGCATTAAGAGGAAGAAAAAGATGACTTTTCTAAGAATCTGACTGTTAAAAGTTTAATTCACTAGCACTAAAACCACTTATGTTTAATTACACATTTTTAATGGAAAGTGGCATACTGTGAGAGGGCTCCTCATTCCACAGACCTGTAACTTGGCCTATATCTACTTGCTCTTATTGGAGATGGAAAATTAATTAATTCCCTACTGTGGAATATTCAAAACAGAGCAATATAATTTCCATGAAATAAACACGAGGGGCCAGAAAAATGCCATAGTGACCCTTTAAAAGTGGCAGTAACATTTCGTGCTTGATCTGTGCACAGTGTATACTATAGCATAGGACAGAGATTGCACATTAGAAACAAAGGCTGTATGTAAGGCCCTTGATACTCAGCGGGCGAACCGTCTTGTCAGAGAAGTCAGTCAGGTGAAAGAGACAGCCCCCGCGCACTCGTATTTACCATCCCATTTCAGCACATCCCACCAGGCGCGCCTCTCTCAATATTTGATAAGGAGCATGCTCACTGGTTGACCCTGATGACTTCACATTTGCACAATCCAACACCCAAGAATGCGTATATAATTTAAAGCCACAGACAAAAGCACAAAATATAAAATGATAAATAAGCTTATAATGTCGCTATCTTTTAGAGCTAACTGGAGCACTGCAGTGACAGAGAGCCACCAAAGAGGCTTTCGTGCCCGATACAAGGGTTTACACTTTTATGAAGCTCCTCTCACCGACATCTATTATTGAAGTGCTGGTTCACAGAGGGCAAGCCCTTTCTTAAGTTGGGAGCAGTTTTTCCCCTGCTTTTTTGTGTGTAATAGGCATTTGTAGGGCACTGTGGAAAAAATACCCTGTAATTCAAGAAAACAGATGTTGTTCTAGATCCACAAATCCTGTTTTTAACATTCTTAGCCTTGTCTGTCATTTAGAGAAATCCACCTGCTTTTTAAACATGTCAACGCTACTGTCTACATTTAAGAGTTTTCCAGTTTCCGGATGATTTTTAAAACCATTTTTAGGTCAGTTCCCATACAAATTGTCTCAGAGGTGACAACAAGGGCCTAAACATTATTATTCTATTGTTTATCAGGTATACATCAAGCTTAGACCCATTCAACTAATTTTAATAGCCCATATGTAGGCCTAGTTTGATAATAGCAGTAGTAGACACATTAGTGTGTGAATGAATAATGCAATGTGATTATCTTTGAGTGTCGTGATGGTTCAGGTGCTATATAAATCCAATACATGTCCTCCTTTTGGGACCCAAAAGATGCCTGGGAGGAATTTTTAATTATGCCAAAATGTCCGGGATTTTGACTCTATCAATTGACAGCTTTGAGTGGAACACTTGTTTTAGTTTTGGTGACAATCTTTGCTCATCTGATCAGATGGATCATCGTGGATCTACAATAAGATCGTATTATACTTCCATGGATTCAATCACCTATGAAGGCATATCAGCTACTGTGGAGAGCTCGAGTGATCATGACGCAGTTCTTCATGTCTCAAACTCTACACCACTTTTTATTTGATGAAGAAGAAGAAGAAGACACTTTATTCATCCCCGTAAGGAAATTATTTCTCTGCATTTGACCCATCCTTCAGGAGCAGTGGGCAATTCGTCTTTCAGGCACCTGGGGACCCATCTCCATGATCTTATTGCTTGGCTTGGTCAGGACCTAAGCTGGAGGAATTTACCTGGAGCATGTTTTGGGTTGATGGGGGAAACCGGAGTGCCCGGAGGAAACCCATCCAGACACGGGGAGAACATGCAAACTCCACACAGAAATGAAAATTGAACTTAGAGGCATGTAACTGCGGCGTGCACAGACTACACAGGAATAGTCCATTCTGTACAGACGTCCTGATAAACGCTAAAGTCTGTAGTGTTCGTCCTGCTCTGAATCATAGACTGAAGCCTCCTGTCTGTGAGAAGTGACAGGAGCAGGGCTCTGTCAGAGCAGGGACAGGGGACATAGACACTGTCAGGAAAATAACCCATGAATAAATAAATATAGGTTACATTGTCTTATATTATTGAGCTATGTCTTAGTAGACCTCTAAAATGCACTGAAATACAGTAAACTGGAAAAAATCCACCTGGTGAGGACCTGCAGACCCCCTGATACACATAATATCACACATTTGTAATATTAAATTCAAACACCAACAGTAATCGCTGGTTACAAAGTACAAACCTGGCAAATTTTTTCACCCCTGAACCGGTGTCCTCCTTCTTGATAACCCCAATCTGGCCACCCTAGCTTAATAATATTAGTGTAGCAGTAGGTCTTCATACTACTCATTTAAATTCACTCAAGTATATTTTATTAAAGATCCCATGACATGGTACTTCTTGATGCTTTTATATGGTGCCTTAATGGTTCCCTAATACTGTAAATGAATCCTTCTTCAAAATCAACACTTAGTGCATGAGAAAGACACATGTACAGAGTCAGAGTCAAAAAATAACTCTCTGAACGACTCATTCTGGGCCTTGTTGCTTGAATGCAAATGAGAAGGACACAGATTGGTTAGAGAAGCGGGTGGGGGGGGGGGCAAATGCGCCGCTGGTTCCTTGTTTTAGCAGTGCGCTGTGCCTGGCCCCACTTCCGCGTGTGTAAGCGCGAAGGAGGAAAGGAGAGCCTTTTCAATGAAAAAAAAACACATTTTCACAGAAAATAAAATTAAACCACTGCTGTTTCAGAGGTCCAGAGGGTCGGGTAAAGGACTTCCGAGTCTAGACACACTCGCATGTGCCTCCAGGCAAATAAAAAAACGCATTTCGCATTGCGTAGCTCCTCCGCAGTCCAAATTCTCTGGGCGTGATTTCCAGAGACAGGAGGTGGAGATCCAGACGGTGGAACTGAATTTGCATTTCTTTTTTCGATCTGACGTCAATAAGGTGCCTTGTCCAGAATCGCCCATTTGAGCTGTGTTTTTTTCAAACGCAGAAAAGGATCGCAAATGCTCAGTTTAGACATTTCGCAACTTTTAGCCATGGGGGGCCTAAACAGGGTAGGAGAGCTCACATTAACGTTCAGAAACCTCAGAAAGTGAAAATTTCATGCCATGGGACCTTTAATACTATTGTAGTAATTTCCCGGCACTATATCTTTTACTCCAGTTTGAGTAATATACAGTACTTACACTGTACTCTTACTTGAATGAAACCTTTGGTACTCTTACCCATTGTCTACAAGTGAGAAGAGCTGTTGACAATATTTAACCATTTGAACATTTGTTTTTCTTTCAATGCTCCTTCAGATATGATTTAATATTTTGACATTTTTGGGATTTTTTTGTTTGAAAAAAGCAGATTTCTTTTTGGCTTTTTGTTTATTTTTGAGTGTTAGCCTTATCTTCCGTGTTATGGATGCATGACTTTGAGAAAGCGCTGTGATAGAAAATGGCTGTTGGTTTTTGCTGATAAGGAGCAGGATCTGAGCGATATTCAGACCTGCTGTTACACTGGCGAAGCAGAACTTCTATCTTTGAGCAAGAATTTGACAGAAAAATAAAGTGTGCTAAGAACATGTCATAAACAGTCTTCAAAGTGTGTTTGAAGCTATTTTTAAAAGCAGTGTGAAACTTAGCATGGACAGCTTTGTAAATCACATGACAATTGAAGTTAACGACAATAAAAAGAAAGATTTCAAAGTCAGACACGCCAATATGGACAAAGTAACTACACTGTGAAACAGCCTCTTGACAAAAACAAGTAGAACCTGAAAATAGTTGTTAATTTAGTTGAAATTATACGAATACTAGAAATAGCAGTGGAAGTAGTTGTGGCAGAAGTACTGAATATTTACAGGCTAACACAAGGTGACTCACTTTTACTTTATATATTTATTTACTTCCTCCACCTCTGGCCATGCTGTTGTTTACTCTTCCAGCATGCATCACATTTACACCATCACACATTCAAACAAAACACTGGCTCTGTTTGCATTATACCATTAATCACTGCACCACATCTGCCTGCGTGGCTTATAGTAACCTGCATTTTCCTCCGAAACACATTAGGTTGTTCCGCACATAGAAGCGAATACATTACAGCTCTCTTCTCTATACGTATGATCCTGATGCTGTTGGTACCTGTGTTTTTCTCACAGCTGACATTGATGACCTCAGCATCTGCTACGTGTTACGCAATGACGAGAACGCCACCTCGGACCTCTTCCACTTCTCTGTTGAAGATAAAAGTAAGTAATGTTCACTTATGCACATACACTGGTGATACACCCAAAAGATATCTTGAATAGATGCTAGCTGGCAAAAGCAATAGACTCCATTTAGAGCTATAGAATGTCTGTATATCGATTGTAAACAGCCTCGTATAATGAAAACATCTCGGTGTGATTTGGCACAGTAAGCCATAATCATCAGACAATATGTTTTTCACTTCAGAATAACTGTCAGGAATGCTTTTTTCAGTTCAGTAAACATCATGTGGTAAATAAACAAGTGTAGGTGGTTGCATCTTGGTCCAAATTTCAATGAACCACGAGTTTTTAACATTGTTTGCAGTCCTCGTGCCTATTTAATGCCCCATGCAAAGCTTAAAATGCCAATTTTGTAGCATGTGGTTGTCCCAATCCGCAAAGCATAATGGGTTCGGATGCTGGGATGATCATGATTGCATTCCTGTGATGATATGTCATATATTGAGTCCAACATAGACTGGACTGTATTAAAAGGTGGACTAAGGGAGTGAGATGTCACCCATAGTGTTTGGCTCCGGCCAAATAAAGCTGGAACTTATGGGCGAATTTTTAACCGAGTTCCAAATTTGCAATAAGAACTGATTTACAGTTAACACGAACATTTTATGACCTAAATGAGGAGTCTGACAGCAGCAGTTTGAGAGAGGGGCAACGTTTTTTCACTACAAAGTGAATTGGAAACAGAGCTGATTGAGCCTTTCGGAATGTGGCGGCTGGGAGGTTAGCTACTGTATGTCCATTTATATATACAGTCTATGGATTCAACTCACTCCTCCTACTGGTCGGCCTTTGTCTTGCTCTGACAAAAAGCTCAATACTCGTCATGCTCTGACAAAGGCAGTGATGAGTAAATTTTCAGAAACAGCAGCTATCACCCAGATCACACATCATGTCTAATAGGAATGACATACTGTATATGCTTAATGATGTTCCCAATATGCCAAATTGTAGTACATGACCAAAAATATCTACTAGTTGTATCTTCTCACTATTATTATTTAGTGTGGACTTGATATTTGTCCAGTCAGAAGACCTTAGACTTTTTAGATGATCGCACTTTCCAGTCTCTGTATTGAAAGTTTTGGCACTTCCAGCTGAGTGATTTTATGATGACAGCATTCACACATAGTTCCACACTACATTATTTAAATCCAGGAGTGTTACTTGTCAGACTTGTTATATTTGACTTTATCATGTTCATGTTGCTTTTTAAAACGACACAAAATTCAGGATATACATAACTCTGTTGTGTTGCTTTTCACTTTTTAAAACAAACACTGTGGTTTGGAAACTCAATAGTCGATAATGATTTTGATATGAAATAATAATAATAATAATAATACATTTTCTTTATAAAGCGCTTTTCAAGACACTCAAAGACGCTGTACAAGAGGTAAAATCAGTAATAAAACAAGTAACAAAACAATAAACAATCAGAAAAACATTAAACATTAAGAAACATTAAAAGCAGTTTTAAAAAGGTGAGTCTTGAGCAGTTTTTTGAAGGTGGGGAGGTCAGAGCAGTCACGGAGAGGTTGTGGGAGTGAGTTCCAGAGGGTGGGGGCAGCAATGGAGAAGGCTCTGTCACCCCAGGTTCGGAGCTTGGTCCTGTAGGGGAGGGACAGGAGGTTGGTGTCGGAGGAACGGAGGGAGCGGGATGGGGTCTGGCGGTGCAGAAGGTCAGAGGGGTATGATGGGGCCAGGTTATGGAGGGCTTTGTAGGTCATGAGGAGGACTTTGAATTGGATACGCTGAGGGATGGGGAGCCAGTGGAGGTTTTGGAGGACAGGAGTGATGTGGTCTCGGGAGCGGGTGTGGGTGAGGAGGCGGGCAGCAGAGTTTTGGATGTATTGGAGTTTGTTGAGAGTTTTGGAGGGTAGACCATAGAAAAGGCTATTGCAGTAGTCGATTCGAGAGGTGATGAATGCATGAATGAGGGTTTCGGCAGCAGAGAAAGAAAGGGATGGGCGGAGTCGTGCAATGTTTTTGAGATGAAAGAAAGCAGTCCGGGTTATGTAGTTTATGTGTTGTTGGTATGAAAGTGTGGTGTCAAAAAGAATGCCAAGGTTTCGGATGAGTGGGGATGGAGTGAGGGTTGCGTTGTCTATGGTCAGGCTGAAGTCTTGAGTGGATTTGGTGATGTTTTTGGGGCCAATAATGATTAAGTCAATGACAATTGACTTGACAATGCTAATTAAAAATACATTTTACATTCTAGATATAATATTAATATAAAATAGTTTCTTTTATATGAATTAATATGAAAGGTAAATCACGTAACGTTTTAGTTGGGGATCCATCACCTGCTTGTTTCAATGGATATGTCTGCCTGGGATGTTCCACAGTATGACATTAAGCGGCTCTACCTTACATTTATTCAATTACAGGTGGATTAATAGCTCAAAAATACCTATAAAAACAGGCATTCTGACTGAACTGGGTCGCCTCTCCACAGACCTGACCTGTAACTTGGTCTGGCTTGGTCTCCGTGAAGATAGAAATGTTTACTGCCATGATATGAAGCATTCCAGACAAAGCAATAACATCTCCATGGAGAAAAGCATTTGACCGACCCTCCACCAGAGAAGTTACACAATGCAGCTTTAAGGATAACTACTTCTGATAAATACATATACCAAAACAATTCAGGAAAGACAAAATATATTCTGTTTATGTGATTTCTTTGTACAGATACTCAAATGTATTTTATTTATTTATTTATTTTTACCGCCGTATACACCTTAATACAGAGTTCTTATGCTAATTATTCCACTTTAATTAAAAACATGACTTACTGTAGTCATACAATACAAATTAATTGCTTTGGAGCACTGAAAGAAGGACCAGCAGCAAATGGATTAAAAAAAGTCTCATAAAAAATACATTTGTAGAACAGGAAGTCACACAAAGGTCAAGTTGTGATAAAATATTCATGAAATCCAATAACAGTTTTCATTACATTGCGGTAATAGTCCAGATTTGAGCTTAGAAACCAATGTCTCTGTTTTTAGAGTTCTCTACATGTCTTGATAGGTTTTATATTGTAGCTACTGTTGCCTGGCTTAATGTTAGTCACAGATAAGGAAGTGATGTTTTATTGTTTCTTATTATGTAAACGATTAGAGATACCAATGGCAGGCTAAATGGGAGCAAGGCTGTGTAATTGTCTTGTCTTATGTGCTAATTCTTCAGTATAACAGTTTTAAAAATACTCTGGAGAATAAGTGTAAATCTTGCCACCACAAACTGGATACATTAAATTATTATTTTAATTGAATTTGTTTAAATAAAAATAGAGTGAGCGTGTTTGCATGCAGGGAGGAGAGGTGTGTGAGTGAAATGATGTGAATTAAAATGTATTGTTGAGATGAAGGATGTTTAAAAGTGTGTTAAAAGCTTTGGGCAATTTTAGCTGTATAAAGTAAAGTAGCATTTTAGAAAACATGCATGTATCATTCTATACAGTGGTACCTCACCTTACGAATGACCCAACAAACGAAAATTTCAAGTTACGAAACGCCTTCACGGTAAATTTTGGTCTCTAGATACGAAAGAAAATTCAAGTTACGAAACGCGAAATCTCAAAAATTCAAATAATGCGTGCTCAGCCACACACATTATACGCTTTTCTCAGCCTGGATTTAAACTTTTCTCACATTTGTCTCTCGTTTAAACTTTCATAGATTTTCAACAAAATTATTAATAGTGAAGTGTGGGGGGAAGGAGGAGGGGGGAGAAGACTGCGCTGTGACATGTGTGTGATAGCAGCATGTGTGACAGCTGACCCGGAGCTGCCAGCAGGTCTAGACCTGGACTAAATCAGGATTAAACCTGGACTAAACCTGGACTAGACCTGGACTAGACCTGGACTAGACCTGGACTAGACCTGGACTAGACCTGGACTAGACCTGGACTAGACCTGGACTAGACCAGGTGGATTAAAGAGCCGCGCGTGGGTCTATTTCCTGGTATCGTTTCGAGTCACAGCTGAGGCGAGCCGCTGCTCGCATGCAAGAGCCGCAGTCTAGACCTGCTCTCCAGGGCCACTCCAGGCGCGGAGCCCCAGACATCCAGGGACCCAGGGGGACACTGCCAGCCCGCCTTAAGAGCTTCCTAAGCGGGCATGGGTCCGGGGATTGTCCCGGTCACCGGCCTAGAGGTCTTGAAGAGGCCGACCTCACGGTTCTATCCATGCCGCTCTGTGAGCACCTTACGCGGGCAGGTCTAGAGCAGCGGCTCGCCTCAGCTGTGACTTGAAACGAAACCAGGAAATAGACCCACGCGCGGCGCTTTAATCCACCTGGTCTAGTCCTGGTTTAGTCCTGGTTTAGACCTTGGTCTAGACCTGGTTTAGACCTTGGTCTAGACCTGCTGTCAGCTCCGCGCCGGGTCATGTGCGCTATCACACACGTGTCAGAGCGCAGTCTTCTCCCCCCTCCCCCTTCCCCCCACACTTCACTATTAATAATTTTGTTGAAAATCTATGAAAGTTTGAGTGTTTAAATGAGAGACAAATGTGAGAAAAGGACGCAGGACGCAGAACACAATGTTACACTATAGAAAAAGTTACACTATTAAAAAAAAAACTTGGATCGGGGCCTTGGAACGAATCAGGCTTTTTCCATTGAAATAGCTACTCAACTTACGAATTTTTCACGTTACGAAACCACTTCTGGAACGAATTAATTTCGTAAGGTGAGGTACCACTGTACTATTTTTGGGGGAAATGCAATGCAATACTACTTACTATTGATTTATTATTTTTATTACATACTATGTACTACTTATTACATCCAAACCATAATACTTTTTTAATGAAACAATTTTAGATGATCTATTGAGTAGTAATAAAACAGACTACTTCTTCCATTTTTGCTAAATGATTTTCTTTATTTCCTGGTTTAAATCTCTAAGCCAGAGGTCTTCAACAGGGGGGTCGCGACCCCTAGGGGGGTCGCGGAGGTACTGCAGGGGGGTCGTGAAATCTTTTGATTTCACTTTAAAATAACATAATTTTATATTTTATAGTGTAAAATACAGTATTAACCTGTGTATTATTTCCTTGTATTGGATGTACCATAACAGAGTAGCAATGTTTATACATGACACTAAGCTCAATTTAATATAAAACACAATTCTATGCTGTATATATAGTAGGGGGTCCCTGGCCCAGTTCGCCATCTCTTTGGGGGTCCCTGGCCTGAAAAACATTGAAGACCCCTGCTCTAAGCCCATGGCATTTATTGCACATTTTGTATTTGTCTTCCATATAAATGCTCAAATCCACTTGGTATTTTTGCCTGTGGCTCAATATGCATCTACAACCTATATTTCTTTAGTTCCGGACAAAAAGTATTAAAAGCACATTCTTGGGTTGCTTCCTATAATCAGCCAGTGTTTGCCTGGAGGCTGCTTCTTTACGGCCATCTCAATGCTATGTTCACGCACATGTACCTCTAACACTACATATTAAATATGAGTGATAAAACTTCCCTACTTGAACCAGTCACGCAACCACGGCGATGCAGAGGGGGCTGGCCCATGGGCAGAGGGGCTGTGTAGAGCCTCAAGCACCAGAAACTATTTGATATTTAAGAGCTGGAGGTGCATTGTGGGTAATGAGAGCCCGGGGCGTTGGAAGTGGGCTGTGCTTGAAGGCAGCCACTGGTGATTATGTGACCCTATTACAAGTTGAGAGGGTGAGGGAGGAGAGGGAGGAGTGGTGTTGCAGGTTAACTCCAGCTGGTTCTGACTAGTTAAATGCAATGTGCTGTTTCCCAGGGTCTTCTTTCCTCCTCTTTGTCCTTCCTCCCCTTTGCTCCCTCTCTCTCTCGCTCTATTTATCCTTCACCTCTCCCTGTCTGTCCCTTCTCTCTCCCTCTCTCCCCTTCGCTCTTTCCCACTCTCCTATCTCTCTCTCTATTTCTCCTTCACAGCTCTGTTCATCCTTCACCTCTCCCTGTCTGACCCTATCTCTCTCCCTCTCTCCCCTTCGCTCTCTCTCACTCTGCTATCTCTCTATTTCTCCTTCACAGGTCTGTTCCTCCTTCACCTCTCCCTGTCTGACCCTATCTCTATCCGTCTCTCCCCTTCGCTCTTTCCCACTCTCCTATCCCTCTTTATTTCTCCTTCACCTCTCCCCATCTGTCCCTATCTCTATCCCTCTCTCCCCTTCACTCTTTCCCACTCGCCTATCCCTCTCTATTTCTCCTTCACCTCTCCCTGTCTGACCCTATCTCTCTCCCTCTCATCTTCGCTCTCTCCCACTCTCCCATCTCTCTCTCTTTCTCCTTGACCTATCCCTCCCCCCCTCTGTTGCTCTCTCCCTCTCTCCCTGTGTCTCTATCTGTTTTCTTTCCTGTTCTCTCATGCCTCCCTCTCTCCTTTTCACTCTACAGTATTTCTCCATCTCCACTTTTTTCTTCCACCTTTCCTCCACTTCTCTCTCCCTCTCCCTTTCCCATATGGCTGTCTCTTCCGAACTTCGTGTTTCTCTCTTTCTTTCTCTCTGTCCTTCCGTCTTCCCTCTCTCCCTTACTCTGGACCTCCCTCATTTTCTTCTTCTATCTTCTCTTTTTTCTATTCCTCCATATCCGTCCTCTTTCTTTGGTTGAGGGTCAATTATACAGTAGGTGCACAGAATAATGTTGATACTCAAGGCCATGGACACAATGGTACAACATACGATGGGATACATGGGCACAAAAATAAGGGTCAGTGTGGGTCGAGCAGGGTTACAGAAATATGAAGGAAAAGTGTACAACTGCTTATAGAAAGAGCAAAGTTTGAGATACTATGTTGTCAATTAACTCATTCACTGCCGGCCTGTTTTCACAATGTCAACCCTTTGACTGCCAGAGCTTTTTGGTCATTTTCACTGATTTTTCAAGACTCACAGAATACTGAGTTCTTTGACTATATAAACATGATACACATCAAAATAAAGTGTTGACTCTCTTCTTTCACCTGGAAAAAAAATTATGCTTCTAACCTTTTCGGTTCTCAAGTAATTGATAGTAGAACATAGGGAAGTTTCAGCAAAAACACTGGTTTTTGACAAAAACTGGAGAAATGGAGCATTTTGTGAAAAGAAGGATTTCGAGCAGATCAGTGACTTTGACATCAATACTTATTGATTTAGTGACATCTCAAACATCTAAAACAACAGAGAAAGATATTTTTGATGACAAAGTACACTTTTATTTACAAATATAAGAAATATAACTATATACAAATTGACAACAATCAACAAAACAAAATTTGAGAACAAAATTTGAGATCAGAACAACATACATAAGTATACAACATACATAAAACAATACAATATACAACAATAAAAAAAATAAAATAAATAAATAAATAAATAAAGGAGAAATTCAATTTGTCAACTGGACAGGTACTGGGTCCAGTTGACAAATTGAATTTCTCCTTTTGCCATGGATTCTACCTGGACGACTGAGGGATTCTTCACACAATAAAAAAAAAAAAACTTTTCAAAAACAATGCCAAGAAACAGGTTTCAGCTGATAGTGACAGGTCATTAGAAGATGCCGGGGACAATCTCTATAAAATCCGCCCAGTGTTGGACTATATTATAAAAATTTAAAAACACGTACCAACCTGGGCAAAACATTTGCATAGATGGTATGAAGCAGAGATTGTTTTTGATCTCCTAGATCAAAAACAATCTCTGCTTGTCCCCGGCAAGTAGAGATTGTCCCCGGCATCTTGACACTGTCACTGTCATGGCTACACCATGTATATGGACAATTTTTATAATTCTGTGTCAGTGTGTGAGTCTGTGGGACACACAGGGGGGAACCAGGGGGGAAACAGGGGGGAAGAACCAGGGGGAACCAAATGGGATCAGGGACAAAAAAAGAGTGACCTGGGGGCAGGGGGAAAAGTTATGAGGCACAACAAGAAGGTCACGGTGTTAGCCTGGCATGACATGGTGACCACCTGCCACCATGATAATATGCAGACAGTAGATGTGTGGCATGTGTGGTTGTTCTTGCCACTCCAGATGCACCACCTGTAAATGATAGAAATATACATGACCTAATTGTATTTTTATTTTGTATTGCTGCAGTGTGATGTGGAGAATAGACACTTTTTTATACATATATACACACACACAATTTATTTATTTATATATATAATATATTTTTTTTACCTTTCTTCGCTTTGCGAGCAGGAGGGGGGGTTGGTCCTCTGCTGGTTGAAGGCTCTGTAAATAGAAAATTCCTTCACAATTACCACACAACAGCAGCATCATGTTAGTTAGTTAGTTAGTTCTTCTTACCCATCCCATGCCTCTCTGGAGGCGAAGATCTCCTGCTTCCACTTGATCCTGACGGCTCATCAGATGAATCGGGGTCTGGCTCACGAAATGAGTGCCTCCGGAGCAGACCTGTGATGCGGGATACCGCGGAGACAGGCTGCAGAGACACCGCGGAGACAGGCTGCAGATACACGCCGGATCAGTTAGGTCTGCCTGAGGCGAGCGATCCGGGTGCGGGTAGGTCGGAGCAGCGGTCTCGTCTGCCCGGGGCGGCGGTGCGGGCGCACATGTTTCGGAGCAGGGAGGTGCGGGCGCGCATGTTTCGGAGCAGGGCGATGGAGGCGCGCATGTTTCGGAGCAGGGCGATGGAGGCGCGCATGTTTCGGAGCAGGGCGATGGAGGTGCACATGTGTCTGAGCAGGGCGATGGAGGTGCGCAAATGTCTCTGCCCAAGGCAGACCGAGGCGCGGGTATATCAGGGAGGAGGGAGGAGGACGACGACAGTGAACCGTTTTCCCTCGTTCGCTCTCCTCGCCATCTTGACTCTCTCTCACTACACTACACTACACATGTGCTGATCTTTTCCTGTCTTCCGCGTCTCCGATGGGCACACGATCGCTATCTACAGGTTGGGATGTACGAATTACACCTTAAAAGTTGCTCCAGGTCGTAACCTAGCAACCCCCGCTAAAAAACGCAATTGACGTATTTATCCGTCTCCGGCAGTCTACGTTTGGATTTGAGGGGACGTATTTATCCGTCTCCGGCAGTCAATGAGTTAAAGGGCCCATTAGGGCTGGGTATCGAAATTCGGTTCCTCCATGGCACCGACCGAAATGCTTAGGTTCTTCTGGGTATCGAAATATGCCTCGTCTTTCGGTTCCACGTTTTGATACCCAGAGGTTAATCACGTGTCGCTCAGATACGTGCCTGCGTGCTTATGGTCTGATAATGCCACCTGAGATTGGCTCAAACGTCCGCATGTATGAAAAACACAGCGTTCACAGGCAAGGCGACACGTGCCGCGCCGCAGTCGGGGAAAGTTTAGCTAAAAGGCCCTAAACCGTTTCCCATTCATTTTCAATGGTAGTGCTAAACCACTACGGGTGCAATCTATTTTTGGCCTCTACGTATTTTGGCGCTGTTCCTCACTCTCGACTGCCTCTGGAGACGCTATTCTCTGCTAAGAGGATTTCAACTCGGTGTTCTTCTTTGATTCAAGGTAAGATTTCAATTGGAAATTGCAAACCACGGGAAAACAAAGTAATGTCGTTGTGTCTTCTTAAGCGTTTTTCCGCTTGTATTGACTTTGCAGATCGTTGCTAATCTTGCAATTCAGTGTTACAAAGTCGACCGGCTTTTCGTGTGTGTGAGGCTGTGTGTGTGAGTGTGTGAGAGAGAGATAATGTGATGGTGTGCAGTTGTGTTCTTGTTCATTTACTTCAATAACTTGAATAACATTAATAATAAACTCCAGCATGTGGAATAGAATGTGTAATGAAATAAAAAAAAATTCCTAGAATTAATATAAAATAGGAACCGAAAAAGGTACTGGTTAGGAATCAGTATCGAAATGAAGGTATCGATATTGGTATCGGCATCGGAAAATTTTGATCGATACCCAGCCCTAGGGCCCATAGTAGGGATGTCAACAATTAATCGACTTACAATTAATTGTCGATCAAGACGTTGGCCGAACAAAATGCATTAATTGTAACTAATCGCTAGAGGGCGCTACTCTGGAACGTGAACACGAGATGCGAACCCACTCGCGAGAAAGACCATAGCGTTACATCATGTAACCCTTTCCTCTCTGGATGTTGACGTACAACTCACAGTAGATTTTGAAATTATAAAAGCATGTAACTTACATGCTTTTATAATTTCTTGATTGTTCTGGTTTGAGGCCCTGTAATGTTTTATGCTGTGTCCAGGGGCCCTGTGAAATGTATATTTTATACTTTAACCCTTCACAGATTCAGGGAGAGAAATATTGTTGATGCCTTAGTTCAAAATAAATGTTGAGAATGTCCTAAAAATAGCCTGGATTCACTGGTTTAATCATAATATGTAGACTAAATATTTAATTTAATTTAAATATTTAATTTCTTCTGTTCCTTTTAATTTCAAAATTTCCATGCTGCAAGTGCAACAACTGAGCCAGTGCTCAATTTATTTTCAATAAAGAATGTATTTTGTTATTCAGCATCAATACATTTGTCTGCTTTTTACTAAGGAATAATTAATTGAGGAATATACAATATAATAATACTATGATATATTTATGACTCAGTGTTATGTTACTATAGCCAGGGCTCTCAAGTCTCACGCATTGAGAGTGTGACACACGCAATTCGACGTGTTCACACGCTCACACGCCACACATGGCATTTCTCACGCTGATTTTAATTTTTTTATTTTTTTGTGCCCCGAAAATCGGTCTGTGTGGCTCAATTTATGCAGGCACCACGCGTTTTCAGCGAAAAAAACTCTCCTCCTCCTCCTCCCCGTTCTGCTCCCCGGAAAAAAATCAGCCAATCAGAAAATAGATTGTTCTGTTGTTGGGCAGACTGTAGAGTGTAGTTTAAGCTGCTAAGCGCACACTGCGGTGATGATAAAACAAACTGAGAACCATCAGGTAATAACTACATTTATATAACTCTCATTAGTTGCTTTGTAGTTTAAGTTTGCTCTTTAGACAAACATTTACAGCAGGGCTCTCGAGTCTCACGCATTGAGAGAGACAATTCAACGCATTTTCACTCGCACCCCCACAGCATATGCTAACAGCATTATAACATGGCTTAAAGATCACACTTCAATTTCAGTCAATTTTGTGTAATAGAAGACCTTTAAGTAATAATTATCTAGAGATTGCTACTTCACAAACTATTTCTTTCTGGTTTGGAAGACACTTTTGACATTGTGATCTTTTGTTCTTTATTTCAAAAATAATGACTAGCCTTGAAGCTACCCCATTAGTTGAATACAAAACAAAATTACTTCCTAAAACCTCACCTGAAATCTCTCCTCTTTACTGTACACAAGAGTTAGTGTTCGAGTGATGGAAGTGAGGAAAACAATCTGAAATTCAAGATTCTTAGCCTTGAATTGCATATAATCAAAACATGCTCATAATTTGCTATTTTTATTCACCCAGCACTGAATAAGATTAGCCTGCCAGGTTAAAGGGAGTTTTAAGGATGTCAAACGATTTGGCTCAGGGACAGGATTGTGTTTGTTTTTGTGTGGTTTTATTTTAATCACATTTGCTAATTTTGCAACAGCACACACCAAGGCGTAAACCAAATTAATCACTAATTCTAATGTTGTTTGCACAAAATTCTAAAATTTTAATCAAATTTGAAACCAAACAAGATCCACACTCTGAGACTCTACCCTTTACTCCCCCACAGGGATTTATACAATTGCCACAGAAAATACTGCAATTACCTGTCTCTGTTTATTGATTTAAAATAGACATGTAACAAAAGGTATTTTAAAGGTGCACTGTGCAACTTTTCCACTTGTCTCCATGGAGATGTTATTGCTTTGCCAGGAAAGTTGCATGACATGTTGCCTGGAAGAATCCATGACTCATCGCTGTACCAGCGGCGAGTTTGGTAATGCTTGGTCCAGAATGCGCTGCCGTTGCGTGTAGACAGACCGCTAAGTGAACCAATCAGAGAACAGTTAACGGACAGCGACGTGAACTAATCAAACAAAAGAAAAGAAAGAAAAGAAAGGCCTCTAGAGCTGTCAGCTGCTGTGGTTTTAAGGAATCTATGTGTATTAGGTCATTTAAAGGGACAGTGTGTAAGATTTTTACCTGTTAATTACTGAAATTGAAGATACCCATTCAAAAATACATTGTTTTCCAAGCCTTTTCACTTCCATCATGAAATCAAAGTATTCTTTTGGACTTAGATATAGTCACATAAAAGGGGGATCTTCCCCATATAGAGGCAGCCATTTTGAATACGAGAGCCGCAGAAGGACATTTGGGCTCATCCTTCGCCTCGGCTCCTTCTAGCACCTGCTAGCCGCGCTGCATATGGGAGAGAAGGAGAGAAGGGGAAGGGGAGGGGGGAAGGGGGGAGCCTCGTGTAAAGAAGCATGCTGCTGGATCACACTCGTAATGGATATAACACGTATTTTGGACTAAATTGTTTTACTGGATTTTATTCGCTGGATCCTTATGGACAGATTGAGACCAAGTTTATGATGAAATACAGAGTTTGACCTGTGCAGAGCCTTCAAAGGTAAGCTAAGTAAGCTAAGTTTTGTGCTTTTCTGTATAAAAGCCCCATGTGCTCGGGGAGTGATTGTTTTGCAGGGAAATGAATTGCATAGTCAAAAAGAGGAGACTGTAAGGTTTCATTTGATGTGTAGATTGTCATGAATCATGATCGGGATTGTGTGTTTTCATGCGAAAAAAAAAAAAAAAAGTGAACGGGGGACCGCGTTTTATGTATACAGCGGTGCGCGGTTCGTGCGCGGGCACGCGCGATGTCGGCGGTACGTCGCGCCCGGGTGACCCTCGAGGTCTGCCGTAGCCAAAAGAGGAAGTGGAATAGCTAGTAACCACCTATGCGCCACGAATCCTACACACTGTCCCTTTAAAGGCAAAGTAACGTTATTTTACAATCTGAGCCTTCTTTCGGTAATAAAACAAGTCGTTTGACTCACCCATATCACGTTCGTGTCATTTGGAGCTGTTTGAAGAAAGTTATGTTTTGGCGTTTCTGTTAGCATTTGTTAGCATTTGTATTCGGGGCATTACTTTGCGGTCTCCAAATAACACAAACTTTAGCACTTTTCAAATCATAGAAGCCTGATGTCTTAATGAAAAAATTCGTTTGAAGCAAAAGTGGCCTGTAATCCGAGATTTATCCATAGTTTTCAGCTTTGCGTTTCCTATTTGGTTCCCCGGGCAGTCCGCACATGCGCACTGGCGTCCTCATCTACTCGAAACTATGGCTAAACCTCGGATTACAGGGCACTTTTGCTTCAAACGAAATTTTTCATTAAGACATCGGGCTTCTATGATTTGAAAAGTGCTAAAGTTTGTGTTATTTGGAGACCGCAAAGTAATGCCCCGAGCAAATGATACAGCACCATGTTAAAAGATACGGGATCATTAGTAGAACAGAACGGCTCAACATAAGTTCTGCGATACTGCTCCAATTGACAGAAAAATGCTATGGGTGAGTAAAACTACTTGTTTTATTACCGAAAGAAGGCTCAGATTGTAAAATAACGTTACTTTGCCTTTAAGACCAATTTTACAGCTGAATGGAAGGGACGTTCAGTTCTCCGATGCGCCATCTTGATTCAAAACTGAGGAGGAACTTCCGCTGCCTAAGAGTGACGTTGCGGGCAAAGGCGGGTGCACTGACGTCACCATCTTTGAACGAATCAGAATCGCAGAGTCCGTTGTTAACCGGGGGAGCGAGGGTGGAGCGAGGGTGTCCAAATGGTATCTCGCTGTATAGCAAATACAGAGAGATATCATTTGGCTGGCCAGGTAACATGACATGACATCAATGACATCATTTTGCAGCACGGTGGCTGAGTGGCTGAAAGATGAGATGAGCTGCCCACTGCTCCGGAAGGATGGGTCAAATGCTGAGAAATAATTTCCCTACAGGGATAAATAAAGGATTAAAAAACTAAAAAAAAACTAAAATAAAGTCAAGCATATCCATCTAGCATTTATTCATCACAGGTTTTTCTATTGCTCAAAAATACAATAATTCCTTCTGTGAATAGGGGTGACTCTCCGCAAATCTGAATTGTAATGTAGAGTAGTGCTGTAACTGTTGTCTTCCATAGCTTATCTATATCTATACTGTTGAACATTCTAGACAAAGCAATAACATCTCCATGGAGATAAGCAGGTGGCGGATGCTCCACTAGAAATGTTACACAGTGCTCCTTTAAAGGAGAATTAACGTTTTTTACAATCTGAGCCTTATTTCGGTAATAAAACAAGTTGTTTTACTCACCCATAGCACTTTGGTGTCATTTGGAGCATCTCCAGAGATGTTTTAGATTTGCGATCTCCGTAATGTGAGTTCTCGGGGCACATGTTTGCGGTCTCCAAATAACACAAACTTTAGCACTTTTCAAATCATAGAAGTTCAATGTCTTAGTCTATGCTTTCGTTTGAGTCAAAAGTGGCCTATATTCCGAGATTTATCCATAGTTTCGAGTAGATGAGGAGGCCAGTGCACATGTGCGGAGTCACAGCTTATTTCGCTCTCAGCTCTCGGGACCCAAACATGAAACGCAAAGCTGTAAATTATGGATAAATCTCGGTTTACAGGCCACTTTTGATTCAAATGAAAGTGTAGACTAAGACATTGAGCTTCTATGATTTGAAAAGTGCTAAAGTTTGTGTTATTTGGAGACTGCGAGAACTCGCGTTACGGCTATCGCTAATCTAAAACATCTCCGGAAGTGCTCCATATGACACTAAAGTGCTATGGGTGAGTAAAACAACTTGTTTTATTACCGAAATAAGGCTCAGATTGTAAAAAAACAACAACCTTAATTCCCCTTTAATGGTGCATTGTGTAACTTTTCTGGTGGAGAGTCTGTCAAATGCTTTTCTCCATGGAGCTGTTATTGCTTTGTCTAGAATGTTTCACTGGTTTCACAATATGGCATTAAACCTTTTTATCATCAAGGAGACCAAACCAAGCCAAGTTACAGGTCAGATCTGTGGAGAGGCTCACAGTCAGAATGTCTGTTTTTCTAGGTATTTTCGAGCTATAAAATCACCTGTTATTGAATAAATGTAAGGTAGAGCTGTTAAATGTCATACAGTGGAACATTCTAGGCAGAACAATGATATATCTATAGAAACAACCCCCAACCAAAAAGTTACACATTGCACCATTTCATTTGTGCGCTTATTTGCTATAGAGAAACCTTTTAGCTCCTGAATCAGCTTACCTGTGCGTTCTCCTCTTCTCCTCCCCTGCCCTCATCACCTCATCTGTCTGTCTGTTCCTGCATGCTGCTTAAAAACAATGGGGTCTTTCAGTGAGCTGCCCTCTCCACACTGCCCCGACATACCACAGACTTAAAATGGCTCAGTGAGAACAATGCATTTAACCTGAACTGTCTATCAACACCTTTTCCTTGTTAGTTTTGAGTGGAAACTCCATTTTTTCCCTAAGATACAAGGATCTTTCTCAGTAAATCTATCAAAATAATTTGGGGTGTTTTTAGACTAACATTGTTAAAGGTCCCATGGCATGAAATTTTCACTTTCTGAGGTTTTTGAACGTTAATGTGAGCTCCCCTACCCTGTTTAGGCCCCCCATGGTTAAAAGTTGCAAAATGTCTAAACTGAGCATTTGCGATCCTTTTCTGTGTTACAAAAAATCGGAGCTCAAACGGGCGATTTTGAACAAGGCACCTTATTGACGTCAGATCGAAAAAAGAAATGCAAATGCAGTTCCACCCCCGTCTGTCTGTACTCAGCGTCTCTGTAAATCACGCCCAGAGAGTTTGGACTGCGAATGCGCTAGGCAATGCGAAATGCGTTTTTTTATTTGCCTGGAGGCACGTCCGAGTGTTTCTAGGCTCGGAAGTCCTTTATCTGAGCCTCTGGACCTTTGAACAGCAGTGGTTTAATTTTATTTTCTGTGGAAATGTGTTTATTTTTCAATGGAACTCTTCAAATCTCTCCCCCTGTGCAAAAACAAGGAAATGGATCAGAGAGCGCTCAGAGCAGAGAGCGGAGCGTTTGGCCACGCCCCCACCCTCTACTATTGGCCAGCTTTTTTCTCCTCATTTGCATTCAAGCAACAACGCCCATTATAGAGTGTTCTGAGTGACAAAAATTACTCTTTCTCAGCTTATCTCTGTTTCTCATGAGTGTTGATTTTGAAGAAGGATTCATTTACAGTATTAGGGAACCATTAAGGAGCCATATAAAAGCATTAAGAAGTACCATGTCATGGGATCTTTAAAGTGGTGAAGGTAGCAGGAAATCAATGGCAGTGTTAGCGTAAGTGGAAGTAATAAAAGTGAAGAGTCCATTTGCTCAGAGATAATTGAGAAAAAATTTTTTTTAAGTTGTACGTTTTTATTTTATTATTTTTTGTTTCTATCTTCTATTACAGATATATTTTAAACATGACTGTAGAAATTGGTCAATATGTATAATTACTATTTATGCTAGTAGTAGTAGTAATAGTAGTAGCAGTAAATATATTGGCAGTCATTTACATAACACCACTTTGTCTTTTACTTACTTCAGAGCATGTGTGTAGTACTTCCTCCACATCTATTTGTTGTAATTATATGAAGATGTTTCTTTGTGAAGAGTGCTGTGTGATTGGTAGAGTGGCCTTTTTTCTCTTCAAACTGATCTTCTTTTCTGGTCAAAATAAAGATAGAAGAAACACTTGAAATGAAATCTGTCCCTTTTTAAAGATACCACTTTATATCTGTACATAAACACTTCTCAATTGATAAAATAGCTAGTTAAATATCTCAAACATATACAAGATAAAATGATTTTCTTTAAGCTCAAATGATAAGCTCCTCTTATGATGTAATGCTAATTAGATCTGTATGTAAACAGGATAATGTCAGATTACACTGCTGAACCACTAATGTTAAAATAGCTCTTCATAGCGTTGAATATACAATCAGTTAAAAAGCCGGGGTACTTAAATCTAGATATTTCTATCTAGCTCCCTTTCAGCTCTCACAAACATGACATGACACCCTGCTAGCGTTCATATGCATTTATTATATGATATGCAGTGAAGCAGTGCTGAACTGGCAATGTCAATACGCTCTCACCCCAAAGCGTAACATAGGCAATAGGACTGAAACAAGTTAAAGGTGTTCTGTGTAACTTTTTGGTTGGGGGTCTGTCACCTGCTTGTTTCTCTGGAGATGTCATTGCTCCGTTGTATAAAACAGCACTTTACATTTATTCAAGTACAGGTGATTTTAGAGCTCAAAAATTCCTAGAAAAACAGGCATTCTGACTGTGAGCGGGGTTGCCTCTCCACAGATCTGATCTGTAACTTGGTCTGGTTTGGTCTCCTTGACAATAGAAAGATTTAATGCCATACTGTGAAACATTCTAGACTAAGCATTTGACGGACCCTCCATCAGAGAAGTTACTCAGTACATCTTTAAACAATACATTTTTAATAATAACAGTAGGCTTTATTATTATTTGTTTAGTAACATAATCTTTAGTTGCATAATCTTTAATCGACTTAAAATTAATCAAGACGTTGGCCGAACAAAATGCATTAATTGTAACTAATCGCTAGAGGGCGCTACTCTGGAATGTGAACACGAGATGCGAACCCACTCGCGAGAAAGACCATAGCGTTACATCATGTAACCCTTTCCTCTCTGGATGTTGCCAAACAACTCACAGTAGAGCTGGACCTAGAACCATATATTTTTGAAATTATAAAAGCATGTAACTTACATGCTTTTATAATTTCTTGATTGTTCTGGTTTGAGGCCCTGTAATGTTTTATGCTGTGTCCAGGGGCCCTGTGAAATTTATATTTTGTACTGTAACCCTTCACAGATTAAGGGAGAGAAATACTGTTGATGCCTTAGTTCAAAATAAATGTTGAGAATGTCCTAAAAATAGCCTGGATTCACTGGTTTCATCATAATACGTAGACTAAATAACATTCTGTTATTTAATTTCTTCTGTTCCTTTTAATTTCAAGATTTCCATGCTGCAAGTGCAACAACTGAGCCAGTCCTCAATTTATTTTCAATAAAGAATGTATTTTGTTATTCAGCATCAATACATTTGTCTGCTTTTTACTAAGGAATAATTAATTGAGGAATATACAATATAATAATACAGTGGTACCTCACCTTACGAATGACCCAACAAACGAAAATTTCAAGTTACGAAACGCCTTCACGTCAAATTTTGGTCTCTAGATACGAATGAAATTTCAAGTTACGAAACGCAAAATCTCCAATCCAATCCAATCCAACTTTATTTATAAAGCACTTTAAAAACAACAAATCTCAAAAATTCAATTAATGCGCGCTCAGATGCACGCCCGAAACGTAAATACACTTTATCAACACACACGGGGTTAGGTTCTAGAGGTGGCCCGCGGTGGGAGAGGTCCACGAGGTAGGACAACTTTGTATTTGGTTACCTGGAAGAATCCATGACTCATCGCTGTACCAGTGGCGAGTCTGGTAACGCTTGGTCCAGAATGCGCTGCTGTTGCGCGTAGACAGACAGCTAAGTGAAGCAATCAGAGAACAGTTAACGGACAGCGACGTGAACCAAGCCGGTAGGAAGCAATGCAAAAACATATTTTTTGAAAAGAAAGGCCTCTAGAGCTGTCAGCTGCTGTGGTTTTAAGGAATCGATGTGTTTTAGGTAATTTAAGACCAATTTTACAGCTGAATGGAAGGGACGTTGCGGGCAAAGGCGGGTGCACTGACGTCACCATCTTTGAACGAATCAGAATCGCGGAGTCCGTTGTTAACCGGGGGAGCGAGGGTGGAGCGAGGGTGTCCAAATGGTATCGCGCTGTATAGGAAATACAGAGAGATATCATTTGGCTGGCCAGGTAATGTATTTTGCAATTGTTCTACATGTTTTAGTGGTGTAAATGCCTCACCACACACATTCTACACTTTTCTCAGAGTGGAGTTGGGCTTTTCTCGCATTTCTCTCTTGTTTAAACACTCGAACTTTCATAGATTTTCAATGGAATGTGTTGGGGGGGACACGGCTCAATATAGCGCCGAACGTGCGATGGAAGCGGAGACACAACAACACATCATCAGTATGGTAAAACTCACCTGTCTCACGACGGTCTAAACCCCGCTCACGTTCCCTATTAGTGAGTGAACAATCCAACGCTTGGTGAATTCTGCTTCACAATGATAGGAAGAGCCGACATCAAAGGATCAAAACGTCCATACGGCGCAAGGCCGCGCTACACCGGGGCTGCGGGATGGTGCCGTGGCGCCCGGGCCGTGCCTCCTCCTCGGGGCCGCGGGCCCGCGCTGCTCGGCCTGCCTGCGCGGCTCACAGTGTCAGCCCCCCGGCTCTAAAAGTCACATAGAACCAGAAACCCCCCCCGAGCGAGACCCCGTGGTCTTGCCGGCCGATAGAGCACCTTTCTCGGCCTGTTAGCTCACAGAGCCCCCCGGCTCTGGAGGTGAGATAGAAGCAGAGCCCCGCGGGGCTGGCAAGGAGCGCAGACACGAGCAACACGCTCCTCCAACGGCACTGCCATGTTATAATAATAACAGGTCCAATCCAGGTTTAGTTCTGGCCAGACCTGGTTTATTCCACGTTCTTTTAGTCCTGGTCTAGTCTCTTAGCCCGTCAGGACGCAGAACACAACGTTACACTATAAAAAAAATGTTACACTATTAAAAAAAGCCTTGGAACGGATCAGGTTTTTCCATTGAAATAGCTACTCAACTTACGAATTTTTCACGTTACGAAACCACTTCTGGAACGAATTAATTTCGTAAGGTGAGGTACCACTGTACTATGATATATTTTTGACTCAGTGTTATGTATACTATAGCTTATATTCTTAAAGACCCTATTGAAACACTAAAATTCAGGTGAAAAATGCTGCTTATCAGTTAATCGTAAGTCGATCGATAAGGTCAATCAACTATAGATTAATGAATGAATCGATAATTTACATCCCTAGTTGCAACATCAGTAGATTATGTCACAAAGTGCTACTTACTACTATACACTAAGGTAGTGGAAAAACAAAATACAGTATACTAATTTCTTCGAATAAAGTTCGGTAATCCAGGTTTAATTAAGATACAAGGGGTCAGAGTAGGAACAAATTAGTGCTTTGTGTAGAGACAACGCTTTCCCTAGAATGAAAAACATTGCTCTATGTCTATGGATGTCTTTTATTTTATTACTTTTATTGCAGATTGCAATATAAAAACTTATAAAACCAGCGTCCGATGTGTCTTCTAAATTTAATTCCCTTCACATGCACTGTAAAATTTAACTGCACAGCACTGTTTTAATTTAACATAATACTTGTACAATTCATATTTAAATTCTGTGAGCCAAATCCTATAAAGTGATACATTCATTTACACTTTTCTTCACACATTGGTTATGACGCTCATTGCACTGGGGAGTCATCAAGAACATCTTTATTGCAGCTGCCTCCAAACCCTATTAAACGCCATACATCTAAAGTAAACAAACTCCACAAGTCAGGACAGGCGAGCCAAAATGTGTTTCTGTTTTAATGAGTTTGGGAATGTGAGAAAGTATGGAAAATGTGTCAGATCTAACTGTCTCTCAGAAGTGTCATCAAATGCGTTTAGGCTGAGAAAAGTGGTACAATATTCAAGTCAGTCTGTTAAAGTGCATAAAATAAGAAGAAGTGTTACATATTAATGTCATTATTATTAGCATAGCAGAAATACTACTCAAATGTCTATTAGTTATAGACTACTGATATTACTACTGTTCAATTTCCTAGATTAAAAAATATATCATTTAAACTAGCCATATAATTCCATTTGCACCTTTTTTTTATTGTTAGTATCTGCAGAATTGGAACCATCAATGAAAATGAAGTTGAGTGGATTTCATCATGGAGGGATCATGGAAAAATATTATGCTGCACTAAAATAGATTTGGCTTTTGCAATAGTAAACAGCAAGCCTCCTATGATTTTTTGTTTAGTGGCACTCTCTTTTTGAAAATCTGTCTTCATTTCACTCATTTTAAAGATGACTTCAAATTTACAGCTACTTTTCTTTCTTTTTTTTTCTTTTACTTACTTTCGCAGGGGCTGGCATTTGTTGGTCTTCACTTCCCACACTCCCACTTCTCACTGAGATGGCTGTGATGCTGAAATATTGTTGGAGCTGTTGATGTTTCCATAACAATAAACTCCGCTTTGCAGTCTGAAAGTTGTAAAAAATGCTTTTGAATCCATGCACGTTAATTGTATGCAAAAATATGCTAGAAATGGGTTGGTAATTTTGGAAAATGACTAAGGCTGAGACAAGAATCCAGACCAACATCTCTTAGAATAGGAAACTAGTTTGAGTAGTTTCACACATCTGTCTGGACTGACCCCAGTGCGCACTTTACTTTTGGATCAGCTTTGTTCACATGCACCATGCAGCATTCACTCCAAACAAGCACCATGAGTCCATCTGCTGATCATCAGACTTATTTATATGGCAACACATTTAAGATCATGCCAACACATTTAAAGGTTCCATGGCATGAAATTTCCACCCCCCCCACCCCCACCCCCCCCCACCCATGGCTAAAAGTTGCGAAATGTCTAAACTGAGCATTTGCGATCCTTTTCTGCGTTAGAAAAAAACACAGCTCAAACGGGCGATTCTCAACAAGGCACCTTATTGACGTCAGCTCGAAAAATGCAGCTCCACCCCCCGTCTGTGTCTACTCAGCGTCTCTGTAAATCACGCCCAGAGAGTTTGGACCGCGAATGCGCTAGGCAATGCGAAATGCGTTTTTTTATTTGCCTGGAGGCACGTCCGAGTGTTTCTAGGCTCGGAAGTCCTTTATCTGAGCCTCTGGACCTTTGAACAGCAGTGGTTTAATTTTATTTTCTGTGGAAATGTGTTTATTTTTCAATGGAACGCTTCTCATCTCTTCTCCGCGCAAAAACGCGGAAATGGATCAGCTGAGAGCTGAGAGCGGAGAGTTTGGCCACGCCCCCACCCTCTACTATAGGCCATCTCTGTCCTCCTCATTTGCATTCAAGCAACAACGCCCATAATGGCCTGTTCAGAGAGAGAAAAATTACTCTTTCTCATCTTATCTCTGTTTCTCATGCACTGAGTGTTGATTTTGAAGAAGGATTCATTTACAGTATTAGGGAACCATTAAGGAGCCATATAAAAGCATCAAGAAGTACCATGTCATGGGACCTTTAAGATCATTCATCTTTCACCTGAGGCTAAATATACCATGAGGGATATATGTGCTGGTGATGGACAGACTCAGGCTTACCTGAGCAGACAGAGGCTGGAGGAGATGTCTCTCACTGAAGATAATTCAAATTACCTGATAAATGTGTCAGACAGAAGCTCTGCAGCGCCCATCCAGCCAAGCACTTTTTACCCAATTTCAAGCAATGTTACTGTCACCATGGACTGCGTAGGTCGGACCGAGGTCGGACCGAGGTCGTCCGCGTTCACACCACACTCTTTCTGCTCTAGAGTGTGAGTGGAGTTGCTCTGAGATAAGATAAGATAATCCTTTATTTGTCCCACAATGGGGAAATTGCAGCGTCACAACGCAAGTTTCAGAAACAGTTGGAAAAAAGAGCATGCATCAAAAATTAAGATAAATAATAATAAGTATGTACCATCAACTAAAAAACACAACACTGTAAGGTTAAAAGGCACAGGAACGCTGCACAATAAATGTCTTTGATTCTGAGCAATGAACAAACAGCAGTTAAAGTGACTCCAGTTCAGTAATATATAATATCACTACAATAAAGTGACTCAGATGATTGTGAACAGTGCAGGGATGGACAGTGGTGGTTACATAAATAAGTAGCAGGTAAAGTGACTTTAAATAATATTGCAGATGTAATTATTACTATGGAGATGACACATGGTTGCTATGGAGATGAACATGACTAGCATTGATCATTGTACAGTCTGACAGCAGCAGGAAGTAAAGACCTGCGAAATCTCTCTTTAACACAGCGAGGGTGAATCAGTCTGTCACTGATGCTGCTCTCTAGAGCCGACAGAGCGTCCTGCAGGGGGTGACACTCATGGTCCAGCATAGACATGAGTTTAGCCAGGACCCTCTTGTCCCCCACCTGCTGTACCGAGTCCAGAGGACAGCCCAGGACTGAGCTGGACTTCCTGATGACCTTGTCCAGTTTCTTCTTCTCCCTCTCTGTGACACTGCTGCTCCAGCAGACCACACCGTACAGGATGGCTGATGCCACCACAGAGTCATAGAAGGTTCTCAGGAGTGGCCCTCTCCCTCCAAAGGACCGCAGTCTCCTCAGGAGATAGAGCCGACTCTGGCCCTTCCTGTACAGTGCATCTGTGTTATGAGTCCAGTCCAGTTTATTGTTCAGATGAACACCCAGATACTTGTAAGAGTCCACTCTCTCAATATCCCTTCCCTGGATGTTCACTGGTGGGGGGGCAGTAGAATGGCGTCTGCGGAAGTCCACCACCATCTCCTTGGTCTTACCCGCGTTGATGAGAAGGTGGTTCTGCTGACACCAGTCCTGCGTTAGTCCTCTGTACTCTGTGTCATCATCGTCTGTGATGAGACCAATGATGGCGGAGTCATCATCGCACTGGAGAAGTCGAAGAACAAGATTCTCACAGTGCTGCCGGGCCTCTCCAAGTGGGACAGCGAGCGATGCATCAGAGAGATGATGGCGTCCTCTACTCCGATGCCGGGCCGATACGCGAACTGCAGCGAGTCCATCACCGAGCTCACCGTGGAGCGGAGGTGACCCAGGACGAGCCTCTCCAGAGTCTTCATCAGATGAGACATGAGAGCCACTGGCCTGAAGCTGTTGAGGTCTTTGGCGTGCGGTGTCTTGGGCACAGGTACCACACAGGAGGTCTTCCAGAGCTGTGGCACCACCTTCAGCTTCAGGCTCAGGTTGAAGACATGCTCCATAATTCCACACAGCTCATCTGCACAGGACTTAAGGAGGCTGGGGCTGATCCCGTCTGGTCCAGCAGCTTTTCTACTCCTTATCCGGCTCAGTTCTCTCCTAACCTGAGCTGTTGTGAAGGACAAAGAGTCTGGCTGAGTACTTGATGTGGATTCGGGGGCTGGGGGTCTGAGGCAGAGGTGTGAAGAGGTGACAGACTGGGCCATTGTGCAGGGGACAAGGTGAGCCCATGCAGCGGTGCGGGGGGAGGGGTGGGTGATTGATCAAACCTCAGGAAGTGTGAATTCAGATCGTTCACCCACTGTTGATCTCCCTCTGTCTGGACGGGTGGAGGATTGAAGCCAGAGACACTCTTCAGACTCCTCCACACCTCTCTGACATTCCGCTGCTGCAGCTGCTGTTCCATCTTCCTCCTGAAGTTGGCCCGAGCCTGTCTGATTTTCCTCCTCAGCTTCTTCTGTACAGTCTTCAGCTCCTCTTTGTTCCCGGACCTGAAAGCTCTCTTCTTCTCCTTCAGCAGAGCTTTAATGTCCGAGTTAATCCACTGCTTGTTGTTCGGAAAACACCGCACCGTCCGAGAGGGTACGGTGTTTTCAAAACAGAAGTTGATATAGTCCGTAATACAGTCCGTGATTGCGTTGATGTCCTCCCCATGAGGCTGGCAGAGCTCAGTCCACACAGTGGTGCTAAAGCAGTCCCTCAGAGCCTCCTCGCTCTCTGCTGTCCACCTCTTCACCACTCGGGGCTCTACAGGCTGCCTGCGTACGAGGGGTTTGTACACAGGCCTCATGTAGATGATGTTGTGGTCTGCTCTTCCTATGGGGGGGGGGTGATGAGATATAGGCCTTCTTGACGTTGGCAAAGAATAAGTCCAAAGTTTTATTGTCTCTTCTGGGGCAGGTCACATACTGGGTGAATGTTGGCAGGACAGATGAGGGAGATGCATGGTTGAAGTCCCCTGTGATGATGAATAGGGCCTGTGGATGCTGAGTCTGAAGAGAGCTGATGCAGAAGAGCAGAGTGTCACATTCTCCGCGTTAGCACTGGGAGGAATATACACAGCCAGAGTGATGACATGTGAGAACTCCCGGGGCAGGTAACCGGGCCTCATGCCGACAGCGAACAGTTCATTGTCTTTGTTACACATCTGCTCCTTCACTGTACAGTGTCCAGGTTTACACCCTTTCTCGTTCAGAAATAGCGCTAGTCCTCCTCCCTTCTTCTTCCCGCTCTCCTCCGTCCTGTCTGCGCGCAGCAGGTGAAAGTTGTCCACAGTGAGGGTAGAGTCCGGGATTTGCGGTGTTAGCCATGTCTCCGTAAAAACAATGACGCTAGCGTCCCTGTACTCCCGCTGAAATCTAACGAGCGCGGCAAGCTCGTCCGTCTTGTTGGCGAGGGAGCGCACATTCCCCGTGATGACGGAGGGGAGAACGGGCCTGCAGAGTCTCTTCTTTTCCCGGAGTTTACGTCCCGCGCGGCATCCACGGCGTGTCGTCCGCAGGATCTCGTCAGGGATAACATGCCTGTCTCGGGGGAACACAACAGCGCTGCGCAGCGCCATCAGCTGATCCTTTGTGTAGACGAGCAGAGGACAGGGTCCCTTACACATCTTAAGCCGAGACAGGTAAATAATCCACCAAAAGTGCGGAAAAATGCAGTGTCGAGTGCAGCCCAAGCTTACGTACAGTATTGAGAAAAAATATTTACAAAAGTGGGGCGATTTAAGGGCAGAAAGTTAGAAAAGTCACGAAAAAGTGCAGGAGCGTTGTCATGGGCAGCTAGCTCGCGCCAGCGCCGGAAGTAATATTACCTGTTTGAAATGTTCTCACAGTGAGCGTTTACTGCACTCCACAGTGTGAGTGTCATGTTCATATGGGCCCAAGCGCACGTCTCTCAGAGTGAATGCTCTTTTACATTGACCTCACTCATGGCAGTGTGAAAAGGACCTTAGTGTTCTGCCATTCTCTGCAATATTAGATTCACATAAGTGATTTCTGGGAGATGCCTTACACAGAATAAGGTAGGCAGCTTTTCCGATTGTGGAGTCTTTGCCCAAAGCGAGGCCCGTGGTTGTATACGACACTCTTTGTAGACTTCAATGGAAACTTCCTGGTTATTAAGAGCATCATCGTCACTTCAAAGAGGCCCTCTCACCTCACGTCGGGCTCTGAAGCTTGAGGTTGCCTCAGGTGTTCTGCGCTCTCGTGCCTAATGGCTATTGAATGCTACAAAGGAAGTATAGCCCTGTGGTACTAAATATTACCACCACATTTTAGATAAGCAGGTTTAAAGAGTCGTACATTTACTATATGAGTGCAGTCCAGATGTGAGCGTAGTATTCATAGGGATATTTATCTTGATCTTTAGGGGCTATATTGGCCAACTGATATCTACGCCTGACAGGTTGCACTAGTGACAAGAATGAGTCAAATGCAGAGGGCAAATTTCCCTAGCAACAATAACCCTAAACTTCATATTAATATCAATCAATACCTTGCAGCCCACTTCTTGTATCTCATATGTGTACACAGTGTTTTGGTCTTCCTTTTGCTTAAAGTAGAACTGTTTCACAGCCAACTTGTAATTACCAAAAGCTTCCTTTTTCTTCACAGATTTTAGCGGGTGATTTTCACTAGCCAATTAGTAAAACTAATAAAAATGCTAATGTTTATTTTTATCTGATTTTTAACAATTACTCTCATTTATCTTACACACACTTAGACTAATGCACAACTTAACCTTTAAAGGTTAATTCGAACTAATACTAGCCCGTGTCCCTTTCACCTAGACTCAAGTCGTGTTTTAAATGCTTAATGTTTGTAATACCTCGGGGCGGTGGGTCCCTGGTCAGTCCAGTGATAACTCTCATCTCCACTCTGCACCAGTCACCCCAGGCAAGCTCAGATAGTGGCAGCACAAAGTCCCCCACATACACACATACTCAGGGATGTGATATTGGTTAGACTCTGCTTAGACCTGTAAACTGACCCCTGTTGCCAATGCATTACAGCACACCTGTTAAACAGAATAATCCCAAATATGAAAAAGTGCTCATTCAGAAACCAGGGCTTGATGCCATAGTGACAAGCTCTGACTTCTTCCGTCAAACAACAGCTTTTGTACTTCCCTGCGAGTCAAATGAAAATCGTGTGGAGGCGGAGGATGTGTGTATTTTGACAAGTATCAGATTTATGCAGCGCAGCACTACGCGAGATGGATGCCGCGTGGGCCGCTAATACAAGTGAACTAATATTAATCCAGGTCTATTTGAGCAGCATGTTTTATCTAATGCAATATATCAAGAGCTGAAAAATCCCCAGGTTTTTGGGTATCAGCATCAGACCTAAGTAAGATAGATATGTCTGCTGTTTAAACCCACTTAATATTTGCAAATATATTCCAAATCTTTAGACCTTTTTTCATTTTTTGTTGTTGTTTAAAGCAGCTGTAGATGGATGGGTTTGAGCAAGGCATGGTTGTTATTAGCATGTTGTGGAAGAAGAAGCCTGACACTGCATAGAGAAATTTTAGCAAAAAGCTGAACAGAGCCTATTTAATCATTGATCTCTCCTTTAGTTTGGCTGCACTGGCATGGCAAATAGCTTGTTGTTTGGCTAATTGAGATATGTTTGTGATACCTTAATGTTCCTATATTACACATCATTGATTCTTGTGAGCTTTAAGCCGTGTTATAATGTTTCATTCACACGTTTGAATAATTCTTTAATATTAGTCTGTCTACTTTTCCAAAGCCCAAAATGCTTTGTTATATCTTGTGATGTCATGTAGTGGTAGTTTTCAAGTTAACAGCGAACTTTTTGTTCAATAGAGAATGACAAATCCGGGGCTGAAATCATCCAAATGATCCTAGTGAAGGTATATGGAGTTTAAGAACACAGCGGAGCTCTTTATATTAAACACAAAACATCACAAGGTGGAACAGTGTTTTCTGTTTGAGAGAAGAATTCTTAACAAGTCTAAATATGCAGAGTTTGTGTGTTAAACATGTGTGAATGAAACAAAACTCCAGGAAGGTTTCTGATTAGGAAACAACATTACAACAGATCTAGAGCTGCAACTATGGAGTATTTTTGGAATCGGGTACTCTGTCGATTATTTTTTAGAGTAATCGAGTACTCTAACGAATCATACTTTAAAAAACAACAACAATTAAATCAATTGTGTGGAATGCAACATGAAGGGTCTATTAAAAATGAACAAACAACTGTTAAAAATTATTTCACAACGTTCAAAGTTACTGGCTTGACAAGCCTTTTAAACGTGTGTCTGTTTAATACGTAATATACTGTTGCTGAGCAGGGACAGGGGCTATCACCGTCCATCAAACACTGCCTAAAATGCACTTGAGCTTTGTGTGTTACCGTAGAGACAGATGAGGGACTTGCCATGCCTCGTCACTGCTGACTAATTTTATAGGCTTTACATACCTTACATTTTAACAGACATAAGTGGTCAATGATCAAGTGATCAATCGAAAATCTTAAATATTGCATACCTCGCAGAAGCTCCGCTTTGAGCGGTGAAGTGGGGGTGTTTCCGCTTTAAGTGCTGTGCTGTGATTGTATGCGAGGTCTGCTTTACAGTACACACACTGCACTGCGTTCTGTTTTTTTGAGGGTGAAATGGTCCCACACTTGGGACGTTTTCATCTTTTTCCTCCCCTCTTCTTCAGTCTCTGCCATAGTGAACCAAAGCAACGACAAAAGCAGCTGCGGCTGCTTTGAAATGTCCGTCAGTAACAACAGTCCGGGTGAAACGTAGTCATACTGTAGTGTACAGACATACCGTAGGCGACAGATTTTGCAACACATATTTTATAAATGTTTAAATAGTTTATATGTTAATGGAAAGAGTGATGCAGTCTATCCGAACAGCGCTGTAGTCTGACAATGCCGGGATGATGCATGAATTTAAATATATCGCCACGTGATGATAATTAAATGGAGCCTCGAGGCAAATCATTTGCCTTGATTATTTTTTGTACTCAGATTACCTGAGTTACTTGAGTAATCGTTGCATAGCGTAATATGGGCCCTTTTATATTCCTGGAGTACTCATACTTGGAAGTTGTAGTTTTTGACCCAAACCAACACAGGAATTGACTTGAGGTTAAAAGATATTCAGTTCTGCTAAAAATGTTCCAATTTTTAAGTTAACAATTGCAGTACTTTTTCATCCAATCAAACGTGTCACTTTTGCTCACAGTTTTGACCTTCCAGCCACCCTCTTGTTTCCTCCTCCTCCGCACTCACATAGTAAGTGGTTAATAATGTTTCTATATTTATAACTTGAACATAGCCCTATCACATGTGATTTCCCTCTTGTTGCCATGCCATTAACTGCATCAATTTACCTCACTAACTATACAGTATATTAATTTGTTTTCTAGATTGCCTTGGATTATTTTTTCATGTTTGTTATTCAGAAAATCGATTCAAGAAAAAAATCAAACTTGTTTCTATGCCCAAGAGATTAGGTAAATAATATTGGTTTGCAAAATGAGAACAGCTGGCAAATGAAAACTATGACATTTATTGCAGTTGAGGCTATTTTTTGCATAATGATAATTGAACAACTTTGCAGATGACAATAAAATTTCAATGCAATTTTAGTTTTTTTTATCTGGCTAATTTCTCTAATGTTGCTGGAACAAGTCTGGCTTAGTTAGTACCTTATTTGTAAATGGTAGCTTTCATATTTGAGCATAGCAGTTTGGTGGTTATGATCTATAAGGCAGATGGAGGAGTAACAGTGAAGGGACAGTAGCAGCAGACAGACCCACACTATGCTGGAGACACCACTGTGTGAACAATCTCCTTTGATTGGGGTTTGAGTAATACAGACACACTGTTGAATCAAACGAGTAAGTGGAAATAAAGAGCCTAAAACTTACTTCACTAACTCGCTTTTCTGAGTCAGACTACAAAGAAAAGTTCCTGTTTGGAGTTGAAAACTACATGAACATTTTTTTGAATATTCAATAGTGTACCATAATTAAAGGAAAAGTAAAGTTTTTTACAATTTGAGCCTTATTTCGGTAATAAAACAAGTTGTTTTACACACCCACTTTGGTGTCATATGGAGCATTTCCGGAGATGTTTTAGATTAGCGTTAGGCTAACGCCGTTAGCCTAGCGCGACTTATAGCCATAGCTCGGGGCATTCCCCGAGCATGTAATATGCCCCGTGCGGGCTCCAAATAACACAAACTTGAGCACTTTTCAAATCATAGAAGCTCGATGTCTTTAGTCTACGATTTCGTTTGAATCAAAAGTGGCCTGTAATCCGAGATTTAGCCATAGTTTACAGCTATGCGTTCCATGTTTGGGTCCCGGGAGCTGAGAGCACACTCCGCGCATGCGCACTGGCCTCCTCATCTACTCGAAACTATGGCTAAATCTCGGATTACAGGCCACTTTTGACCAAACAAAATCGTAGACTAAAGACATCGAGCTTCTATGATTTGAAAAGTGCTAAAGTTTGTGTTATTTGGAGCCCGCACAGGGCATATTACATGCTCGGGGAATGCCCCGAGCTATGGCTATAAGTCGCGCTAGGCTAATGGCGTTAGCCTAACGCTAATCTAAAACATCTCCTGAAATGCTCCATATGACACCAAAGTGATATGGGTGAGTAAAACAACTTGTTTTATTACCGAAATAAGGCTCAAATTGTAAAAAACGTTACTTTTCCTTTAAGTCATTATTAGCACAGTTGCTGTCTGAAGTGACACTGTGTAACTTTTCTCTTTGCTTGTGTGTCTTCATGGAGATGTTATTGCTTTGCCTATTTCAAAGTTTAAAGTCAGCTTTATTGTCAATTCTGCCATATGTGTTCGACATACAGTGAATCAAAGTTTTGTTTCTCTCTGGTCAAGCAGTGCAAAAAAGACAGTGTACAAAATACAATATAAGGACAATGCAAAAACTAAGACAAAATCTAAAATCTAAAGCAGTGCAAAGAATAAATAAATACCTATTTACAGATGTCCAAAATGTGCAGTGTGCATCAAAATGTGAAATGGAAGATGCAGCAGTGAAATGTGCAGTAATATGCAATAGAATGTGCATTGAAAATAAAGATAAAAATAAATGTGCAGCAGTAGTCCTTAGCTTTGCTTTGATCTAGCAAGTTGCCTTGCACAGACTTTTATCTTGGCCTGGTAGCGCCACCTGCTTGTCTCCATGGAACTTCATGCAAAGCACATCTCCATGGTGACAAGCAAGTGATGGATCCACCACCCAAAAAGTTACGGAATGCACCTTTAAATAGCAGTGAGTTTGTATCTTCTTGAGCTCTAAAGCCAATCTAGGATCTTCACTCAGAAAGAATTCTTAAAGGGATAGTGTGTTCTTTTAATCTGTATGAGTTCAATTCTAAAAGTGTTGTGCGTTAACACTGGCTTACCATTGACAGTCTCGTCTCAGCCCGGTCTGCTCGGGTTCTGGAGGTCACGTAAGTAGGTCCAGTAAGTTCGCGGGGACAGGAAATAAAGCTTGTTTTTCTTCACAAAACATTTGTCCAAAAAGTGATATATATTTCCGCCGCAAACAGTTGTGCGAAAAAATCCAGCAGCCTGTTTTCCCTAATTCGCATGGTTCCCTTTTCTCTCAGAGTTGTATAACTGAGCGCGTAGCCTAGCCTATAGCCTGTTAACTTGTAAACATCCGCCGTCGCCGTACCGCATCTGCCGTAACCATCTGCTTACAAGTGAACAGGCAATAGAGCTAACGTGGAGAAAATATGCAAATGCGAATTAGGCAGCTGGATTTTTTTCGGACAATTGTCTGTGACAGAAATATATATCACTTTTTAGACAAATGTTGTTTTGCAAAGAAAAACAAGCTTTATTTCCTGTCCCCGCGAACCTACCGGACCTACTTACGTGAGCTCCAGAACCCGAGCAGAACGGGGCTGAGACGAAACTGTCAACGGTAAGCCAGTGTTAACGCACAACACTTTTAGAAGGGAACCCATACAGATTAACATAAAAAAACAAAAAAAACGCACTATCCCTTTAAATTATGTGAAGTTCACAGGGAAATGTAACGATTAGCACAGTTAGCACAAACACATCCTTGTCTCCATGCTGACAGATTCCTGCCTCCGGCTATTTGCTTAATGTCTGTCATTACTCTTTACCTTCATTCACCAAAATAATTGACCCCTGAACTATAGAAGATTATTGAGTCTGAATCTGTGTATGGGGACATTATTATTGCCAACATATTAGCAGATTTGGAAATGCTTTTGTTTTCGATTCCTCTGATAGGTTATTTTCATGAAAATGGACTTGTGCACGGTGCACAACATCTGTGTAGTCCTCTCTCACTGCTGACCATTTGCATGTGTGTGATGTGCCAAGGCTGGAGTTGGCACTGAGGCATAATAATTAGGTGGACACAGTGTTTTGCTGTTGACTCATTGTGTTCTGTAGAGAAACAAGCAGCTTTTGGAAATACCTTTGGCATATTCTGTAAATGTCGTGGAAATCCATTTGCTAAAAGACGATCCGGCCAGTGTTAGTCAAAGGCCAATTTTATTGTAATGGGTGAAGAAGGTTAAATGTGCTGGTATGTTTGCAAATCTATTCACAATTAATAACTGAAACTGATTTAATTTTGGGAAAGGTCCATCAAGGCTAAAATACCGTACTATGTAACCATGAAGATGTTTTATTATTATTATTATTATTATTATTAATTTATTTATCCATCCATCCATTCATCCATCCATTTTCTTCCGCTTATCCGGGGCTGGGTCGCGGGGGCAACAATCTAAGCAGGGACTCCCAGACTTCTTTCACCCCAGACACTTCCTCCAGCTCCTCCGGGGGGAGCCCAAGGCATTCCCAGGCCAGCCGGGACACATAGTCCCGCCAGCGCGTCCTGGGTCTTCCCCGGGGCCTCCTCCCAGTGGGACATGCCCGGAACACCTCCTGAGGGAGGCGACCAGGAGGCATCCGGAACAGATGCCCGTGCCACCTCAGCTGGCTCCTCTCAACGTGGAGAAGCAGCGGCTCTACTCCGAGCCCCTCCCGTGTGACTGAGCTCCTCATCCTATTTCTAAGGGTGCGCCCAGCCACTCTGCGGAGGAAACTCATTTCAGCCGCTTGTATCCGCGATCTCGTCCTGTCGGTCATTACCCAGAGCTCATGACCATAGGTGAGAGTAGGAACGTAGATTGACCGGTAAATTGAGAGCTTCGCCTTTCGGCTCAGCTCCCTCTTCACCACAATGGTCAGGTACAACGACCGCATCACTGCCGACCGCTGCACCGATCCGCCTGTCAATCTCACGCTCCATCCTCCCCTCACTCGTGAACAAGACCCCGAGATACTTGAACTCCTCCACTTGAGGCAAGGACTCCCCACCCACCCGGAGAGGGCAAGCCACCTTTTCCCGGTCGAGAACCATGGCCTCGGATTTGGAAGAGCTGATTCTCATCCCAGCCGCTTCACACTCGGCTGCAAACCGCTCCAGTGCACATCGGAGGTCCCGGTTCGATGAAGCCATCAGGACAACATCATCTGCAAACAGCAGAGATGAGATCCTGTGGTTCCCAAACCGGATCCCCTCCGGCCCTTGACTGCACCTAGAAATTCTGTCCATAAATATAATGAACAGAACTGGTGACAAAGGGCAGCCCTGGCGGAGTCCAACATGCACCGGGAACAGGTCCGACTTACTACCGGCAATGCGAACACAGCTCCTGCTCCGGTCATACAGGGACCGAACAGCCCTTAGCAAAGGGCCCCAAACCCCGAACCCCGTACTCCCAGAGCACTCTCCACAGGACCCCACGAGGGAAACGGTCGAATGCCTTCTCCAGATCCACAAAGCACATGTGGACTGGTTGGGCAAACTCCCATGCACCCTCGAGCACCTGATGGAGAGTATAGAGCTGGTCCAGTGTTCCCCGGCCGGGACGAAAACCACACTGCTCCTCCTGAATCCGAGGTTCGACTATCGGTCGAATTCTCCTCTCCAGCACCCTGGAATAGACTTTACCGGGAAGGCTGAGGAGTGTGATTCCCCGATAGTTGGAACACACCCTCCGGTCCCCCTTCTTAAACAGAGGGACCACCACCCCGGTCTGCCAGTCCAGAGGTACTGTCCCCGACCGCCACGCGATGTTGCAGAGACGTGTCAGCCAAGACAGCCCTACAACATCCAGAGATCTGAGATACTCAGGACGGATCTCATCCGAGCTTTCCAACCACCTCAGTGACTTCAGCCAGGGTGATGAGTGAGTCCGCCTCTGAGTCTCCAGCCTCTGCTTCCTCCTCGGAAGACGTGACAGCGGGATTGAGGAGATCCTCAAAGTATTCCTTCCACCGTCCAATAACATCCCCAGTTGAGGTCAACAGCTCCCCACCCGCACTGTAAACAGTGTTGGTGAAGCACTGCTTCCCCCTCCTGAGGCGCCGGACGGTTTGCCAGAATTTCTTTGAGGCCGTCCAATAGTCCTCCTCCATGGCCTCTCCGAACTCCTCCCAAACTCGAGTTTTTGCCTCTGCGACCGCCCGGGTTGGAGCACGCTTCGCCCGCCGGTACCCGTCGGCTGCCTCAGGAGTCCCACGAGCCAATAAGCCCCGATAAGACTCCTTCTTCAGCATGATGGCATCCCTTACTTCCGGTGTCCACCACTGGGTTCGGGGATTGCCGCCGCGACAGGCACCACAGACCTTACGACCACAGCTACGGGCGGCCGCATCGACAATAGAGGCCGAGAACAGAGCCCATTCGGACTCTATGTCCCCAGTCTCCCTCGGAATCCGGGAGAAGCTCTCCCGGAGGTGTGAGTTGAAGGTACCCCTAACAGAGGGATCTGCCAGACGTTCCCAACAGACCTTCACTACGCGCTTGGGCCTGCCAGGTCTTTCTGGCTTCCTCCCCCGCCAGCGGGCCCAACTCACAACCAGGTGGTAATCAGTTGACAGCTCTGCCCCTCTCTTCACCCGAGTGTCCAAGACACGTGGCCGGAGGTCAGATGACACGACAACAAAGTCGATCATCGACCTCCGTCCTAGGGTGTCCTGGTGCCACGTGCACTGGTGGACACCCTTGTGCTCGAACATGGTGTTTGTTATGGACAAACTGCGCATAGCACAGAAGTCCAATAACAGAACACTGCTCAGGTTCAGATCAGGGAGGCCGTTCCTCCCAATCACCCCTCTCCAGGTGTCACTGTCGTTGCCCACGTGGGCGTTGAAGTCCCCCAGGAGAACAACGGAGTCCCCAGGCGGTGCACTGTCCAGTACCCCTCCCAGGCACTCCAAGAAGGCCGGGTACTCTGCACTGCTGTTCGGCCCGTAGGCCGACACAACAGTGAGAGGCCTGTCCCCGACCCGAAGGCGCAGGGACGCGACCCTCTCGCTCACCGGGGTGATAGCCTGTGGCTATAATCTGGCATATTTACATATATATTATATGTTCATTAATGTGCACTGTCCCTTTAAAATAAATAAATAAATAAATAAATAAACTCCAACACTCGGGGGGCTAAGCTGTGGGGCAATGAGCAGACCCACACCAGCCCGCCGCCGTTCCCCTCCGGCAACGCTATTTATTTTTTTATTTTTTTATTTTTTTATTTTTTTATTTTTTATTTTTTTTATTTATAATAATAATAATAGTTGCAGAAAAGCAAAACTAACTAACAAAAAAATTATATAGTTGATCAACACTGTTCTTTTTGGGCCAGTTAGCGTTGGACCTCTTGACCACTGAAAGATGTTGCTACTATTCCTTGTATGCTAGTACACCTTTGCTATCATTATGCAGACCCCCCAGGATTTCGTGAGCATTTTTTGTAATTGTTGCGGGCTAAAATGCCTGAATTTGCGGGAGCTTTTCCAAAAAGTTGCGATGAAAGTTGCGGTGCTTTTAAGGTTTTTGTTGCGATTTTGTTGCAGGAGGAAGTGAAAGTTGCGATAAATAGTTGCGATTTTCGCTTTTTGTAATTAAAATTGAGTAACATTTTGAATACTGAGTTATTACTGACAAAGAATAATACAAAGACACAGAGATCACAGATATGGTCCTAAAACAACCTTACCAATATCGAAAATAAATTACTACTAAGAGGGGAACTGTTTCGGGCGGTCTTTTGCTGTTATTTTAGTGGGCAAATGGCGCCGCAGACATGTTTCTTTGCCATTAGAAGCCGTGTCTCAATTCCCAGGGCGCGAGGCTCGGAGCGTGGCCCGAAGGGCATGTGCGTCACACATTTCGACAGTACACCGGCGCGACGACTGCTGTCCCACTTCTTTTTTGTCCCATGCGCAGTTAACACGCGGTCCGAAGACCGCAGTCGTTAAAGGGATATGCCACCCCCAGGTCAAACTTGGGCATCTCCCCACAGTCCAGAGACTAAAATAAGTGGTGGAAAGCCCCTGCGCAACAGGGGAACTCCCTTCCTGGTGCGTAACAGGGATTCCCCTGGCAGCGTGCTCTGTGCTTTGGCTTTCTTTTTCCGCACTGAAAAATAGTTCCCACCCAAAATGACCAAGTCAAGCTCTCCGTGTTGATTTGCACATTTATTTGCACTCGATATGAATGCGCACTACACAGAAAGTAATTGGGAAACGCATCGAGCAAATTAATTCCTTTTGGCCGAAATCTTTCTCTGGCGCCATTAGACTCCAGTCTAACGCGGAGTAGCTGCAGATACCGCGGCGGTCAGTGCTGACAGACTCGGACAATGGCTGGGTGACCAGGAAAACGCTTTCCACCACTTATTTTAGTCTCTGGACTGTGGGGAGATGCCCAAGTTTGACCTGGGGGTGGCATATCCCTTTAAGCAGTCCGCGGACTGCAGTCGGGGCTGAGCAAGTGTGCACCTCCTTGACTGCAGTCTGAGCCCCCTTCGGGCCGCGCTCCGAGCTGTGCGCTCTGGGAACTGGGACGCGGCCGCAGTTTCGTTTTGTCACACGGAAGTAAGGCAGAATGTTGCGGCTTCCAAACTCAAACCTTTTAGCTGCCGGGAATATGAGGTTGGGTCCTATGGCTCACAGATTTGTGACGCGCAAAGAGGAGGCTATGGTGACAGATACGCTGAGATCCAGATATGCGTTTTGTGCATTTATTACAAAAAGAGCGTCGGCGTTCAATACGTCGCCGATGATTGGTCAAAATTAGTAAAAATTGCGGAAAAGTTGCGGTGATTGGTCAAAATTGCAACACCGCCCTAAATTCACGGGTATTGGCTGAAGTTGCGTTGAAGTTGCAAATCGCAACATCACGAATTCCTGGAGGGTCTGATTATGCAGTAACAGTATTTTGAGTCTCAGATCTGACCATGTGTTCAGCTTCTGTGACATTATTTTTAGTCTGGATATAGACAGATGTAAGTTGAGGGTGGATGAGCCCCTCTGGAGGCAGTCATTTTAAGACAATTGCAGTTCTGAGGGCTCGGAGGCTGTGTGTTTTATAGCTCGCTGTAGATCCATGCCCTTTAGAAAAGCTAAAGAAAAGGCCCAGAAAGAAATATAGATTTCACAAACTCCAACTCTCCCTGGAAAAATCTTTTCAAAGGTTGAAGGTATAACATTTTTCGCTGTACAAAATGAACATTACACAAAATCAGTCATATCCAAGAGAACAACATGTGGTCTGGGACAAGATCCAGAACTATGAGAAGAATAATGTTTTTGAAAACGTTGTATTGGGACAATGTAATGATGCCAGAAGACATTTCCTGCATATTTATGATACGTCATAATGCATTGAAATAAAAAAAGCACTTACTTTAACAACTCTAATATTTATGGGTGGTAATAGCAGATTGGTGGAGCTAGAGAAGCTTTATGCAAATGTTACAAGTGGTATTATAATACATGTAGAATAGTACCATAAAATAATATTAAGTATTCTTATAAGGAAATTGTAACAGAATGCTAACAGCACCTTATAGTTTTACATTTTGAACACAGTCACATAGCGTTCACAGTAAAAGTGCACTGTAATTTTTCATGGAGATGATATTGCTTTTCCTGAAATGTTCCACAGCATGGCATTAAATGTATCTTGCATTACAGGTAAGCTATTGCTCCAAAATACCTTTAAAAATTTGTATTCTTACTGTGAGTGGACTTTCCTTTTCACAGATCTGACCTATACTTCTCTTTGTGGCATTACCTGCTTGTCTCCTTGGAGATAGATATGTTAAAGGGACAGTGTGTAGGATTCGTGGCGCATAGGTGGTTACTAGCTATTCCACTTCCTCTTTTGGCTATGGCAGACCACGAGGGTCACCCGGACGCGACGTAGCGCCGACATCGCGCGTGCCCGCGCACGAACCGCGCACCGCTGTATACATAAAACGCGGTCCCCCGTTCACTTTTTTTTTTTCTTTTCGCATGAAAACACACAATCCCGATCATGATTCATGACAATCTACACATCAAATGAAACCTTACAGTCTCCTCTTTTTGACTATGCAATTCATTTCCCTGCAAAACAATCACTCCCCGAGCACATGGGGCTTTTATACAGAAAAGCACAAAACTTAGCTTACTTAGCTTACCTTTGAAGGCTTTGCACAGGTCAAACTCTGTATTTCATCATAAACTTGGTCTCAATCTGTCCATAAGGATCCAGCGAATAAAATCCAGTAAAACAATTTAGTCCAAAATACGTGTTATATCCATTACGATGTGTGATCCGGCAGCATGCTTCTTTACACGAGGCTCCCCCTTCCCCCTCCCCTTCCCCTTCTCTCCTTCGCTCCTTCACTCCCATATGCAGCGCGGCTGTGCAGCTGTTAGCAGGAGCCGAGGCGAAGGATGAGCCCAAATGTCCTTCTGCGGCTCTCGTATTCAAAATGGCTGCCTCTATATGGGGAAGATCCCCCTTTTATGTGACTATATCTAAGTCCAAAAGAATACTTTGATTTCATGATGGAAGTGAAAAGGCTTGGAAAACAATGTATTTTTGAATGGGTATCTTCAATTTCAGTAATTAACAGGTAAAAATCTTACACACTGTCCCTTTAATATGTGGAATATTACAGGCAAAGCAATAACCAAGGGCACAGGCAGGTGACGGAGCTTCAGCTGAAAATGTCCATCTTTAATGAGTTTATTCACTGTTGCGTAACTCTTGTCTTGCGTTACCTTAACTATTTAGGACAACATTTAAGTCAAAGTCAGAAAAGATATTCTTTTTGACAGCTGTCTGTGTTCATTCAGTGAGCCCAGTCACTTCGCACAGAACCAAACTCCACCATCAAAGTAGTTCAGAGAGCATCCCTCCCATCCCATTGATCCTTGAAATGTATTTTATTCTGAAACTATGATCCTTAATTGGTAAAAAAAAAAAAAAAAACTCTTTGTCGTGAGTGTTTTGTCTGAAGAGCCTTTGAAAGTGATTTTTACTCTACTGAGGATGGTTTCAAAGCTGCTTTTCTGTATGGTCAGCACACATGAGGTCTTTTATCTCCATATGAAATACCACAGTGATGAGACAGACTGCAGCCCACAGACTCTGGTCCCTGTTGTCTGGCCCAGTCTCCTCCATCTCCTGTCTGCTGTGGGAGGTCAGGCACAGGGACCAGCACCTGCAAACAAACTGCAGAACAACACAATACAAAGAGGTGGGCCCAGCAAATACTGCTCTACTGTGAAAGAGGGGAACTACCAGGAATTTAAAGAAATAGGCCTTTTATGCAAAATTGACTTTTCAGAGCTTTTAACCATCTTATTGTTGTTCTTTACCCTGTTGAAGTTGTATTTGGAGTGATTCGTGCACATTGGAGCTAGATAGTGTGAGAAGAAGAAGAAGATATGCTTTATTCATCCCCGTAGGGAAATTATTTCTCTGCATTTAACCCATCCTTCAGGAGCAGTGGGCAGCTCATCTTTCAGGCGCCCGGGACCCATCTCCATGATCTTATTGCTAGGAGGATTTTACCTGGAGCATGCAAACCGGAGTGCCCGGAGTGCCTGGAGGAAACCCATCCAGACACGGGGAGAACATGCAAACTCCACACATAACGGCGAACCTTCATGCTGTGAAGCGTGAGTGCTAGCCACTCAGCCACCGTGCCGCCTGCAGCTGTCCATCAGAGATCGACTTTTACGGCATCATCAGCTCCCATTGGAGTTTTCTATGTGGACGTCAGGACAAGAGGACTTGTTTCTTTTATTATTATTCGTCATTAAAATAAATATGTTAAATGCCATACTGTGGACCATTCAAGACAAAGCAATTTCATCCATTCTCATCAAGACCAGATGGTAGCCCTCCAATAGAAAAGTTACATTGTTCACCTTTAAAAAGTTCAAAATTCAAAGTCAGCTTTATTGTCAAAAACCATATGTACAGGTTGCACACACAGGATTTGAAATTGCAGCGCCGCCTAGGCCCACAGTGCACATAAAACATCTAATAAACAAGACAATAAACACAATGACTAAAACGTCACATATACCCATAGCAGAAAGTACAGGACAATAGACACAATGACTAAAACATCACATACCTGTAGCAAACCTGTACCTGTAGGGTGTAAGCTGTTACACTGAATACAGTGTTAGAGGGTACAAGTGAATATGCCTTTGCTAAAGCTTTGGTATTGAATCTTTTCATTAGTTTGGCCTAGTACATGGGCTTTGTCTGGGAGTGCATTCATTGATTTAAATTTTGATGGGTGGAAGATTGTCATAGCAGTACAAGGTCAATACTAGCAGATTCAGAGTACTACCACAACTTCATAATTTTCCTGTGAAATTATCCCAATTATTTAGCATGGTACTGTACTACATTTGTTTTGTTTCTAGTGGATATAAGTGAAACTACTTTAGTTGCTTCCCTTGTAGCTATGTGCCTGAACTTTTCACCCCTAGTGTTTTACTGGTACATCATATACATGATTGAAACAGAGTATTCAGCAGAGTACAGCAGGAAGCACAGATGTAACTACCCCTCTGCACAACTGGCTTAGGCCATGACCCCTATGTGTAAACAATGGTATTTTAGTTTTTAAAGGTCCTATATTATGTGAATTTGACTCTGGTGAGCTTTAAGCCATGTTAAAAATGTTGTTACTTCCTCAAAAACAAACCTGGAGTTGTGTTTTGTTTCATTTACACATATTTAAGTAATTCTGGTCTAAATCCTCTGTTTCACCTTGTGATGTCATGAAGTAGTAATTTTCAATTTAAAGGAAAAGTAACATTTTTTTTACAATCTGAGCCTTCTTTTGGCAATAAAACAAGTAGTTTTACTCACTCATAGCACTTTGGTGTCAATTGGAGCAGTATCACAGAACTTATGTTGGAGCCGTTCTGTTCTACTAATGATCCCGTATCCGTTAGCGTGAGTGCTCGGGGCATTACTTTGCGGTGACCAAATAACACAAACTTAAGCACTTTTCAAATCACAGAAGATCGCTGTGTCAGGGTAGACTTTTAGTAGATTCCAAAACGGCCTGAAACCCGATATCGCAACAGAAAAGTAAAGTTCAGAGCGGTGTTAGCTTCTTTCGGACTAGCGGTGTTTACAAAACAGCTGAGTTCACGCATGCGCACTGTCCTCTCTGATGACGTCATCAAATGAAACTATAGCTGCATATCGGGTTTCAGGCCGTTTTGGAATCCACTAAAAGTCTACCCTGACACAGCGATCTTCTGTGATTTGAAAAGTGCTAAAGTTTGTGTTATTTGGAGAGCGCAAAATAATGCCCTGAGCATATGATACGAGCACCATGTTAACGGATACGGGATAATTAGTAGAACAAAACGGCTCCAACATAACTTCTGCGATACCACTCCAATGGACACCAAACTGCTATGGGTGAGTAAAACTACTTGTTTTATTGCCGAAAGAAGGCTCAGATTGTAAAAAAAACAAACATTACTTTTCCTTTAACAGCTACCTTTTACCTTTAGTTTACCTTTAGATTAGAGATTGGGAATTTCAGGGCTGAAATTATCCAGATGATTCTAGTGAAGGTGTATGGAGTTTAAAAACACAGTGGAGCTCTTCCTGTATTAACAGATAACATCAGTCCGGTGTTTTCTGTTTGAGAGAAGGACACAGCCTACATATGCAGGGTTTGTGTGTAAGTGAAACAAAACACAACTCTAGGCATGAGGAGGACGAAACAACATTATAACATAAATATGACCCTTTCATACAAGTCAAATTAAGACTGCAATTTGGCATGTAAATTTAAAATTATGTAAGAAAAAAAAGTTAACAGAATAATGTTCTTAGTGGTGGAAAAATAGTAAAAAGAATAATGGTCTTAGTAGTGGACAAAAAGTCATGACAATAAGAAAATGAAAAGTAAAATTAGACCGTGATTTATTGGCATTTGGACATTTGGAAGCATGAAAAAGCCGTGGAGGAAAGTAGTCGGTGTGTGACATTATGTGACGATAACAAATGGGGAGCCAAAAAGGTCAGAATTTGCCTCCATAGGTTATTTTTAGAATCATCCTCTGTAACTGTGGCATTTTTAGCCAGAGAAGTACTAGTGAACTTTAAAATGTGGATACGACTGGCTGCAAATGCAAGAACCATTAAATGCCTCAAGAATATTTTATATCTTTAATACTTTTATATTGTAAATGGAGTAGTAAGACATGTGCACCGATGTGTTACAGAATAGTGTGGTTCATTGAAACAAGTTGTTCAGTTTGTATAATTGTGTACTGCTTTAATATTTAGTTTAAATATATTAGTTTAGCAGCAAACATAGATGATAGTACATACCACCCCTAATAAACTGTACCCCTACCCCCCCCCAAAACATACTGTAGATTTTGACTGATTTTATTTTAAAGGTCCCATGGCATGAAATTTTCACTTTCTGAGGTTTTTGAACGTTAATGTGAGCTCCCCTACCCTGTTTAGCCCCCCCCCCATGGTTAAAAGTTGCGAAATGTCTAAACTGAGCATTTGCGATCCTTTTCTGCGTTAGAGAAAATCGGAGCTCAAACGGGCGATTTTGAACAAGGCACCTTATTGATGTCAGATCGAAAAAAGAAATGCAAATGCAGTTCCACCCCCGTCTGTCTGTACTCAGCGTCTCTGTAAATCACGCCCAGAGAGTTTGGACTGCGAATGCGCTAGGCAATGCGAAATGCGTTTTTTTATTTGCCTGGAGGCACGTCCGAGTGTTTCTAGGCTCGGAAGTCCTTTATCTGAGCCTCTGGACCTTTGAACAGCAGTGGTTTAATTTTATTTTATGTGGAAATGTGTTTATTTTTCAATGGAACGCTTCCCATTTCTCCTCCCTGCAAAAACACGGAAATGGATCAGCTGAGAGCTGAGAGCGGAGAGTTTGGCCACGCCCCCACCCTCTACTATAGGCCAGCTCTTTTCTCCTCATTTGCATTCAAGCAACAACGCCCATAATGGCCTGTTCAGAGAGAGACAAAATACTCTTTCTCATCTTATCTCTGTTTCTCATGCACTGTCTTGATTTTGAAGGATTCATTTACAGTATTAGGGAACCATTAAGGAGCCATATAAAAGCATCAAGAAGTACCATGTCATGGGATCTTTAAAGGTGCAGTATGTAACTTTTTGGTTGGGGGTCTATAATCTTCTTGTTTCTACAGTATGGATATTTCATTGCTCTGCCTGGAATGTTCCACAGTATGACATTAAACAGCTCTACCCTACATGTATTCAATTATAGGTAATTACAGGTAACTTGGCCTGGTTTGGTCTCCATGATGATAGAGAGGTTTAAAGGGATATGCCACCCCCAGGTCAAACTTGGGCATCTCCCCACAGTCCAGAGACTAAAATAAGTGGTGGAAAGCGTTTTTCTGGTGATGCAGCCATTGTCCAGGTCTGTCAGCACTGACCGCCGTGGTATCTGCAGCTACTCCGCGTTAGACTGGAGTCTAACGTCGCCAGAGAAAGATTTCGGCCAAAAGGAATTAATTTGCTCGATGCGTTTCCCAATTACTTTCTGTGTAGTGCGCATTCATATCGAGTGCAAATAAATGTGCAAATCAACACGGAGAGCTTGACTTGGTCATTTTGGGTGGGAACTATTTTTCAGTGCGGAAAAAGACAGACGAAGCACACACCACGCTGACAGGGGAATCCCTGTTACGCACCAGGAAGGGAGTTCCCCTGTTACGCAGCGTGGTGTGTGCTTCGGCTTTCTTTTTTTTACAGAAAGTAATTGGGAAAAGCATCGAGCAAATTTTGGCTGAAATCTTTCTCTGGCGACGTTAGACTCTAGTCTAACGCGGAGTAGCTGCAGATACCGCGGCGGTCAGTGCTGACAGACCTGGACAATGGCTGCGTCACCAGAAAAACGCTTTCCACCACTTATTTTAGTCTCTGGACTGTGGGGAGATGCCCAAGTTTGACCTGGGGGTGGCATATCACTTTAATACTATACTGTGAAATAATTGAGACAAAGCTATCTCCATGGAGAAAAGCAGGTGGCGGACCCTTCACCAGCAAAGTCTGAACTTTGTCTGAAGAATTTATGTAAAACAAGTATAATTGACACACAGTGTTACATTTTACCTAAACACTATATAAAGAAACTTTCATCGTGAGTGGAATACATGGAAATCATGATTGAACCTGAATGTATTTGACCTTATATAGGCCACACAGTAAATACTCAGCTGAGCGTGCCCTCCTCCGGCCCTCTCCTCTGTTTATAAGGCTGACCTAGAGTGGTTGGAGGTCAAGGGCTTATAAAGGCTACTGCAGGCACAGCACTTCAACAACATCTCCAACAACAAACTGCATTCAAACCATCTTTTCTGGAGCTAAATGTGATATTCCATACAAACTCCTCCACCTCTGTTTTCCATTTGTGCAAAAACCTGAACACTATATTTTGTACTTAAAGGATTTCCACGCTTGGTTAACCTCTCCTAATGCATGTCAAAACCAAGCTCCTGTGTTTTATTCTACTATGTTATTATACTTTATTAGTCATTGCCCTTTTGATGTAGGTGGTTACTAAACATGTATAGTATTATATGCTAGCTTTCATCATTATTTGGTGAGTGCAGGTAGATATTTGTTCCAAGAAATAAGATGCCCTAAAATGACCTTAAAGGAAAATTAACGTTTTTTTTTACAATCTGAGCCTTCTTTCGGCAATAAAACAAGTAGTTTTACTCACCCATAGCAGTTTGGTGTCAATTGGAGCAGTATCGCAGAAGTTATGTTGGAGCCGTTCTGTTCTACTAATGATCCCGTATCCGTTAGCGTGAATGCTCGGGACACTGATTTGCGGTGTCCAAATAACACAAACTTTAGCACTTTTCAAATCACAGAAGATCGCTGTGTCAGGGTAGACTTTTAGTAGATTCCAAAACGGCCTGAAACCCGATATCGCAACAGAAAAGTAAAGTTCAGAGCGGTGTTAGCTTCTTTCGGACTAGCGGTGTTTACAAAACAGCTGAGTTCACGCATGCGCACTGTCCTCTCTGATGACGTCATCAAATGAAACTATAGCTGGATATCGGGTTTCAGGCCGTTTTGGAATCCACTAAAAGTCTACCCTGACACAGCGATCTTCTGTGATTTGAAAAGTGCTAAAGTTTGTGTTATTTGGACACCACAAAGTAATGCCCCGAGCATATGATACGAGCACCATGTTAACGGATACGGGATCATTAGTAGAACAGAACGGCTCCAACATAACTTCTGCGATACCACTCCAATTGACACCAAACTGCTATGGGTGAGTAAAACTACTTGTTTTATTGCCGAAAGAAGGCTCAGATTGTAATAAAAACGTTACTTTTCCTTTAAATGAGATGCTGTTTTTGACCAGTTTAGAAGCAATGCATATTAAGGGACCCATATTACTCTATTTTCTGATTTATGTTAGAATGTTGCTTCGTCATCACAAACAGTGGGAGTTGTGTGGTGTTTAACACACAAACAGCATATTTATGAGCACTTTCACTAGAATCATTTGGATAAATTCAGCCCTGAAATTTCTGATCTCTACTGAACTAAAGGTAAAAGGTAGCTGCTAACTTGAAAAATACCACTACATGACATCTTTGGACATGTAGACAGACTAATAATAAATAAAGACTAATAATAAAGAATCAAACAAAACACAAAAAACTCCAGGTATGTTTTTGAGCAGCATTCTAAACCTTTAAAGGTACATTTTTCAGTGTGTTTATTGAACAAAAAACTTGGCCTTGTAGTGTTACGTACTTGTCTCCATGGCGATAGATTTGTTTTATTCCAGTGTGGAAGAAGACAAGCAGATGGCTCCCCTTCATCAGAAAAGTTCCACTGAGTTCCATCCTTTAATTTCACAAATGTAGCCCATATATTTTGTAAGAAGAAATACTGTTTTGCAGCGAAGGTTTGATTTAATTAACAGTTTTGTAGAAGGATGATTCCCTCTTTGGTGTCAAAGCAGATTTAGTTTTTTAATAACACACTGAAAGAAAATCAGGGGAGATGGGAAGAACAATGTTATGAGCATGCAGTAAACTGGATTTGATTGAATTACAAAGCTAAAATGTGGGTTTTTTTGTTGTGCAGGTGGGAATAAGTTGAAGGGGCAGCTGTTCCGTCTGGACTGGCCCTGGATCTCTTTGGAGAAGGACTACTTTGTGGTGGATGAAGACGACAAGTACCTTGAGGTGGTGCTCAGACGGAGGGGATATCTGGGGGAGACCTCTTTCATTGGTAAGTCTCACAATAATTCCTCCCATAGCAATAATGATTTATTTTGTGCATTTTTACATATACATTTTAAATAAAAATTCATAAAATAATGCATATACAGTGGTACCTCACCTTACGAATGACCCAACAAACGAAACTTTCAAGTTACGAAACGCCTTCACGGTAAATTTTGGTCTCTAGATACGAAAGAAAATTCAAGTTACGAAACGAAACGCGAAATCTCAAAAATTCAAATAATGCGCGCTCAGCCACACACATTATATGCTTTTCTCAGACTGGATTTAAACTTTTCTCACATTTGTCTCTTGTTTAAACACTCAAACTTTCATAGATTTTCAACAAAATTATTAATAGTGAAGTGTGGGGGGAAGGGGGAGGGGGGAGAAAACTGCGCTCTGACACGTGTGTGATAGCGCACATGGCACGGCGCGGAGCTGACAGCAGGTCTAGACCAAGGTCTAAACCTGGACTAAACCTGGACTAAACCAGGACTAAACCAGGACTCAACCAGGACTAGACCAGGTGGATTAAAGCAGCGAGGAGGGGACTGCACGCAGTCTGAGCGCATGAACACATGAACGAGACCCATGCAAGAGCCACGGTGGTCTAGACCTCCTCTAGACCTGGTCAGGTCTAGAGGAGGTCTAGACCACCGCGGCTCTTGCATGGGTCTAGAGGATGGGTCTAGTGGTCTAGAGGAGCCGCGGTGGTCTGGACTAAACCAGGACTAAACCTGGACTAAACCAGGAGGAGCCGCGGTGGTCTGGACTAAACCAGGACTAAACCTGGACTAAACCAGGAGGAGCCCGCGGCTCTTGCATGGGTCTCGTTCATGCGCTCAGACTGCGTGCAGTCCCCTCCACGCTGCTTTAATCCACCTGGTCTAGTCCTGGTTTAGTCCTGGTTTAATCCTGGTTTAGTCCAGGTTTAGTCCTGGTCCAGTCCAGGTTTAGACCTTGGTCTAGAACTGCTATCAGCTCCGCGCCGGGTCATGCTGCGCTATCACACGTGTCAGAGCGCAGTTTTCTCCCCCCTCCCGTTTCCCCCCCACACTTCACTGTTAATACATTTTGTTGAAAATCTATGAAAGTTTGAGTGTTTAAACGAGAGACAAATGTGAGAAACACGCAGAACACAATGTTACACTATAAAAAAAGTTACACTATAAAAAAAAAAAAAACTTGGATCGCGGCCTTGGAACGAATCAGGCTTTTTCCATTGAAATAGCTACTCAACTTACGAATTTTTCACATTACGAAACCACTTCTGGAACGAATTAATTTCGTAAGGTGAGGTACCACTGTATTTAAAGCTTCATTTTTAAGTTAAGCATATTGAGAGAGATGGGGCATTGGCAGGAATTCAGACCAGTTATCTACATTGAATAACCCTGCCATAACTTTTTTTTATTGTAGAATTTATTGTGAAGAACAAGGTCACATTTTTAAATAATTTAATCATAGTTACATTTTTAATAATACATTCAAATAAATGTTTGATGATGAGGTGTGAGAGAGAATACATTTCTGTAACTACTACATTGACTGCCTGGCCATGATCCAAAGTCTACGCAACCAGTGACAAATAGCTGTTGTAAGAAAGTGCTGGTTTATGAGTTTATTTTGGCCATAAGAGCTGAATTGTATAGCACCTCTAATGTCTCACTTGTAAATAGATGACTGTGCATTGATTTGGGATCAGATTTAGTGCTGGACTCTGGAGGCTGTGACATTTAGGCTGGTTTACACTTACCAAAGTTGGCTTTCTTTTCTAAAACAGCAATGAGAGCGGGCTGCAGTTAGAGTCATTACATCAAGAGAAGATTGCACATAAAACATTAATGCAAATATAGCTAAGCTTGCATAAAATTTATAATGGAGGACTGGGACCTACTAGTGTATAACTCTGTGGGTGGTGGAGGATCCAAACAGAATATCCACAACAGGCATTTGGTCCACACATAATTGTCCTTTCATTCAACAAAAAACATATTTGTGGTTTAATAATGTTTTGCCTTGAAAGTTGGTTAATTTTTTGCTGTCATAAAAGAGGAAGAGTAGAGTTATTTTCTTTCCCCATTCTTGTTGTGTGTGGATAAGCTCAAGAATTACAGACACATTAACAATAAACTGGAAAAATATTTGCGTTTTGAATTCTCACCTGCTCCAGTTCTCCAGTACTACAGTATATGAACAGTCCAGGACGCTATAACTTCACATGAATTCTAGCTATTTTTCCTTTAGCCTTTGTTTTGGTCCAAACCACAATAATTCTCCATTGTCTTTGACTGTCACAGTTTCAACCCTTGTGCGGTTTCGCGCTGTAACTAGATTCATCCTAAAGTCATTTGGTTTGGCTTCTTTATGTAGAAGCCAAACCAATCTGGCCTCTTTGAAATCTTGGAAATCTTTGAAATCTAGAACATAAGAAGGGTGATTTGGTATCTCTAAGGTCAGTATCTTTTTATTTACAAAAGGCAAAAACCATTTCATGCTAATCATACAAATATAACCTTGATGTGTACAACTGCTTAAAGGAAAAGTAACGTTTTTTACAATCTAAGCCTTATTTCGGTAATAAAACAAGTTGTTTTACTCACCCATAGCAATTTGGTGTCATATGGAGCACTTCCGGAGATGTTTTAGATTTGCGATCTCCATCATGTGAGTTCTCGGGGCACTGATTTGCGGGCTCCAAATAACACAAACTTTAGCACTTTTCAAATCATAGAACCCCGATGTCTTAGCCTACGATTTCGTGTGGTCAAAAGTGGCCTGTAATAGAGATTTAGCCATAGTTTCGAGTACATGAGGACGCCAGTGCGCTCTCAGCTCCCGGGACCCAAACATGAAACGCAAAGCTGTAAACTATGGATAAATCTCGGATTACAGGCCACTTTTGCTTCAAACGAAATCGTAGACTAAGACATCGGGCTTCTATGATTTGAAAAGTGCTAAAGTTTGTGTTATTTGGAGCCCGCACGGGGCATATTACATCCTTGGGGAATATATTATATGCCCCGAGCTATGGCTAGAAGTCGCGCTAGGCTAACCGCAAATCTAAAACATCTCTGGAAGTGCTCCATATGACACCAAAGTGCTATGGGTGAGTAAAACAACTTGTTTTATTACCGAAATAAGGCTCAAATTGTAAAAAAAACGTTACTTTTCCTTTAACTGATGCACGCTGATAGATATTACTATTGATGTAACACACAAAACCCCATGAGCGCTGAAACATGCCCTGTTCTTAGTGAAATTTGGTGAATGTTAAAAATTAGCTATGTAATAAGAACAACTGTCATTATAATTCCTATATCAGCTTATTGTTTAACGGTCTGATATTACCCAAATTGACTCTTGTGAGCTTTAATCCATGTTATAATGTTTATACCTTGAGCTTGAGTTTTGCTTTGTTTCATTCATAAATCTTTGAGTAATCCTGCATTAGGAGTTTACATGTCCAAAGCTCAAAATGCTCTGTTCCACCTTTTGAAGTGTGCTGTTTCAAGTTAACGGCTACCTTTTTGTCTTTTGTTCAAGATTGGAAATGCCAGGGTTGGAATCATCCAAATGATTCTAGTGAAGATGTATGTAGTTTAAAGATCCCATGACATGGTACTTCTTGATGCTTTTATATGGCTCCTTAATGGTTCCCTAATACTGTAAATGAATCCTTCAAAATCAACACTCAGTGCATGAGAAACAGAGATAAGATGAGAAAGAGTCATAAATATCTCTCTCAAACACTTTATTCTGGGCGTTGTTGCTTAAATGCAAATGAGGAGAAAAGAGCTGGCCTATAGTAGAGGGTGGGGGCGTGGCCAAACTCTCCGCTCTCGGCTCTGAGCGCTCAGCTGATCCATTTCTCAGGAGCTCAGGGTAGGGGAGCTCACATTAACGTTCAAAAACCTCAGAAAGTGAAAATTTCATGCCATGGGACCTTTAAAAACACAGAGGAGCACTTCTGTAAAACCACGTGACATCACAAGGTGGAACAGGGTGTTTTCTGTTTGAGAGAAGAACTCAAAATTTGCGTGATAAACGTGTGAATGAAACAAAACACAACTCCAGGTATGTTTGTGATGAGGAAACAACATTATAACAGAGATCAGAAAACAGCCTAATATGTGCACCGTAGTATACAGGCAGATTAGGCTAAAATCCAAAAGAATGGTATAATACAATTTTCTTATGTAACTAGTAAAATAATAAAAGAGAAAGATCACATTTATTCAAAGCCAGCATGTTTGAGTGACAACCCATAGTGTTGTATACTATAGAAGCTCTCTGTACAAACTGAGATGGAAGATGATGTGAACAGACATAGTTCACCTTGCCCTTTCTCTTTATCACCTTTACACCTCTAAATCACAGAATGAAACTTTTAAAAGGAGCTTGGCGTCCTGTTGCAGTAACTATCAGTGTACAAGTCATACACACCAATCAACACACCTGCTGGCACTGAGTTGGCCAAAGCCAAAGATTCAGTCAGCTAGACATGAAACAATCGATATCTGAAACCTTAATAAGCTCCTGCCCATCACACACAGCCGATACAAGAGCCTCCGATGTGGCACGCATGCAGCATGTTTTTCTGCTTAGACACACGGATCCACGAAGGTTAAAGATGATAATAATGTCCCTGAATGTAGCACTTAGCCTTGCATTTTGCTTTGCTTCAGTTCATTTTCATAGAAAATGCTAACTAGCATGTGTAAGGACCTTTCAAACTTTTAAAGCTTTTAAACCAGAGCATCCCCATTCTAGTTTAAGCGTTGGGTCAGGTGTAGAGCAAAGCCTCTTGGGAAAAAAGGCATAAAAGGGGCTTCCACTTTAAAGGGATATGCCACCCCCAGGTCAAACTTGGGCATCTCCCCACAGTCCAGAGACTAAAATAAGTGGTGGAAAGCGTTTTCCTGGTCACCCAGCCATTGTCCGAGTCTGTCAGCACTGACCGCCGCGGTATCTGCAGCTACTCCGCGTTAGACTGGAGTCTAACGGCGCCAGAGAAAGATTTCGGCCAAAAGGAATTAATTTGCTCAATGCGTTTCCCAATTACTTTCTGTGTAGTGCGCGTTCATATCGAGTGCAAATAAATGTGCAAATCAACACGGAGAGCTTGACTTGGTCATTTTGGGTGGGAACTATTTTTCAGTGCAGAAAAAGAAAGCCGAAGCACACACCACGCTGCGCAACAGGGGAACTCCCTTCCTGGTGCGTAACAGGGATTCCCCTGGCAGCGTGCTCTGTGCTTCGGCTTTCTTTTTCCGCACTGAAAAATAGTTCCCACCCAAAATGACTCCAGTCTAACGCGGAGTAGCTGCAGATACCGCGGCGGTCAGTGCTGACAGACTCGGACAATGGCTGGGTGACCAGGAAAACGCTTTCCACCACTTATTTTAGTCTCTGGACTGTGGGGAGATGCCCAAGTTTGACCTTGGGGTGGCATATCCCCATTAACAGTTAGTGTCAGTGAATGCATCAAGGAAGGTTGACCATTCTCAATTCATTCATTTAAAGGTGCACTATGTAACTTTTGTTAGGGGTCTGTCATCTGCTTGTTTCTATGGATACATCATTGCTCTGCCTGGCATGTTTCACAGTGTCACTTTAAGCAGCTCTTCCTTACATGTATTCAATTACATGTGGTTTTATAACCAGAAAAAATGCATTTTGACAGTTGAGTGGGGTTGCCTCTCCACAGATTACCTACTCATTTCATTCATTTAAATAGAGAGCTTCCTTGCCCATGGCACAGTGTTCTCTAATAGCCTTGTTACTTTTCATGAAGTGTTCATGGTTTAAAGTGAAGTGAGTGCAACTGAATACTTTCCCCATACAAACCAAGTCATTGAGGATGAATTGTTCCTTTTACATAATACTTTATTTGTATAGGACTTTTTGAAAACAAAGTGCTTCATGCAGTCCCATTAGCCATGAGGATTAAAATGCACATCTTTACCAAAAAAATAGAATAAACCTGTGCGAGCAAATGGAATCTAGAAACATTTATAATTACATCACTTACAATCAGCTATAACATGGCACATGATAACAAACAATTAATAATAATGGCAAATAATTATTTACCATTATTAATCTTATTAATCTTATTGATCTCCTGTGAAATACTCCTTAAATACCTGTACCTTGGTATTTTATTACATATTTTATTACTTTTTTTGTAAATTATATTGGTTACTTTGCTATGCTATTAGTACTTCCTGACTATAAGTACATTTTGTAGTAAAGTTTGACTTAAAGGAAAAGTAACGTTATTTTACAATCTGAGCCTTCTTTCGGTAATAAAACAAGTCGTTTGACTCACCCATATCACGTTCGTGTCATTTGGAGCTGTTTGAAGAAAGTTATCTTGTAGCGTATCCGTTAGCATGAGTATTCGGGGCATTACTTTGCGGTGTCCAAATAACACAAACTTTAGCACTTTTCAAATCATAGAAGCCCGATGTCTTAATGAAAGATTTCGTTTGAAGCAAAAGTGGCCTGTAATCCGAGGTTTATCCATAGTTTTCAGCTTTGCGTTTCATGTTTGGGTCCCGGGAGCAGTCCGCGCATGCGCACTGGCGTCCTCATCTACTCGAAACTATGGCTAAATCTCGGATTACAGGCCACTTTTGCTTCAAACGAAATCTTTCATTAAGACATCGGGCTTCTATGATTTGAAAAGTGCTAAAGTTTGTGTTATTTGGACACCGCAAAGTAATGCCCCGAGCAAATGATACAGAACCATGTTAACGGATACGGGATCATTACTAGAACAGAACGGCTCAACATAAGTTCTGCGATACTGCTCCAATTGACAGAAAAATGCTATGGGTGAGTAAAACTACTTGTTTTATTGCCGAAAGAAGGCTCAGATTGTAAAAAAACGTTAATTTGCCTATAACATATTATCCTGTGTATTATGAAATTATTGAATGATTCTGACCTGCCTGGACATTAACACCACACCCCAGTGATAGTGATGATGGGGGAGGGCTTAGCTTAATGTCATGCAGATTAGGCAAGGAGGGCTGAAGATAGGAAAGTTCATGAGCTTTTTTCAGAGCTTTCGAAAATCTACTGTGCATGCTTTCAAATAGCGACTACTTCTTCAAATATGGTCAGATTTTCATGTGTAAGACATCATTGGAAAGCTTGGAATCTATACTTTCAGAATCTGTGAATAACTCAAAATGCCTCCGGGATCATATGTGTCCTATTTGGCCACGGTGGGTCACATTTTGTAACGGAATCGCTCAGGTGTTACTCTGCAGAGTCATTGGTGTTCCACACTTTGAACCCTGCAGCTTATACAACTTTGCGGCTAATATATGGTTGGATTATTTGTTTACCAACACAGCGGATGCGCATGCAGCCTGAGTGCAGAAAGTGCCGCTGTCGGGTAACATGAAGTTGCAACAATAACAAACGCTGTTGTCAGCACTAAAACGGCAGTAGCTCAGTTGGTAGAGCGTTTGTCCACTGATCCAAAGGTTGGCGGTTCAAATCCCGCTCTTGACATAAGAAACATCAGTGGTTGAGCGGTCAGATCCACTGACCCACAGGTTGGTTGGTACGATTCCAGCTCCCACAGATGAATGCTGCCGTTGTGTCCTTGGGCAAGACACTTAACCCACCTCGCCCCCAGTGTCTGCGTACACTGGTGTGTGAATGCGTGTGTGAATGGGTGATTGGTTCCTTGTTGTAAAGCGCTTTGGGTGCCTTGAAGGTGGAAAAGCGCTATATAAAGATGTGACCATTTAAAACAGTTTATTGACGTGTGATAAAATAAGTTATGATGCAAAATTAACATTAGTGAGTGGAAATTGCTCAAACTTCAGTAGCCGAACAGCCACTCATACCTGATCGATACAATTGACCTAGCCCCCCAGGAGAGCCTGACATCTGCTGAAATCCTACGGGACACTGACATGATCCCAGACACCGACACAATCCCAGACACCAACATGTTCCCAGACACCAACACGATCCCAGACACGGACATGTTCCCAGACACCGACATGATCCCAGACACCGACATGATCCCAGACATGGACCGCGGCTCTTTCTGCAGGAGACATGCGCAGTAGAGCGTGAAGTGACAGGGTGCAAGAGCGAGACTGACAGGCGAAGAGACGATGAGCCGAGGAAGATGCTAGTTTGATTTTGTTTTGAATAGTTATTTTGCGCTTCATGCACACACCCTCCTCATGGAAAACACATGAAGAAATGCATATGATTCGGCTGTTATGTGAAAGGCAATCGATCTGGCTGTGGAAGAAGGAAATAGAGCTGCTGCACGTGAGCTTGGCATCGATGAGTCGATGGTGAGACGCTGGCGACGGCAGCGCAAAAAGACGACAAAAGCTTTCAGAGGCAATAAAAGCAGATGCTCCAAACTTGAAAACTTTCTTGAAGACGTGGACACCAACAGCTTATAGACAAGTGCGGCCTATATATGTACACTTTCTTTTTTCTTTTAAAATTGAGTTGGTGCGTCTTCTATTCAGGTGCACTCAGTCTGGAAATTACAGTAATCAGTTTTATCTAAGGGGATCTGCCAGAAAATATTACTCAAATCATTTTTCTTTCACTTTGATTCATTCACAAGCAAGTACAATATTTTAGTTGCTATTTCCTGTAGTTCATTACTTGCTACAAATATTTTTCAGTAACCCATAATAACTACACCTCAGTTAGACTTAATAAAGCTGAAAAATAAATAAATAAAGCATGAACACATGTTTTATTTAGTTTATTTAACCCCTTATTTATTCCCTTTAAGTCACACTCACACTGTGTAATGTTCTGGATGTAGCACTCATGGAGATATAGTTTTATGCCCCACTGTGAACTGTTATAGTCAAAGGGACAACATTTCTTTGGAGACCAGCAGAAGTAGGCACACCTCCAGGCCAAATAAGAATGGAGTTTGTAAGAATGTTTTTTCTACGATTTCAGTACAGTAAAAACATCAAAAATGAAAAACACACAACTTTTATTTGAGCACATTTTGGCATAAAGGGTAGTAACTAATTAAACATGCAACGTGTAACTTTTTGGTTGGGGGTCCGTCACCTGCTTGCTTCTATGGATGTGCCATTGCTTTGCTTAGAATGCTCCACAGTATGACATTAAACAGCTTTACATTACATTCATTAAATTTGATAGTTTTACAGCTCAAAAATACCTAGAAAAACAGACATTCTGACTATGTTTCCTCTCCACAGATCTCATCTGTAACTTGGTCTGGTTTGGTAGATAGAAAGATTTAATACCGCGCTGTGAAACATTCTAGACCAGGCATGGGCAAACTACAGCCCGGGGGCCATATGCGGCCCGTTAAGCTTCTTAATCAGGCCCGCCGAACTTGAAGAAATTATATTAATAAACCTTGTTAATGTTTTAATGTTTTAATTTCCCTGCAATTCTGGCATTTTCCAATAGCTGGCGCACTACATACATTGACCTTTGTTGAGGTGCAGCATTTTGCTCCACGTTTTGCTTTACTCTGATCTGGATCAGCCCTCCTGTAAAGATGAGCGGAGCTAAGAAAAAAAAAGTGGATGTCGAGTGTTTAAAGATCCCATGACATGGTACTTCTTGATGCTTTTATATGGCTCCTTAATGGTTCCCTAATACTGTAAATGAATCCTTCTTCAAAATCAACACTCAGTGCATGAGAAACAGAGATAAGATGAGAAAGAGTCATAAATATCTCTCTCAGAACTCTTTATTCTGGGAGTTGTTGCTTGAATGCAAATGAGGAGAAAAAAGCTGGCCAATAGTAGAGGGTGGGGGTGTGGCCAAACGCTCCGCTCAGAGCTGTAGCTTACAGCTGATCCATTTCCTTGTTTTTGCACGGGGGAGAGATTTGAAGCGTTCCATTGAAAAATAAACACATTTCCACATAAAATAAAATTAAACCACTGCTGTTCAAAGGTCCAGAGGCTCAGATAAAGGACTTCCGAGCCTAGAAACACTCGGACGTGCCTCCAGGCAAATAAAAAAACGCATTTCGCATTGCCTAGCGCATTCGCAGTCCAAACTCTCTGGGTGTGATTTACAGAGACGCTGAGTACAGACAGACGGGGGTGGAACTGCATTTGCATTTCTTTTTTCGATCTGACGTCAATAAGGTGTTCAAACTCGCCCGTTTGAGCTCCGATTTTTTGTAACGCAGAAAAGGATCGCAAATGCTCAGTTTAGACATTTCACAACTTTTAACCATGGGGGGGCCTAAACAGGGTAGTGGAGCTCACATTAACGTTCAAAAATCTCAGAAAGTGAAAATTTCATGCCATGGGACCTTTAATAAGGAGTGGACAAGTAAATATTTTTTCACCGAATACTTATCAGCTGCTGTATGCCTGATATGCCAAGAGACTGTAGCGGTTTTTAAAGAATAATATCAGCCGTCACTTTGCCACAAAACATGCTAACTACGCTAGCAAGCAGTCAACGAAAAAACGAAAGAACCTGAAGGAGAACAGAACTTTCAGTGCTTTAAAATAGTAACTGTTAGTAATAAAAAAAGCTGTATTTTATTAATTACATTTTCTCTGTTTTAAGAGTCATTTCAATAAATAGCTAAATACTGTGGAACTTGAAAGATGGACATTTTGTTGTGATGCGAATTTTTTAATTGAAATAAAGCACGTTTTCTACATATCCCATGTTATTTTTAGTGTTTTTACCAAAAATCCACTAAATCCACCTGCTCCTGGTCCGGCCCTTCTGTCAAATTTTAGAACCCTTTGTGGCCCACGAGTCAAAAAGTTTGCCCACCCCTGTTCTAGACAAAGCAATAACCGTGGAGAAAAGCCTCCACCAGAAAAGTTACACAATGCACCTTTACATGGGCTTTAATTAGTTCCTGAGATTTAGTTCCAATATCTTTGTCCATGCTTTATTAAGGCTAGCTATTATAAAGTGGTAGCCATATTTGAGTTTTATTGTGACTATCGATTCTGCTGGACTATAGACAGTAAAGTATAGACCGGGGCAGATGCATGCTGCTTCAACACCTGAAACTGATCAAAGTCTGATACGTTTTATAGATTTCAATTTGCCGAGCTGCTGAACAGAGAACTGGAGCGAACGGGTTTGTAATAGTGACAATATGGAGAGGGTGACCAAAACAGAGACACCTCAAAATCAATGAATCTCTCCATTCCCACCACTGTGCCCATATACTTATATACTCAGATATTCTGTTCGTAGTTGGATTTTATTTGAACTTAACATAATACTGAGTCTATTAAAAGTTGAGCGGCTTTACTTAGAGGCATTATAGCTGTCAGATAGCTGCACTATAATTACAATTTAGAATAGAAGTATAAAGCTAAGGCTAAAGGGGTATTTTGAATGATGAGTGTACTTTCACATATATGCAGAGAAAAGCAACTGTTCTTATCTGATGTGAGGTGGCAGACAGTTGGACCATATATACACTGAAATAGACAATGCAACTTCAAATGCCACAGAGGTATAAGATATATATTTAACTGTATAAATATATATGGACTATGTAAGACACAAGGTAAAAGCTTTAACAAATAAACTGAGGGTAATGTATGAAGAATTTTGTTGACACTAAGGCTACGTTTATACGGCGACGATCAAAACAGAAGACGCAAAAGTGGCGTCTCGTCTTCAATTTTTTATCCGTGTTTATATGAAGACGCAAAAGTGGACACAAAAGTCAGCGAAGGGAGGCGCTGGACTGAAAAAAAAACAAAAAAACCCCATCACAACAGCGTCAAGTTACATTTCTAACCACGACTGTACCGGAAAAGAGAAAGGTAAAACTTCAAAATAAAATGTTCTAGTTGCGTTTTAAATGAGTTGTTAAGTTCCGCTCCAAACATTTCAGTGACTTGTACTTTTGTTTACATGTTTTTGAATATTGTACTGAAAATAGTTCCATTACAGGAGGATTACAGTGAATTAGAAAATATAAAATCACATCGGGTTTTACATTTGAAGTGCCTCATGCGGAAGTCGCTTGTCTTGGCGTCTGTGTGGCTGTGAGAGTGTGAGAAAGACTTGTACGCCGTAGACGTGTGTGGGTGCGATTTATACAATTGTTGAAATGACTCTTGTATGTTGACTAGAGCTGATAGCGCAGCTTGAACATCCGTGGTATCAAGGTATGCCGCATCTATGTGACGTAAACGCGTACCAACGTGAGCAGATCTGACCAGTTTTGCGTCTTGGGCAGTTTACACGGAGACGCTACAGCGGAGCATATTTAACTTTTCCACTCTGGAGGGTGGTTTCAGATTTTTGCGTTTTTAGGCCCCAAAAACGCCGTCACCGTGTAAACGAAAGGCACTTCCGATAAAATATTTTGTCGTTTTTACCCGTAAGCGTTCTCGTGTAAACGGGCCCTAACACAAGTCGGTTTTGGCTGCTAAAGGTCATTCTGTATGCTCAATAGAAAATCAACTTAACAACCAAAAAATAATACTTTTACCGTCATGAAACATATCTAAGGCACAGCCAGGAAATGTTTAGTATTCCAGAAATTACTACTACCTTTAATTAACTAACCTGGCTTATTTTATCTTTTTTTTTTCCAGGCTTGAAAGAAAAACTTGTGCATAAAGTAGCTCATTACTATAGGTTCATCCCAGTCCAACACTAATGCAGTCTTAAACACGCTCCAGACAGAAGCACACACACTTTTACATGAGCTATGCGTGACTCAATATGTGTTGTGGAAAAGTATTTAGACCCTATAGTTATAGTTACTGCACTCTGTAGATTTAGGCTACATACAGACTGCAGCCTTTTTTGCCCCTATGCGGCCTGTATCTGATCTTTCCCATGGCATGAAATTTTCACTTTCTGAGGTTTTTGAACGTTAATGTGAGCTCCCCTACCCTGTTTAGCCCCCCCCCCCCATGGTTAAAAGTTGTGAAATGTCTAAACTGAGCATTTGCGATCCTTTTCTGCGTTACAAAAAATCGGAGCTCAAACGGGCAATTTTGAACAAGGCACCTTATTGACGTCAGATCGAAAAAAGAAATGCAAATGCAGTTCCACCCCTGTCTGTCTGTACTCAGCGTCTCTGTAAATCACGCCCAGAGAGTTTGGACTGTGAATGCGCTAGGCAATGCGAAATGCGTTTTTTTATTTGCCTGGAGGCACGTCCGAGTGTTTCTAGGCTTGGAAGTCCTTTATCTGAGCCTCTGGACCTTTGAACAGCAGTGGTTTCATTTTATTTTCTGTGGAAATGTGTTTATTTTTCAATGGAACGCTTCAAATATCTCCCCCCGTGCAAAAACAAGGAAATGGATCAGCTGAGAGCTCAGAGCGAGAGTGGAGTTTGGCCACGCCCCCACCCTCTACTATTGGCCAGCTCTTTTCTCCTCATTTGCATTCAAGCAACAACGCCCAGAATAAAGTGTTTGAGAGAGATATTTATGACTCTTTCTCATCTTATCTCTGTTTCTCATGCACTGAGTGTTGAGTTTGAAGAAGGATTCATTTACAGTATTAGGGAACCATTAAGGAGCCATATAAAAGCATCAAGAAGTACCATGTCATGGGATCTTTTAATGACAGACTGAATGACACAGATCAGATTTTTTCAAATGCAACCCAGCCCACTTGGATATGTGGTCCTAAAACCGATACATGCGACTTCAGTCTGAACGGCCAGGTCGCATTCACCGACCTACACGTCATCAACAAGCAACAAACACCACTATTCTGCACTGAAGTAGGTGGAAACTGAACAGAACTGGACCGTATTTTAGGAGACAAGGCCAGCGTTGAGCCGATAGAATTGCTGGATAGCTGCGTTACTGAAGAGGAACCCACAAAACGCCAAGGCCAAAAACCTTGTCCTTCCCAATCTCATCCTTAAAACAAATAAGTTGTACATGTTCTGGCTCCGGTACAACAGCAACTTTAAAATCGCCAGGCGCTCAGTGCTAGTGTCCATTTTTAGGCTACTTCCGTAAACACTGAGCACACTTGCTGCGTGTGACGTCATCGTGCCCTCCATTGCGCATGTGGGACACTTTTGGGGCATTTAAAGTTCACACTGGAGATCACATACAAGTCACATTTAATTGAAATCTGAATTGAACATTAAGCCCTGCAGTCTGAACATAGCCCGAGTGGCCTGGGTCGCGTTTGAAAAAATCAAATCTGTGTTGTTCAGACTGTCATTAAAAGATCAGATACAGGCGCATAGAGGGGGAAAAAAATCAGATTTGGGTCACTTCAGGCTAGACAGGCAAATGAGAAGAACCAAGAGTCATTCACTGTACAGTAAACTTTACAACATCTGCTACTTTAAAGGTCCTGTATTATGCAAAATTGACTCTTGTGAGCTTTTAGCCATTTTGAAACGTTGTTACTTCCTCAAAAGCATAGAGTTGTGGAGTTACAATAACCCGGTAACTAATGTGTAGTACCAGCAGGGGTGGGACAAAGTCATTGCTGGGCAAGTCCCAAGTAAGTCTAAGTCTTTTGCACTCAAGTCCGAGTGAAGTCCCGAGTCAAGAGTATCCAAGTGCCGAGTCAAGTCCGAAGTCAAAGCTCACAAGTCTCAAGTCGAGTCCAATGTCCTAGCATTTTAGTTTCGAGTCATTTCGAGTCCCCTTTACAAAGAAATACAATTTCTACAAATCATATAATGTCTGCAAGATCTGTATTCATTTGACCTTTTTACACCATATCAAATAACATTAGAAAAAAATGAAAGGATCCAGGTGTGAAAAACATGTTATAATATTGATCAAAGGAGAAGTTCAATTTGTCAACTGGACAAAGTTTGTTTGGTTGAAAACGTTTCGCCGCTCATCCGAGAGGCTTCGTCAGCTCTGGTTATTGTACTGGTTAGACCCTGCTTATATCTAGCTGCCGGGAGGCGTGTCTGACAATGACAAAAGCTCTGAAACTGATCCCCCTAATCTGTCTCTTTGTTTTTCAAATTACTCTGATGGCTGTTTCGACCCCCTATTCAACGTCTAACGACCCTCTCCACCCCTCTGCCCTGGCTCTGTTTGACTGGTCTAAGAATCCCATTATAAATGGGAGACAGGTTATATCTCACTCCCCCATTTCTGTTTAATGACGGATTCTCTTTTTTGACAAAAATAGCCTCTTTAACTCCCCTCTCAAACCAGTTCTTTTCCCTGGCTAAGATCTGAACCTCACTGTCCTCAAAAGAATGGCCCGTGGCTTCTAGGTGAAGATGTACCGCAGAAGCCGGTCCACTCTGGCACGCCCGTCTGTGTTGGTACATCCTCTTGTGAAGTGGCTGTTTTGTTTCCCCAATGTAGCGCTCACTGCAGTCTTCACTACACTGAATGGAGTAGACCACATTGCTTTGTTTGTGGCTCGGTGTTCTGTCCTTTGGGTGGACCAGTTTTTGTCTTAAAGTGTTTGTGGGTTTGAAATAAACTGGAATTTCATATTGTCTGAAAATCCTCTGTAGTTTTTCCGAAACGCCGGCCAGGTACGGAATCGCTACCCCTTTCCTCCTGGGTTCGGATTCTCTGTTGTCTTGTTTATTGTCCTTGTCTCTCTTGGTTTTGTTGACAGCCCATTTAGGATATCCACAAACAGAGAGGGCTTCCTGCACATGTTGCTCTTCTTTCTCCTTGCCCTCTGTGCTTGTGGGAACCACTTGGGCCCTGTGTTGTAATGTCCGAATAACACCCAGTTTGTGCTGCAGTGGGTGGTGTGAATCAAAAAGCAGGTATTGGTCTGTGTGTGTGGGCTTCCTGAAGACTTCTACTTGGAGTCGCCGGTCTCCTCCTATCGTTACTGCACAATCTAAGAATGCCAATGTGTTATCCTTGGCATCTTCACGGGTGAATTTGATGTTCGGATCTGCGATAGGAGGAGACCGGGGACTCCAAGTAGAAGTCTTCAGGAAGCCCACACACACAGACCAATACCTGCTTTTTGATTCACACCACCCACTGCAGCACAAACTGGGTGTTATTCGGACATTACAACACAGGGCCCAAGTGGTTCCCACAAGCACAGAAAGGAGAAAGAAGAGCAACATGCAGGAAAGCCCTCTCTGTTTGTGGATATCCTAAATGGGCTGTCAACAAAACCAAGAGAGACAAGGACAATAAACAAGACAACAGAGAATCCGAACCCAGGAGGAAAGGGGTAGCGATTCCGTACCTGGCCGGCGTTTCGGAAAAACTACAGAGGATTTTCAGACAATATGAAATTCCAGTTTATTTCAAACCCACAAACACTTTAAGACAAAAACTGGTCCACCCAAAGGACAGAACAGAGCCACAAACAAACAATGTGGTCTACTCCATTCAGTGTAGTGGAGACTGGAGCGAGCGCTACATTGGGGGAACAAAACAGCCACTTCACAAGAGGATGTACCAACACAGACGAGCGTGCCAGAGAGGACCGGCTTCTGCGGTACATCTTCTCCTCGAAGCCACGGGCCATTCTTTTGAGGACAGTGAGGTTCAGATCTTAGCCAGGAAAAGAACTGGTTTGAGAGGAGTTAAAGAGGCTATTTTTGTCAAAAAAGAGAATCCGTCATTAAACAGAAATGGGGGAGTGAGATATAACCTGTCTCCCATTTATAATGGGATTCTTAGGCCAGTCAAACAGAGCCAGGGCAGAGGTGGAGAGGGTCGTTAGACGTTGAATAGGGGGTCGAAACCAGCAACATCCGTAATTTGAAAAACAAAGAGACAGATTAGGGGGATCAGTTTCAGAGCTTTGTCATTGTCAGACACGCAGCTAGATATAAGCAGGGTCTAACCAGTACAATAACCAGAGCTGACGAAGCCTCTCGGATGAGCGGCGAAACGTTTTCAACCAAACAAACTTTGTCCAGTTGACAAATTTAACTTCTCCTTTGATCATGGATTCTACCTGGACGACTGAGGGACTTTTCACGCATGTTATAATATTCACAAAAAGTCTCATGGTTGTATTAGCTCAAAGCGGTGTTTCTACTAAATACTGAACAAAAAGGTCAGAAAACTTATGACAGTGATTTCAGTCTTTGTGCTGCTTCAGGTGCCGAACAAAATTGGACGTTGTGGAAGCTCCGTCTGTAATCTTTGACCCGCACGTTCTGCATACTGCCATTCGTTTTTTGTTGACAACTTCGTAGTTTTTATAACCAAACGAAATCACCTTCGGCATCATTTTGCAAACTGGCGCGTGGATGCTTGTTTCCGCATCATTTGTTGTGCAATTTGCCTTGGATGCGGTCGAATAAAAGCAACGTAGATCTACTGTGATTGGATGTTGTGCAAGCCGCGCGCACATGCTCTTTGCATACATTTTCACAGATTCACAAGTACAACGAGTGCGGTCTTTACCAACATATTTTTAGTTTTTTTTTTTCATTGGACGTAGCAAGTCATCACAAGTCAAAAGGCCTAAGTCCAAGTGGAGTCACGAGTTATTGATATTGAAGTCCAAGTCGAGTTGCAAGTGTTTGTACATTTTGTCGAGTCGAGTCTAAAGTTATCAAATGTGTGACTCGAGTCTGACTTGAGTCGAAGTCACATAACTCGAGTCCACACCTCTGAGTACCAGCTGTAGAGGACTTTTTTGCTCTAATTTTGTCTTTTTTGCACTGTTTTAGTTTTAGTTTGTTTTTATCTTTTTGCAGTATTTTTTTTCTATACTGTGTTGTAAATATCCTACTTAAAGGGATATGCCACCCCCAGGTCAAACTTGGCCATCTCCCCACAGTCCAGAGACTAAAATAAGTGATGGAAAGCGTTTTCCTGGTCATTCAGCCATTGTCCGAGTCTGTCAGCACTGACCGCCAAATAAATGTGCAAATCAACATGGAGAGCTTGCCTTGGTCATTTTGGGGTGGGAACTATTTTACAGTGCGGAAAAACACAGCCGAAGCACACAGGGGAATCCCTGTTACGCACCACGTTGGGAGTTCCCCTGTTACGCAGCGTGGTGTGTGCTTCGGCTGTGTTTTTCCACACTGAAAAATAGTTCCCACCCAAAATGACCAAGGCAAGCTCTCCGTGTTGATTTGCACATTTATTTGCACTCGATATGAATGCGCACTACACAGAAAGTAATTGGGAAAAGCATCGAGCAAATTAATTCCTTTTGGCCGAAATCTTTCTCTGGCGACGTTAGACTCCAGTCTAACGCGGAGTAGCTGCAGCTGCGCGCGGCGGTCAGTGCTGACAGACTCGGACAATGGCTGCGTCACCAGGAAAACGGTTTCCATCACTTATTTTAGTCTCTGGACTGTGGGGAGATGCCCAAGTTTGACCTGGGGGTGGCATATCCCTTTAAATGTCTGCACTGAAGTGAGATGCTTTCAATCTCATTGTGAGTATGTATGATGTAAATTGTACATATGAATAGTGACAATAAAAGGCATTCTATTCTATTCTATGAGTTGGTGTGTGTGTGCGTGTGCGTGCGTGTGTTTTCATTCACACATTTTTTAGTAACACTACAGTATTAGTTTGTTAACATCTCCCAAAGCTCAAAATGCTCGGTTCCACCTTGTGATGTCATTTAGTAGTAGTTTTCAAGTTAACAGATACCTTTTATGTTTTGTTCAGTATTGGCAATTCCAGAGCTGAAATTAACCAAATGATTCTAGTGATGTGACTAGAGTGGAGCACTTCCTGTATTACCACATGACATCACAAGGTGGACTAGAGTGTTTTCAGTTTGAGAGACAGGGATGAAAGAGTTCCGTTTTTTAGCGGATCTCCGCTTTTTTTTCAGCTGTGGGGTCATTTTTTATTTATTTTTTAATATCTGTGCAAATTCGCTGAGAAAGATTTTGGGTGTATATATATGTATAGTTGTGTTTAGGGTCGCCAACCGTCCCTTGAAAAACGGAATCGTCCCGTATTCAGAACAAAAGTACGTGTATCTCGTATTAAACTTCGTATTAAACTGCGGGCCGCGCGAGCCCGTGTCTGGAGCCGCGGACCGAGCGAGTGAGCGCAGCTCTCGCAACAGCCTGTACCATTGCGTGTACACAGGTTAAACTTTATAAAACATCCTATACCTCGTGACTTTCCGCTTTTTTCACGATTGGCCACTTTCATCCCTGGAGAGAAGTTTAACGTGTGTGAATGAAACAAAACACAACTCCAGGCATGTTTTTGAAGATGAAACAACATTACAACGTAGATCAGAAAATAGCGTAAAACGGGCGCTTTAAACATCTCTTTCAATTTGATAGCAAAGAAATAACATCTCCATGGAGACAGACAGGTAGCAGACTGCCCACCAGAAAAGTTACACAGAGAACCTTTTACAAAACAGTTTAGTATCAGACAGGAAAATGTAAAATAAATAAGTAAATAAATAAATAAAGATGTCCTTGAAAGAAAATATGAAAGGATCTGAAGCGCACATCTACTGAAATCGACTAGTCTTCATCTGAGTTCATGCAGGAGCAGGTATCAAAGAGGATGTGGATTTTATCTGGCTCAGTGGCTTCAGATTGGTCGATAAAAGGCGTGTTGCGGTCCATAAGAGCAGAGGAGCAGCGTGTCTGTCATACTGGGGCTCTCCGCAGGGCGCTCTGATGGAGAGCATCAGGGAGGAGCTCCGGGGAAATAGGTTCAGGGTTCAGACATGCCCCTGTGTTTGTTTACATCGGACAACCTGAAGGATTACACTTGTACTTTTAGTAATGTTGCTTTTAAGGGATTTTGATAGTCCAGTGGATTTTTTTTTTCAACTGATAAATATACTCAGTGTTTGTCTCACTGTTTTCTGACCAATAATCAATATTTGCCAATATTGATTTTCAGATTTTTAACAAGGCCCAGATATTGAAGAATGCTGTAGTAAAGTTAACAAATGAACTTTTTTGTGCTTTTTTGCAGCTTTTGGGTCAAAACATCTTAAAGGTCCCATGGCATGAAATTTTCACTTTCTGAGGTTTTTGAACGTTAATGTGAGCTCCCCTACCCTGTTTAGGCCCCCGCCATGGTTAAAAGTTGTGAAATGTCTAAACTGAGCATTTACGATCCTTTTCTGCGTTACAAAAAATCTGAGCTCAAACGGGCGATTTTGAACAAGGCACCTTATTGACGTCAGATCGAAAAAAGAAATGCAAATGCAGTTCCACCCCCGTCTGTCTGTACTGGAATGCGTTTTTTTATTTCCCTGGAGGCACGTCCGAGTGTTTCTAGGCTCGGAAGTCCTTTATCTGAGCCTCTGGACCTTTGAACAGCAGTGGTTTAATTTTATTTTCTGTGGAAATGTGTTTTTTTCATTGAAAAGGCTCTCCTTTCCTCCTCCGCTATTAAAACGCGGAAATGGATCAGCTGAGAGCTCAGAGCGGAGAGCGGAGAGTTTGGCCACGCCCCCACCCTCTACTATAGGCCATCTCTTTTCTCCTCATTTGCATTCAAGCAACAATGCCTATTATGGCCTGTTCAGAGAGAGAAAATTTACTCTTTTAAATTGTTAATTGCTATGCCAATAGCAATACCAATATAATTTTTCATAGTTCTAAAACACACGGTCTGGGAGAGCATAGTTTAAGTCTTAAGAAATTTAAAGGTCCCATGGCATGAAATTTTCACTTTCTGAGGTTTTTGAACGTTAATGTGAGCTCCCCTACCCTGTTTAGCCCCCCCCCCCCCCCCCCATGGTTAAAAGTTGGGAAATGTCTAAACTGAGCATTTGCGATCCTTTTCTGCGTTACAAAAAATTGGAGCTCAAACGGGCGATTTTGAACAAGGCACCTTATTGACGTCAGATCGAAAAAGAAATGCAAATGCAGTTCCACCCCCGTCTGTCTGTACTCAGCGTCTCTGTAAATCACGCCCAGAGAGTTTGGACTGCGAATGCGCTAGGCAATGCAAAATGCGTTTTTTTATTTGCCTGGAGGCACGTCCGAGTGTTTCTAGGCTCGGAAGTCCTTTATCTGAGCCTCTGGACCTTTGAACAGCAGTGGTTTAATTTTATTTTCTGTGGAAATGTGTTTATTTTTCAATGGAACGCTTCAAATCTCTCCCCCCGTGCAAAAACAAGGAAATGGATCAGCTGAGGGCTCAGAGCCCTCAGCTGATCCATTTCAGAGCTTATCTCTGTTTCTCATGCACTGAGTGTTGATTTTGAAGAAGGATTCATTTACAGTATTAGGGAACCATTAAGGAGCCATATAAAAGCATCAAGAAGTACCATGTCATGGGATCTTTAAGCTTAAGCATTTTTCCAAACAAAAAAAAGCAAAATTGACTTTTCAGAGCTTTTAAACATGTTATAGTTGTTTCCCATTCTAATTTCCCCTCCTGAAGTTGTCTTTGGAGTGATTTGCATGTGCTTGACTAATCTTTAATCACTTATTTTCAAGAAGCCATATTGCCGATCAACCCGTTTTCACCGCCACCCCTGCTGTATAATTACTTTACTCCAATTTTATTTTCTTAATCGTGACATGTGTAGAATTCAGTAGCATTGCATAGTCATTTTCAATCAATCAATCAAACATTATTTATAAAGGGCTTTTCATACAAAAAATGTAACACAGCGCCTGTATTTTGGTACAAATACATTAAAAAATGTTTCTTTTATTAGGATTATTAGGATTTTTTTAGAGGAATATTGTGATTTTGTGATGCAGATTATAACAAAATGATCCACAGGCCTCAAAGATTATAACTGTACAACAGGCTTTAGCACAATATGTGTTTGTACTCACTAATCTATGTAAAGGACCCATCTCCACTGAGGACAAACAAAACATGGGCCCACTGACACTGAGACATATCAAAGCTAATCGTCAGGATTTATTAAAAAAGTTTTTTCAAATCCTCTTAAATTACTGATAATAAAATTAAACGCCAATGTTATGCCCATCTCCATTCCTTAATACAGTCAAACACAAATCCTTTGGAGACCCTGCATGACTGTCTGGCTCCTGTCTCAGTTGCTGCATTATTTTAATTGAGTTCTGTCGTCTGTGTGTTATACAGCCCCACTGAATGTCAAAACACTAGCCTCCTGTAGCTCTCACCAAAATAGTCCTCTACACAATAAATAATAGATTTATTGACTGTCTCTGGTGAACTACTGTTAATTGATGCACGCTAGCTGGTGTAGCCGGAAGCTTAGTGTAAAAAGTTATTAGAACAAGCATAGCAAAGAACTGCAGTATTTTTGGGAAACCAGAGTCCAGCATAAGAAATCAGTATGTCTCGTTAAAGTGATTAACTCTGGTTTAGCTTTTTAGCTGTGTATCGTTTGAGTTGTGGCATTGGTGCTACGGGGTTCAGTCTTTGGAATAACAAAATACACAAATCTCAGTGAAGCCACATTCTAAGACAATGTACTGATGATTGACTCTTTTTTGACTTTGGTTGACTTTGGATTGACATGCATTGTTCAAGGTCCTGTATTATGCAAAACTGACTCTGAAGAAGTTAAACCCATGTTATAATTCTGTTACCTCCTCAAAATCATACCTGGAGTTGTGTTTCCTTTCATTCACACATTATTATTCACTCTACATTAGAGGTAAGATCGGGCCTAAAAAATCCAGCCCGACCCGACTCGGCCCGCGGGTATTAAAGCCCGATCCGGCCCGAGCCCGACCAATTAACTTGATTTGCAGGCCCGAGCCCGAAGCAAACCCGAAATTTCATATTTTATTTGTGAGGGGCGTTTTTTTTTAAACAAATGATAATATAGATGTTTGACGATCATCAATTTTGCTAGTACAGCTGTTTAAATGCCTGCTCAGCGTCGAATGTTCCCCCTAATGTTTTATGTGTCTGAGCAAACACACTAACTCCCTGAGCGCTCCTTGGAACCCTGTGCGCAACATCCGACATGCACCCCCGCTACACGCGGAAAGAGCTGCGCGTGCTCGCGGCTTGCGCGTGCTCGTGGCTTACACCGGTAGAAGTTTAATACGAGACACGTACTTTTGTTTCTGAATACTGGACGATTCCCCCGTATTCAGATGACCCCGCGGCTGAAAAAAAAAAGCGGAACTCTTTCATCCCTGCGCTGCATAGGTTTTCTTGTGCGCTGAGAATGTGTGAGCAGTGCGCAACTGCTCAGGCGCGCAGCTTAGAGGGAACGTCGAGGTGCCAGTCTTTTTGCTCTCGTATGAAAGCAAAGCGCCACATTGACTACATTCAGCGAAGCCAGCGCAAGTTTCTGTAGCATTTTCAACAATCAATTTGAAGCTTTTCCACACCTCACTCTTACCGGTGCGTGTTTGTCTTTTCAGTTCTCCTGTCTTTAGTTTATCCTTAACTTCTTGCTCCTCCATATTGGGGATACCAGGTCAAAATAGATGCGGACTTGCGGAGGGGAAGATTATTAAGAGCGGCTCCTGTTTAATAGTTAAATAGCAATTACCTTACAGCGCCTTCTCTGTTTTATCCAAATTATTTATTTTAAAACAAGTATTCCTTAGTTTAGTATCCACACATCGTTTTATTATACATTTTTATAAACATATATATATTTTTTTTTAAAGTCAGCGAGAGAGAAGCCCGACCCGAGCCCGACCCGAAGCAATGATTGACATTTTAGGCCCGACCCGACTCGAATTTCGGGTCGGGTCAGGTCGGGCTCGGGCTCGGGCTTAAGATCTTACCTCTACTCTACATCTCCAAAGGTTAAAGGAAAAGTAACGTTTTTTTTTTTACAATCTTCTTTCGGCAATAAAACAAGTAGTTTTACTCACCCATAGCAGTTTGGTGTCATTTTGAGCAGTTTCGTAGAAGTTATGTTGTAGCGTATCTGTTAACTTGAGTTCTCGGGGCATTACTTTGCGGTCTCCAAATAACACAAACTTTAGCACTTTTCAAATCATAGAAGCCCGATGTCTTAGTCTACGATTTCGTTTGAAGCAAAAGTGGCCTGTAATCCGAGATTTAGCCATAGTTTCGAGTAGATGAGGAGGCCAGTGCGCATGCGCGGACTGTGCTCTCAGCTCCCGGGACACAAACATGAAACGCAAAGCTGTAAACTATGGATAAATCTCGGATTACAGGCCACTTTTGCTTCAAACGCAATCGTAGACTAAGATATCGGGCTTCTATGATTTGAAAAGTGCTAAAGTTTGTGCTATTTGGAGCCCGCACGGGGCATATTACATGCTTGGGAAATATATTATATGCCCCGAGCTATGGCTAGAAGTTGCGCTAGGCTAACCGCAAATCTAAAACATCTCTGGAAGTGCTCCATATGACACCAAAGTGCTATGGGTGAGTAAAACAACTTGTTTTATTACCGAAATAAGGCTCAAATTGTAAAAATTTTTTACTTTTCCTTTAACATGCTCTGTTCCACCTTGTGATGTCATGAAGTGGTTTCATGTTAACAGCTACCTTTTTCCTTTTGTTCAATACAGATTTCCAATTCCAAGCCTTAAATTATTCAAATGATTCTACTAAAAGTCAAGACATGACAGCTGACATGAGAAATGACATCACAAGGTGGAACAGGTTGTTCCTTTTGAGAGAAGAACACACCCTAAATATGCAGGGTTTGTGTGTTAAACATGTGTGACTGAAAAAAACACAACTCCATGTATGTTTGTGATGAGGAAACAAGATTATAACAAAGATCAGAAAATAGGGTAATATGAGCCCTTATGTTGACAGTATAGATAAGAACCACTATTGTTTTATTGTTGATTCTGTTGCTCACTATAGACTGATACATGCTAATATCCTCACTAGTTATAATAATATTAATTCATCAGTCAGTGTGTCAGTTTAGGTTTTACTTACTACTGACTTCAAAAACAGGAACGCATCCAGTACTGTAAAATCCAAATTTATATTGAGATATTCCTTCTTTTTAACAAACTGAAGGAAAAAAAAGAACAAAAAGAACAAAAATTAAAGCAGCAAGTGGCATCAAATGGCCGGACCACACTTTGCACTTGGCCGACCCGGTACTCCCCCGGGTGGCGTTGATGCTCCACTTATCTCTGTGTGATTATGGCTTTGGGCTGTACTTGTCACTAAACACACAAAGTCAGCACACCTTGGAGATGCTGATGTGCTAACATAGATAAACATGGGCATTTTGGGACATCGCCATGGCAACACTGTGCAAAATATGACTTTGGCCCCCTGACTTTTTTGCTCGGGGTGACCTGAAGAATCACTGTGCCAAATGTCACGTTCTTCAATGAGACAAATAAGTCGTTTTTTCACTTTGAATTGTACTAAAATTTAGAAATTGTGCGATAATAACATGGCCGCTTTGGTGCCCATGTTATCCTTATCGCCATGGCAACCCATGTGGTTGTCATTGACATGTCATTTTTGATGGGGATGACATGGGGATGACATGCAGGGGCGGCAGTAGCTCAGTTGGTAGAGCATATGTCTCGTGATCCAGGAGTTAGCGGTTCGAATCCCACTCTTGACCGCATATGATCCCAGCTCCCACAGATGAGCGCTGCCGTTGTGTCCTTGGGCAAGACACTTAACCCCACCTCGCCCCCAGTGTCTGTGGACACTGGTAGCCCCCATGGCAGAAGATACATCAAGGCCTGTTGTGACGTGAGCCGTCCTCCTGTGGACCCACCACCCGCGGAAGGGGGGCTGGTGCATTGTGTTCTGGGCAGCAGAACACTGCTTGGACTGCTGCCCCCGCGACCCAGAAAATGGAAAAGCGGAAGAAAATGAATGAATGAATGACATGCAGAGTCATTGTGCCGAATTTCATAATATTCCGTCATAATAATATTTTTATTATGAATGGGAATGTTCTGGATCTTTCCCATTAAATATAACATTGTATGGCCTTCGCCCGTGCACTCGTCTTTGTGAAAGCAATAGGTCCTACTCAAGCTGCAATCAGCTACACTAAAAACAAATGTGTAGTTCTTTATGTGAAACGAGTAATTAAAACAACTCTGCCTAAAATATAATATAAAATGATATGTGTGTGATGAAAACCGTAACAATTCTTAAGCTGTTTTTGATACAGATCTCCGCTATTCTTCAAAATACAATAAACAAAGAAATGCAGGTGCCTCTTGGAAGACAGCTTTATAATTGTTGGTTGAAGTTTTTGTTTTTCTCGCTCTTCAAAGACGCCTCCACTCTCCTTGCTTCCTTTCCTATAGCCTTAGGTTACAGTAAGTAGTATCTGCCTCCGCCCACTGTTGCGATTCATCTCCTCTTTACTGAGACCAACCATTCACTCTCAGACACTCCATATGTAAACCTCCTTTATTAGTATTTATAGTACACTTTGTCTGTTTTACTATTAATATTTTTCAGCTGATGTGAGGTGTGAAGCTAACCTGAGGCACTGCTCTGTTTGAGGCTCTGTATTTGAATCAGTGCTTTTTTTTTAAAGATCCCATGACATGGTACTTCTTGATGCTTTTATATGGCTCCTTAATGGTTCCCTAATACTGTAAATGAATCCTTCTTCAAAATCAACACTCAGTGCATGAGAAACAGAGATAAGATGAGAAAGAGTATTTTTTCTCACTCTGAACACTCTATAATGGGTGTTGTTGCTTGAATGCAAATGAGGAGAAAAGACCTGGCCAATCGTAGAGGGTGGGGGCGTGGCCAAACTCTCCGCTCTCCGCTGTAGCTCACAGCTGATCCATTTCCTTGTTTTTGCACGGGGGAGAGATTTGAAGCGTTCCATTGAAAAATAAACACATTTCCACAGAAAATAAAATTAAACCACTGCTGTTCAAAGGTCCAGAGGCTCAGATAAAGAACTTCCGAGCCTAGAAACACTCGGACGTGCCTCCAGGCAAATAAAAAAACGCATTTCGCATTGCCTAGCGCATTCGCAGTCCAAACTCTCTGGGCGTGATTTACAGAGACGCTGAGTACAGACAGACGCATTTCTTTTTTTCGATCTGACGTCAATAAGGTGCCTTGTTCAAACTCGCCCGTTTGAGCTCCAATTTTTTGTAACGCAGAAAAGGATCGCAAATGCTCAGTTTAGACATTTTGCAACTTTTAACCGGGGGGGGGCTAAACAGGGTAGGGGAGCTCACATTAACGTTCAAAAACCTCAGAAAGTGAAAATGTCATGCCATGGGACCTTTAAAGGTGCACTATGTAACTTTTTCAGGGGGGTCTACCCATGTAGATGTTATTGCTTTGCCTGTAATGTTCCCCAGTATGGTATTAAACTCCTAATATACACTGAAAAAAAGATTGTTGGATTTGCATAAAAAAAAGGAAAGCGGCTGCGTGCAATAAATTTGTTTTATGCTTTGAAACTTATTTGATCTTCTCTCCACTTATTTTTCTCAGAAGATGAACAGAACGTTTTCATGCTGATGCAATTTGAATATGCATATTAATCTTGTGTTACCTTATCATTTTATGGTTTTATTTTTGTATGTATAATTTAATTCTGTCTACACAATTATTTTAACATGCATCAACAAATGTCCTTAAAGGAGAATTAACATTTTTTTACTATCTGAGCTTTATTTCAGTAATAAAACAAGTTGTTTTACTCACCCATACCACTTTGGTGTCATTTGGAGTACTTCCGGAGATGTTTTAGATTTGCGATATCCGTAACGTGAGTTCTCGGGGCATATGTTTGCGGTCTCCAAATAACACAAACTTTAGCACTTTTCAAATCATAGAAGCTCAATGTCTTAGTCTAGACTTTTGTTTGAGTCAAAAAGGGCCTGTAATCCAAGATTTAGCCATAGTTTTGAAGAGATGAGGAGGACAGTGTGCATGTGTGCAGTCACAGCTTATTTCGCTCTCAGCTCTCGGGACCCAAACATGAAAGGCAAAGCTTTTGGATGATCGTGTTTGCAGTACCCACTTCAGTCAGGACGATTTTTTACCAGCAAAGGAAAAGAAAGAAGGCCAGCAGATTCAGCGCACAATTCTGAGACAGACGAAAGACAGACGAAGCACGCACCACGCGGACAGGGGAATCCCTGTTTACGCACCAGGAAGGGAGTTCCCCCGTTACGCAGCGTGCTCTGTGCTTCGGCTTTATTTTTCCGCACTGAAAAATAGTTCCCACCCAAAATGACCAAGGCAAGTTCTCCGTGTTGATTTGCACATTTATTTGCACTCGATATGAATGCGCACTACACAGAAAGTAATTGGGAAACGCATCGAGCAAATTAATTCCTTTTGGCCGAAATCTTTCTCTGGCACCCTTGCCTCCAGTCTAACGCGGAGGAGCAGCAGCTCGCGCAGTGGTCAGTGCTGACAGACTCGAAACTATGGATAAATCTCGGATTACAGGAAAACGCTTTTCATCACTTGTTTTAGTCTCTGGACTGTGGGGAGATGCCCAAATTTGACCTGGGGGTGGCATATCCCTTTAAGTTTGTTTTATTTGGAGACCGCAAACATATGCCCCAAGAACTCACGTTACGGATATTGCAAATCTAAAACATCTCCGGAAATGCTCCAAATGACACCAAAGTGCTATGGGTGAGTAAAACAACTTGTTTTATTACCGTAATAAGGCTCAGATTGTAAAAAACGTTAATTCTCCTTTAAAGGGTTTTAAAGTTTAGTTTAGTTTCCTCTGCTCCTGTACATGTCCTGTGTCCTGCTACATTTGAATTTTCCCTCTTAAGTCCAGAAGGAGTAGCTTCACCAGAGATTATAACAAAGTCATGTTTCCTCAGCCTGATTAAAACATGCAGGCCACAATCAAGTGACGTTTGTAATTTTAAACATTTTGGACAGAGAATTGTAAAAAAGTCATGTTATTGTTGTCAAATTTGTGTTTGTGCAATTTGAGCAACAGCTCTCGGACAATTCTTTCAGTGTAAAATGTATCTGTTCTAGTATGGGTGTTCAGATCTCGCCTGTAAATTGGCCTGGTGGTGTCTCATGCTTCTCTCCATGGAGATTGAAAGCTGAATGGCATACTTTGGAACATTGCAGGTAAAGCAATTACAACTCCATGGAAACATGCAACTGATAGGCCCTCTACCACAAATTTACACAGTGCACCTTGGTTGAAAATCAACACCTAAACAAGCTCCTGAAAATTACATCCATTTTGTGTTGTTTCTTGAGCTTTCACATAATCTTATGGCTTTTTTTTTTGACAGTGTTTGCTAGTGCTCTATGTCTCCATTCCACCGTTAGATACATGTAGAACACCCCTAACATGATGTCACTGAATATTATCAATTTCACTTCTGATTTTATTCTCACTCCTCGTCATTCTTCTTTGTAGGTGTATAAGTAACATAGGAACCCCCATAGAGAAACAGCAGGGCTCTCAAGTCTCACGCATTGAGAGTGTGACACACGCAATTCGACGTGTTCACACGCTCACACGCCACACATGGCAACACAGAAAATCGGTCTGTGTGGCTCAGTTTATGCAGGCTCCGCGCGTTTTCAGCGAAAAAAACTCCCCCCTGCGCACGGTCCGAGCGGAGGCCGGAGCAGACGCGCCGTCCCCCGGGCACGTCCTGAGCCTCAGTCCCAGTGCCACGTCTCCTCTGAGACCCACCGACTCCGGTCCCCGACGGCTTACGCGTGGAATACGGGCGGCCCAGAGCCGAACTACCCATGGTGAGCCGCGGTGAGACGCGGTGAGACGCGGGCCCGCTGCATTAACCAGACTCTTACATGAATCCGTTAAAAATGTCCCGCTCCCCCCCGCCTGGGTCCCTCCTCCCCGCCCCTCTCAGCGCGCACTGACAAAGTGCGGTGATGATAAAACAAACTGAGAACCATCAGGTAATAACTTCATTTATATAACTCTCATTATATAAATAGTATATATAAACAGGGCTCTCAACACGCAATTCGACGTGTTCACACGCTCACACAGCATTTCTCACGCAATTCAAGCCCCCCCCCGCTCCTCGGAAATTACAGTCGCACGCACGACCCCGTTCAAAACTTGAGAGCCCTGAACAGTATGAACAAGTCGAGCTTTGCAAGAAAAAAGTTCAAACTTACACTTTTTGTAAAATTATTATATTTTTATTTTATTTTATTTCAAGTTAAAAATATAATATTGTGAACAAAGAAGTGTGTTATGTATTGCAACACATACTTTGATGATGTAAGTATTTTCACTTGTAAAAAGGCAAAGACAGAATGGCAGTGTTTCATTCTTGAACACCAAATTGATGTATTGATTTCACTTCTTAAGCATAGATTTTGGATACAATTTGTTAAAAAAAAAAAAAACAGATATAAAAACACAAGGGAAAAAAATGTAGATGAAATGCGTCTTTCTCAGATCCCCCATTCAGTCCTGTATGTGCGGGTATTTTCTTCTGCGAGACAAGAGACGTTCAATCAGACACAAGTCACTCTCTGAATAATGCAGAGGATGTTCTTATTGCAACTCAGCCCAGGCATTTTGAGATGAGTCTGAAGATTTGTGTGATTAATAGACAATAAGTACCCATTATTATAGTAGTTGAGCCTGAATTATGTGTAAAAATTATAATACAATAATAATTATAATGCAATGCAATATCAATATTAAGTTGACATTATAATTTAACAAATGTTAATAGATGATTAAACATAGTTAAGCAGGGTCAGACCTGGATATGATTTGCAATACCTGGGACTGTGGTGTAGTGGTTAGACTAATACTTATTGTTGTGTCCTTGGGCTAGACAGTGTTGAATTACTTTTGTGTATGGATGTGACTGTGTTTGTGAATCCAAATGTGGATGGATGGAAATTTTCCCATGGGAACAGTTTCTACATTCACATGCACAGTCCCACCCAAATACATCAGTAAACTTAATTGTATTGTTTAATTATACTGTCTAGAGATTGACTGTTTTTTATTTCACGGCCAATGCCAATGCTGATTGTTTAGAATCCAGAGCAACCATAGGCCGATAACCGGACCATATCCTTAAGCTGATATCTAGGTCTAATTTAGGTAATGTTCCCCAAAAAATGTAATTTAAATTTGCTAAAAAGTCACAACCCTTTTTACCACAAACCCACCGCTAAATGCACAGAACGTGACTGCTCTCTTAGAACAAGGGAACTTTCTGGCGTCACACTCGCGAAAAGGTTTCCACCCCCCGTCGGGATGTCCACCCCGTCTCTGGAAATCAAGCCCAGAGAATCTGGACCGCAAACGAGCTACGAAATGCGAGATGCGTTTTTTCTTTTGCCTGGAGAGACGTGAGAGTCTCTCCAGGCTCGGATGTCCTTTATCCGAGCCTCCGAACCTCTGAAACAGCAGTGGTTTAATTTTATTTTCTGTGGAAATGTTTTTTTTTTTTCATGGGACGCGTCTCGTATCTTCCTAAGCGCTTAAAACGCGGAAGCGGGGACAGCGCACACTGCACCGCTAATCCAGGAAACAGCGGCGTATTTGGCCACACCACCACCCGCTGCATTGACCTGTCTCTGTCCTCCTCATTTGCATTCAAGCAACAACGCCCAGAATAAAGTGTTTCAGAGACATATTTATGAATGGGGCTGTCTTCAGGAAGTTCTCTCATGCACTGAGGCTTGATTTTGGAGAAGGATTCATTTACAGTATTAGGGAACCACTAAGGCGCCATATAAAAGCATCAAGACGTACCATGTCATGGGATCTTTAAAGGTCCCATGGCATGAAATTTTCACTTTCTGAGGTTTTTGAATGTTAATGTGAGCTCCCCTACCCTGTTTAGGCCCCCCATGGTTAAAAGTTGCGAAATGTCTAAACTGAGCATTTCCGATCCTTTTCTGCGTTACAAAAAAATCGGAGCTCAAACGGGCGATTTTGAACAAGGCACCTTATTGACGTCAGATCGAAAAAAGAAATGCAAATGCAGTTCCACCCCCGTCTGTCTGTACTCAGCGTCTCTGTAAATCACGCCCAGAGAGTTTGGACTGCGAATGCGCTAGGCAATGCGAAATGCGTTTTTTTATTTGCCTGGAGGCACGTCCGAGTGTTTCTAGGCTCGGAAGTCCTTTATCTGAGCCTCTGGACCTTTGAACAGCAGTGGTTTAATTTTATTTTCTGTGGAAATGTGTTTATTTTTCAATGGAACGCTTCAAATCTCTCCCCCCGTGCAAAAACACGGAAATGGATCAGCTGAGAGCTGAGTGCGGAGACCAGAGTTTGGCCACGCCCCCACCCTCTACTATAGGCCAGCTCTTTTCTCCTCATTTGCATTCAAGCAACAATGCCCATAATGGACTGTTCAGAGAGAAAAAAAAATACTTTTTCTCATCTTATCTCTGTTTCTCATGCACTGAGTGTTGATTTTGAAGAAGGATTCATTTACAGTATTAGGGAACCATTAAGGAGCCATATAAAAGCATCAAGAAGTACCATGTCATGGGATCTTTAAAGGTCCCATGGCATGAAATTTTCACTTTCTGAGGTTTTTGAATGTTAATGTGAGCTCCCCTACCCTGTTTAGGCCCCCCATGGTTAAAAGTTGCGAAATGTCTAAACTGAGCATTTCCGATCCTTTTCTGCGTTACAAAAAAATCGGAGCTCAAACGGGCGATTTTGAACAAGGCACCTTATTGACGTCAGATCGAAAAAAGAAATGCAAATGCAGTTCCACCCCCGTCTGTCTGTACTCAGCGTCTCTGTAAATCACGCCCAGAGAGTTTGGACTGCGAATGCGCTAGGCAATGCGAAATGCGTTTTTTATTTGCCTGGAGGCACGTCCGAGTGTTTCTAGGCTCGGAAGTCCTTTATCTGAGCCTCTGGACCTTTGAACAGCAGTGGTTTAATTTTATTTTCTGTGGAAATGTGTTTATTTTTCAATGGAACGCTTCAAATCTCTCCCCCCGTGCAAAAACACGGAAATGGATCAGCTGAGAGCTGAGTGCGGAGACCAGAGTTTGGCCACGCCCCCACCCTCTACTATAGGCCAGCTCTTTTCTCCTCATTTGCATTCAAGCAACAATGCCCATAATGGACTGTTCAGAGAGAAAAAAAAATACTTTTTCTCATCTTATCTCTGTTTCTCATGCACTGAGTGTTGATTTTGAAGAAGGATTCATTTACAGTATTAGGGAACCATTAAGGAGCCATATAAAAGCATCAAGAGGTACCATGTCATGGGATCTTTAAGGCTGATAGTAGCCAATATATTACAAAGTGCAAATATCTGATGTATCAGTCTATCTCTAATACAATCACAGGCTGTGATGACAATTATTACCCCAGTATATTACAACAATGATGTAATTAAAATACAGGTAATTCAGTTCCGTTCTGAATTATATGGGCGCTCCATCTGCCCCATCTTATTGTCTAATTAACAGAAGCTTTTAAAACAAGAATTATAAAACATTACTCATAAATGTACTTCCTCCACAAGTTATCTGATTGTACACTAAAAAGTTCAAACAATGATCATTTCAGTTAATCCAAAATATTTTCCCATAACCGAGCAGCTGTAAGGAACTCACATAGATGAAAGTAGATTTGAAGTGATGTCCCTGTAATACGTGGTTGTGCAGAACATGTTATAATCCTGGTACATCATTAACACACCAGCCGCCAAATCTGTCCCCCTGAGGACCCACTCTGATGTGCAGCCACTTAGTCATTGCCTATGTATATATTTGACTGTAGCTAACGGGGTATTTGCATGTTAAAATGATCTGAACCTGACCTATTTCACCAGCGAGGGTTAATAAATAGCCATCCCCTAGTTTTGGCAAAGATGAAGCTTGATGATTTCGAGAATTTGGTGTAGTTTTTTTGCAGGAATAAACTTTCCTTTTATGGTCAGGCCAAATCCAACAAAAAATGTGTTATTTTGGCAAAGTGAGATTTACACGGAGGGTCCTTTCCAGATAAAATATTGGACCGACCCTCTGTAATATAGCAATCTGTGAAGTAATTACTTGTTCTTAATTTTTTTCTTTTGCTTTGGCTTTTGAAATAAGTTTGAATATTAAATATTGACTCCAGGAAGCCACTGTTCCCACTCTGACATAATATAAAGTACTAAGTAGTGTGCTGTAAAGGATGGTCAAAACATCCACCCACATAAGCTGCATTTAGCCTGCAGTCAATTATAGTTATAGTCACTAAACTGTAGAGAGAAATGAAATGTATATTCAATCATATATTCGGCTGGAGTCTGAGATTGTGACCTTTATAGAGTTGATCAGTTACTATATTTTTGATGTATTTGATATTTAATTATTGTGTGAAGTGAAAATATATACTGTATTATGATTCTGTTGAGGTGGAGATGCAAAGGAAAACTTCAAACTCAACTCATCTCTGTGAATGTATTGGCTCAAACATTTCAAATTTGACAAAGAGGAGGAAGTAATTATATATATACAGTGGTACCTCACCTTACGAATGACCCAACAAACGAAAATTTCAAGTTACTAAACGCCTTCATGGTAAATTTTGGTCTCTAGATACGAAAGAAAATTCAAGTTATGAAACACGAAATCTCAAAAATTCAATTAATGCGCGCTCAGCCACACATAGTGAAGTGTGGGGGGAAGCGGGAGGGGGGAGAAGACTGCGCTCTGACACGTGTGATAGCGCAGCATGACCCGGCGCGGAGCTGCCAGCAGGTCCAGACTAAGGTCTAAACCTGGACTGGACAAGGACTAAACCTGGACCAAACCCGGACCAAACCAGGACTAGACCAGGTGGAGTAAATTATTTCCTGGTTTCGTTTCGAGTCACAGCTGAGGGGAGCAGCGAGTAGGACAGCACGCAATCTGAGCGCATGAACGCATGAACGAGACCCATGCAAGAGGTCTAGACTAAACCAGGACTAAACCTGGACTAAACCAGGAGGAGCCGCAGTGGTCTGGACTAAACCAGGACTAGACCAGGACTAGACCAGGTGGACCAAAGTGCCGCGCCAGGGGGTGGACGCTAAAAGCTAATATATAAATATATAAAATATAAAAGCTAATAGAAAGCTAATATATATAATATATATATTAGCTTTCTACCAGGTTACAACCTTGTTCCCTCAACAAAAACATGCCTGAAGAGATATCCATATTTGAGTATTTTAGAGATCTCCTATTCGAACCCTCATTACGATTAACTATAAGATTGTGTCTAATGCAGTTGTCCATATACAAAACCATGATACAAAACTGCACACATGATGTGAAATATCAACCATAGTATGTTAGCCGCACTAGATGAATGCTTGTAGTTGCTGGTGGTTAGTGTTTGATAGAAGTAGCAATTGTAATAGTGATAGCACTAAAAAGTACTCAAGTAGTAGTACAGCTAATAGTAAAAGTACTTTATTGACAAACTCTATCCCCTTGTTCTCACTCAACTTATTATTATTCTATGAAGTCTTTTCTTTTTTTCTATTTAACTAATGATACCTTATAGCGATTTATTGTATCTTCAGCATAAACAGTAGCTTTGTATTTGTGCTGTTGCAAGGAAAAAGTGTTGCTTTATATTTGGTCACTTTAAGAAAATAAAAAAGAAAATTACAACAAAAAAATGTGTTGCTTTGCATACAATGGATTGTATATGGCACAAAGCATTAGCAGTTTCCACTTTCTTCTTTGAACATCTAAATAAAGCTTAACAAATATTTTTTATTCGCTACCACATACTGCTGCATAACACTGCTACTGCAAATTCACACAAAACAATACAAATACATATACAATACAATGAATAAAAACATGGATTACTATATGGCCGTGTACTTTCTTATTACACATGAGAGTTTAAATCTGATTGGCTTTGAAAACAGATGAAGAGATGTGCGTGCATAGTTGAAACAGGGAGATGTATCATAGGAAAGAGACATTATGAATGAAATACAGGGAGAGGAAAAAAAAAACTACAGAAGTCTAGCCTTGGGAACCAGCCATATACGCTAATCCATCTCGCTAAGGTGGAATACGCTTTATTTAAACGCTTCAGTCACAAATTCATTTCACTCACTCCTGAGGCTGCATAAGTGATCAGTGAAGAAAATACAATCTGTCCCTGAACCTTAAACACAGCACATATACAGTAGACGCTGTTTTCCATCATGCTTCAGTCTTTTGTTACTGATTTCCCATTACTGACAATGAGTTTGTGTGTTTAAACAAAAAAATAATTTCTTGTAGGTTTAATATCACCTTTGTGGTCGTCCCAACGTAATATTATTTTTCTTTCCTTATATTTATGCAAGGAAACTACAGAAGAGGTTTTAAATTGTTATCACTATATTTTAAGATTTTTTTCCTAATAGCTCGCTGTGTCTCGTTTCATCAGACATAACTTTTGTTTTTAATTAAGTAAGTATAAATATCTTAAAGGGATATGCCACCCCCAGGTCAAACTTGGGCATCTCCCCACAGTCCAGAGACTAAAATAAGTGGTGGAAAGTGTTTTTCTGGTGACGCAGCCATTGTCCGAGTCTGTCAGCACTGACCGCCGCAGTATCTGGTGCTCCTCCGCGTTAGACTGGAGTCTAACGTCGCCAGAGAAAGATTTCGGCCAAAAGGAATTAATTTGCTCGATGCGTTTCCCAATTACTTTCTGTGTAGTGCGCATTCATATCGCTGACAGGGGAATCCCTGTTACGCACCAGGAAGGGAGTTCCCCTGTTACGCAGCGTGGTGTGTGCTTCGGCTGTCTTTTTCCGCACTGAAAAATACTTCCCACCCAAAATGACCAAGTCAAGCTCTCCGTGTTGATTTGCACATTTATTTGCACTCGATATGAATGCGCACTACACAGAAAGTAATTGGGAAACGCATCGAGCAAATTAATTCCTTTTGGCCGAAATCTTTCTCTGGCGCCGTTAGACTCCAGTCTAACGCGGAGTAGCTGCAGATACCGCGGCGGTCAGTGCTGACAGACCTGGACAATGGCTGCATCACCAGAAAAACGCTTTCCACCACTTATTTTAGTCTCTGGACTGTGGGGAGATGCCCAAGTTTGACCTGGGGGTGGCATATCCCTTTAAGGGCAAAGTAGGCAGGTTTGTATGACTAGCAGCAGTGGTATTAGTTTAGAAGTAGTAAATAGAAGCAGAAGAAACCATGAATATGATATTGTTTTTTTTTTTTTTTACCTATGTCTCCAATTCTTAGTGCCCCACTCAATGCCCATAGTAGTTAAGATAGCCACTCACCAGCTACCCACAAATCCATAAGCAAATCTATAAACCTAAAATAATACTTAAACCTCCTATCTTTCTCCAGGCATTGGTACCCAAGATGGCACAGCGGAGAAGGACAAAGATTTCAAAGGCAAGTCCCAAAAGCAGGTCCAGTTTAACCCGGGACAAACCAGAGCCACATGGAGGGTCCGAATCCTCTCAGATGGGACGTACGAACAGGCTGAGACCTTCCAGATCCTTCTGTCGGAGCCTGTGATGGCAGTGCTGGAGTACCCTTTCATTGCCACTGTTGAAATCCTGGATCCAAATGACGGTAAGTGCACAACATTTGAATCTGTTTTTATTTTATAGAGACAATAAGCGGCATGAAATTGGGTTAAAGAGATAGCGAATTGTCAACACAGAGCATAGCATGTGCCATGTACCATGCTATGCTCTTTTACTCTTTTAATTTAAGTCATATACTTAATACAAATGGAATATGTTCTTTTAAAATACCACTTATGTAGGCACTTAGTTCTAATTGTCTTTATTTTTGTCCCACATTAATTCATTATTACTTACTAGTTATTATGGTTGATTAGCCATTAATAACTAGAATAGAATAAAACAAGATTCACAAATGTTGAACCTTATCATTCTGAATATAAAATCATGGTCTCTTTTGAAAGTTGTGACATCATACAAACCCAACCTATTGTTACTAACGTTAAACCTTGAGACAGCGTATGAATTTTCCTTTCTTATGAGCAAGAACATCACCACTAGTTTGTATAGAGTTTGTACAAGATTGAACTATTTTACCTTGGTATTTTTTTGTCATGTGCCGTTAGTGAAGTACGAATGTTCCGTACTTGTTCCACCTCTGCAAAAATGATCCTTGAATCTGTGCAGACTTGTATCAAAAATGTGCAAAATGTGAAACTGTGTGTCTGAGTGCTGTGTGAGGAGTGGTCAGCTGAAGATGAAGTTATCAAGCACTTGTCCAAAAATAAGATATGGGCCCTCACCAGTCCGCCTCTGTCCTTTTTCTGTGAGGTTTCAAATGGGATGGATCAGTTATGTGTAAATGTACTGGCTTACCATGCGTGGGCTCAAACTGTCAACATCTGGTAATTTGCATATTTTAAATAAACCTGTATTTCCTTTTTATTTTAGTAAAAACACAGTATATTGGCTGCAGATTGGTGGCAAATCTCCATAAGGATGATAAATCTAATCCCATCCATAGTTTTATTAAACAGACCCTCCAGGAATTCGCGATGTTGCGATTCGCAACTTCAACGCAACTTCAGCCAATCCCCGTGAATTCAGGGCGGTGTTGCAATTTTGACCAATCGCCGCAACTTTTCCGCAATTTTTACTAATTTTGACCAATCATCGGCGACGTATTGAAGCCGACCAACTTCCTTCTGTGTAGGAGACATAACTGAGATGAGGTGCACGGTGCGTTTGTGTGTGTGTGCGGCAGAGGCGGTGGGTCACGTGAGTGTGGGTGTGTGCACGTACGGAAGTGTGTGCGTGTAAAAGCGCGCGCTCACCTGTCACACAGAGGAGAGAGTCAGGGTTTGGGTGTAGCCGTATTTTTTGTTGAACGCAAACCATTCATTCATCTTTCACGTTAATCTGTTTATCCTGCTGGTTTTCATGAGTTCCATTTCATCCTGCTGCGCTGTCATAACTGTGTGCGCTCTTTTTGTAATAAATGCACAAAACGCATATCTGGATCTCAGCGTATCTGTCACCATAGCCTCCTCTTTGCGCGTCACAAATCTGCGAGCCATAGGACCCAACCTCATATTCTCGGCGGCTAAAAGGTTTGAGTTTGGAAGCCGCAACATTCTGCTTTACTTCCGTGTGACGAAACAAAACTGTGGCCGTGTCCCAGTTCCCAGAGCGCACAGCTCGGAGCGCGGCCCGAAGGGGGCTCAGACTGCAGTCAAGGAGGTGCTTAACGACTGCGGTCTTCGGACCGCGTGTTAACTGCGCATGGGACAAAAAAGAAGTGGGACAGCAGTCGTCGCGCTGGTGTTCTGGCGAAATGTGTGACGCACATGCCCTTCGGGCCACGCTCCAAACTGTGCACTCTGGGAATTGGGACACGGCTTCTAATGGCAAAGAAACATGTCTGCGGCGCCATTTGCCCACTAAAATAACAGCAAAAGACAGAGCGAAACAGTTCCCCTCCTAGTAGTAATTTATTTTCGAGATTGGTAAGGTTGTTTTAGGACCATATCTGTGATCTCTGTGTCTTTGTATTATTCTTTGTCAGTAATAACTCAGTATTCAAAATATTACTCAATTTTAATTACAAAAAGCGAAAATCGCAACTATTTATCGCAACTTTCACTTCCTCCCGCAACAAAATCGCAACAAAAACCTTAAAAGCACCGCAACTTTCATCGCAACTTTTTGGAAAAGCTCCCGCCAATTCAGGCATTTTAGTCCGCAACAATCACAAAAAATGCCCACGAAATCCTGGGGGGTCTGAAGGTCCGATATTATGCAAAACTGACTCTTGTGAGCTTTAAGCCATTCACACATGTTTGAGTAATTCTGCATTATTAGTTTGTGTACATCTTCGAAGCTCAAAATACTCTGTTCCACCTTGTGATGTCATGTAGCTTTAGTTTTCAAGTTAGCAGCTACCTTTGACCTTTAGTTCAATATTTATTGGGATGGCATGATTCTAGTGAAGGTGTATGCAGTTTAAAAACACAGTGGAGCATTGTAGGGTTTGCGTGTTAAACTTGTGTGATTGAAACAAAACACAACTCCAGGTCTATTTGTGATGAGGAAACAACATTATATAGATACTGTATATAAGGCTACGTTCAGACTGCAGCCTGAAGTGACCCAAATCTGATTTTTTCGCCCCTATGCGACCTGTATCTGATCTTCTAATACCAGCTTTTAAGTTTTGAAAATTTTAAAACTTTTAAACTCTCTTGCCTCATCTATAAATCCCTTAATGGCCCAGCCCCTCCTCCCCTGAAGGAATTTATTAAACATAGAGAAAACGACCTCAGGACTAGATCTGTTTCCAGAGGGGACTGTGAGGTGCCATTTAGACAAACTGCTACAGGACAAAACACCATTTCTGCTAAGGTTTGTATGAATTGGAATAGTCTTCCAACAAGTATACAAGAGAGTTCTACCCTTATTGCTTTTAAAAAAGAGCTCAAAAAATGGCTCAAAATCAACCAAACCTGTCAACATAGGTGATGTTCAATGTGTACCATGTAATGTATTGTTCTGTATATATTATAAATGCTTTGTTATATTATATTATAAATGTATTGTTTGTCATGTTGTTATCTTTAAATGTCGGAGGACTACGGATGGAAAGCAGCTTCTAGCTAAATCCGGCATATTTACACAATGTCATGAAAATGTACAAAGTGTTCATTAATGTGCACTGTCCTCTTCAAATAACCAAATACAGTGGTACCTCACCTTACGAATGACCCAACAAACGAAAATTTCAAGTTACAAAACGCCTTCACGTCAAATTTTGGTCTCTAGATACGAATGAAATTTCAAGTTACGAAACGCGAAATCTCCAATCCAATCCAATCCAACTTTATTTATAAAGCACTTTAAAAACAACAAATCTCAAAAATTCAATTAATGCGCGCTCAGATGCACGCCCCGAAACGTAAATACACTTTATCAGCACACACGGGGTGAGAGGTCCACGAGGTAGGACAACTTTGTATTTGGCAATTGTTCTACATGTTTTAGGGCTGTAAATGCCTCACCACACACATTCTACACTTTTTTCTCGCATTTCTCTCTCGTTTAAACACTCGAACTTTCATAGATTTTCAATGGAATGTGTTGGGGGGGACACGGCTCAATATAGCGCCGCCGAACATGCGATGGGAGCGGAGACACAACAACACAGTATGGTAAAACTCACCTGTTTCACGACGGTCTAAACCCCGCTCACGTTCCCTTAGTGAATTGGTGAATTCTGCTTCACAATGATAGGAAGAGCCGACATCGAAGGATCAAAACGTCCATACGGCGCAAGGCCGCGCTACACCGGGGCTGCGGGATTGAGCTGCGGCGCCGCGTGCCTCCTCCTCGGGGCCGAGCCCGCTCTGGAAGTCAGATAGAACCAGAGCCCACCCAGAGCGAGACCCCGCGGTCTTGCCCGCTGATAGAGCGGCCTGTTAGCTCACAGTGTCAGCCCCCCGGCTCTGGAGGTCAGATAGAAGCAGAGCTCGCCCCGCCGCGCTCTTATTCCCGCTGAAAGAGCGTCTTTCTCGGCCTCTTAAAGGAGCGCAGACACGAGCACCGCGCTCCTCCAACGGCACTGCCATGTTATAATAATAACAGGTCCAATCCAGGTTTAGTTCTGGCCAGACCTGGTTTATTCCATGTTCTTTTAGTCCTGGTCTAGTCTCTTAGCCTGTCAGGAACACAACGTTACACTATAAAAAAAAATGTTGCACTCGGATCAGGCTTTTTCCATTGAAATAGCTACTCAACTTACGATTTTTTCACGTTACGAAACCACTTCTGGAACGAATTAATTTCATAAGGTGAGGTACCACTGTAAATAAATAAATAAATAAATAAAACACACAGATCCGATTTTTTCAAATGCGACCCAGGCCACTTGGATATGTGGTCCTAAAACCGATACATATCCGATCTTTTGACATGCGACTTCAGTCTGAACGACCAGGTCACATTCATCCGACCTACACGTCAACAAGCGAAAGTGGTACAAGTAGGCGCCCACAAATGTACACAAATATTCTTCTCATCATATGAAAATTGTGTATGAAGTCAGTCAGTCATGTGACTGTCAGTGAAGCGGTGAAGCACAGCAATCCCACAACAACATCCGCTTACAAGTGGATAAGCAGATGTTTACAAGTGAACAGGCTAATAATAACTAATAGGCGCGCAGTGATACGAATCAAGAAAAAATAGCACCATGCGAATTAGACTGCTGACTGTTTGTGATGGACAAATGTTGTTTTGAGAAGAAAAACAAGCTTTATTAAATGTCCCCTCTAACTTACCGGGCCTACATTCGGGAGATACAGAACCGTAGCAGAGCTGGGCCCAGACGAGACTGTCAGCGGTAAGCCAGTGTTAATGCACGACACTGTTAGAGAGGAACCCATACAGATTCACATCAAAAAATCCGCACTATCCCTTTAAGCCCTGCAGTCTGAACGAGCAAGGGTGCGTGACCAAGGGTGGTTTCATAGCACCCATTATGAAGGGAAGGTACATAATGGGCCTTTTACTGAATTTAACAACTTAAGTGAACCAAAATGACACTGAATTCTATGCGCGAATTGTGTCTATGTAAATGAAACTCCAGCAGTCAGTTTTATGATTACACATTTCCTGAAATGCCATTTAACGTCCGATCTTTTATTCAATTCAAAAGGTAAATGGCTCAATTATTTAACACAAAACAGAAGGCAACCCATGCACCCAAAACAACATTTAACATAACTTACAGAACTGATGATAGAAGGTTGTTGTTTTTTTTTGACATCTTCAAATCACAGAGTCATTATGTCCTTACAGTATTTCACCAAATCGTCACTCACCACGACAGAAGGAATGTCAACATAAATATTGTATAGTAGTAGATCAAAGCTGCACCAGATGAGCCCCCAGCAAGGATACAGGGCAAAGTGGAAATATGTACTATTTGAACTCTGCGGTAGGCCAACGTAATGCAAGTGCTAAACGCAAGTACTTAAGGGTTCGCTTAATCTCTGAGATGACCATTATGTGTCGATGTTGTAAAAAAGAGATTGATAATAGATAATAAAAAAGTAGTTCATATAACTTAAGTGAATTATGCATGTGGCTTACAGTAGATCTATGGTGCTCAAGTGAATTTCCAAGTACAAGTTGCTCTGGTCTAATCAAAGTTATTAAAACATTTGGCACTGACTGAATACATTATGCACATTAGTTACCCACATACCTGGTTAGCCTTTATTGTGGCTATAAAGTCTTCATATTTGTTTGAATTCGTTGTTTATGGGGAAAATAATGGAGATAATAGTTAATACTGATAGTACTTGACAAAACACAAATCTGGGTGATGTGCTGTGGTGGAAGAAGTACTCAGTTAAGTTGTTAATTAAAGCCCCAGTGTGTAGGATTTGTGGCGCATAGGTGGATGGTGCTATTGCACTTTCTGTTTTAGCTACGGCAGACCTCGAGGGACCTGCGCACGAGCCGTGCCGCTAATGTATAAATAAAACACGGTCCCGTTTTTGTTTTTTTTTCCTTTTCTCATGAAAACACACATTCCCGATCATGTACCATGACACTCTACACATCAAATGAAACCTTACAGTCTCCTCTTTTTGACTATGCAATTCATTTCCCTGCAGAACAATCACTCCCCGAGCACATGGGGCTTTTATACGGAAAAGCACAAAACGAGGTTAGCTTACCTTAGAATGCTTTGCACAGGTCAAACTCTGTATTTCACCATAAACTTGCTCTCAATTTGTCCGTAAGGATCCAGTGAATAAAATCCAGTAAAACAATTTAGTCCAAAACACGTGTTAGATCCATTACGACGTCTAATCCGGCAGCATGCTTGTGTTGTTTACCCAAAACCACGAGCCTTGCCGAAGGCGAAGGCGGAGCCCAAATGTCCTTCTGCGGCTCTCGTATTCAAAATGGCTGCCTCTGCATGGGGAAGATCCCCCTTTTATGTGACTATATCTAAGTCCAAAAGAATACTCTGATTTCATGATGGAAGTGAAAAGGCTTGGAAAACAATGTATTTTTGAATGGGTATCTTCAATTTCAGTAATTAACGGGTAAATATCTTACACACTGTCCCTTTAAGTGAAACTACAGATAAAGTAAAAGTGTTAATGTACCCTTTTAAAATGTACTTAAAGAGTAAAAAGTAAAAGTATTTCTTGTGTATTTTAAGAACTTATAAAATGTAGTGATTTTGATAAAGGGCAGAATTTTGTTCAAAAGAAGCAATCGAATTATTATTTTTTAAATATATAGCCTTTTTTTACTTGTATGTTTTTGTTGTGTTAAAAATAAACCCTCAGGCTTTTCAGCAGGGCTCAAACTATATAAAAAAAACTTTTCAGCTCTGTTCAAAAATGTAGTGGAGTAGTAGAAAGTACAGATACCTGCTCTCAGATGTAATGAAGTAAAAGTAAAAAAGTATTCAAGTCTAAGTAAATTACTGATACCTACATTTTTACTACAGTTGTTTACTACTTGCGTTCCACCACTAGTGATGTGTGTCCCGAACCCCATGAAAAAAAAGAAAAAAGATACAAACCTTGCTTTATTTTACATATACAGTATAAGCAGTTTACAGTTTCAGATCAAAATCACCACGAGTAGAGTGGCCAGTAGAAGACAAGGAACAGAAAAGGTTATAAGACACAGCTGAATACTTATATAACATTGCACAATTATTACATTCCTTTTATCTCCTGGCTCAATTAATACTCTCTAAACACTCACACCTTGCTTCTCCAAAGACCAAAGACTCACTCCCCAAACATCAATCTTAATGCCTAACTACAGGAAGCAATACCTCCTGTGTGTGGGGGAAAAAAACTAAAAAAAACTCCATCACTTTTTGTGCCTTTCCTCTGTCTTCTCCTCAAATTGAAATGTTAATGGAACCCTGAGTGGTGGCTGCTCCTCCATTTAGGCTACATTTTCTCCTCTGTAGCTTTTACAGTGTTTTATAAGACATTTTTTGCATAGATCACTCCTTCTCTCTCTGTATCTGTCCTTTCAGTGTTAATTATACACATGCAAAGATGCAAATAGAAATGGTGCACACAACAGGGTATCTCTCTTTATGGTTAAGATCTATTCTGGTTTGTGCATGGCTCTAAGATCATTATGGGTGAGACAGAGGAATGGGTCCACAACTTTTTTCCTTTTTTTAAATGTAATAAACTGGTATTTTATATTTGCATCATGATGCTAATTCACCTGGGATTAAATCTAATCCCATCCTTAGCTCTATTAAAGTTCCTATATTATATTCTTGTGAGCCTTAAGACATGTTACTTCATCAAAAACATACCTGGAGTTGTGTTTTGTTTCATTCACACGTTTTTGAGTATTCCTTCATGATTTGTCTATCTCCAAAGTTCAAAATGCTCTGATCCACCTTGTGATGTCATGTATAGTGTTATTTTTCAAGTTAAAGGTCCCATGGCATGAAATTTTCACTTTCTGAGGTTTTTGAACGTTAATGTGAGCTCCCCTACCCTGTTTAGGGCCCCCCACCATGGCTAAAAGTTGTGAAATGTCTAAACTGAGCATTTGCGATCCTTTTCTGCGTTACAAAAAATCGGAGCTCAAACGGGCGAGTTTGAACAAGGCACCTTATTGACGTCAGATCGAAAAAAGAAATGCAAATGCAGTTCCACCCCCGTCTGTCTGTACTCAGCGTCTCTGTAAATCACGCCCAGAGAGTTTGGACTGCGAATGCGCTAGGAAATGCGAAATGCGTTTTTTTTATTTGCCTGGAGGCACGTCCGAGTGTTTCTAGGCTCGGAAGTCCTTTATCTGAGCCTCTGGACCTTTGAACAGCAGTGGTTTAATTTTATTTTCTGTGGAAATGTGTTTATTTTTCAATGGAACACTTCTAATCTCTCCCCCCGTGCAGAAACAAGGAAATGGATCAGCTGTGAGCTACAGCAGAGAGCGGAGCGTTTGGCCACGCCCCCACCCTCTACTATAGGCCAGCTCTTTTCTCCTCATTTGCATTCAAGCAACAACGCCCATTATAGAGTGTTCAGAGTGAGAAAAATTACTCTCTCATCTTATCTCTGTTTCTCATGCACTGAGTGTTGATTTTGAAGAAGGATTCATTTACAGTATTAGGGAACCATTAAGGAGCCATATAAAAGCATCAAGAAGTACCATGTTATGGGATCTTTAAATCTTATTGTATAGCCCAAAAAAAATAAGCAAACATTCCCCAGCAGTGCAAAGGAAAATGTACAAATGATAAATATTGACCCGCTGCCGCTTTGAGATATTGCACGATATAGTCGATAACGGTAATTATCGTGACAGACCTAGCCAAACCCTGCCATTCATGAGCCCCTATCATCTCCATCTTATTTGCGTGTGCGTTCATTCACTCCCAGCCTCCCCTGTGGGTTAATTACAAGCTGGCGTTCGGGGCAGGGGTCTTCTTGTTCGGCAAAGTCTCTCGAGATGGTACACATGACAGATATGTGCCACGCCGCTCTGTAATGGTCCTCTGTGAAGCCTTAGCTCTGCCTGTGGATCTGGCCCCTTCCTCTAATGATGAAAACTGCCTTTGTCTGCTCCTCTGGTTTAGCCTGTGGGACCCACCTCTCCAGAGGACATGTCAAAAAGCTCAGACCAGCTTTAGAGCCGTAAGGAGATGAGGGAAAGCGCCTTAAACTTAAGAAAACATAACAGAAGCTGGTTGTAAGTGCACAGGCTTTATCTTCTAGTATCTGAAAAATTGCCTCAAGCACATCTATCGCCTTTTTGTATGAGATCGCATCAGTGCTCAGCTCTCTTTATTAGCTTGTTGCTGCTTTTGATTAATAACCAAGAATGCTTTTTGTCCTTCAGAATCTCCACTCCCACTCAATGCTGTAGCAGTAGCAGCCACCCAGCTCGCTTTAATTACAGCGTGTTATGGCCCACTCTCTCCTTAAAACTCTCTTTCATATATAATCCATGAGTGGTGCTGAGTCAAGATGAAGGTGGGACCCTGCTGTGTGGCTGTTTGCTAGCAGCAGCCCCGGCCTCTCTAGCCCTTTTTGTAGTTTCCTCAACAGAGAGGATACGCCGCTCGCATGCAGTTTGCGAAGTAACATTGCACTGTGAACCTGGGTCACTCCTCTTCATCACAAAGAATGGGATGGATTCTGTCTCTTGTTTTTGGAGTGGTGCAAAAGAGGCAGTGATTCAATTTAATTTAACAGTGGTCACCTCTTGGGGTTTAACAAGATCATTGATTTATCCAAAAGATAATTTGAAAATCAGTCATATCACAGACAATACTGAAGATTTTATACCAGGTTCATTTTCTTCATATATTTTGTAGTATTAGTATTTATGTAGTGTCCTAGACATATACGTGAAGATTGTCAAAACAAATAGAATTGCTTTTTTCCATCCTTATAAACAAAATAAGCTCTAAATGTGTGTTTAAAGGTCCCATGGCATGAAATTTTCACTTTCTGAGGTTTTTGAACGTTAATGTGAGCTCCCCTACCCTGTTTAGCCCCCCTCCCCCATGGTTAAAAGTTGTGAAATGTCTAAACTGAGCATTTGCGATCCTTTTCTGCGTTACAAAAAATCGGAGCTCAAACGGGCGATTTCGAACAAGGCACCTTATTGACGTCAGATCGAACAAAGAAATGCAAATGCAGTTCCACCCCCGTCTGTCTGAACTCAGCGTCTCTGTAAATCACGCCCAGAGAGTTTGGACCGCGAATGCGCTAGGCAATGCGAAATGCGTTTTTTTATTTGCCTGGAGGCACGTCCGAGTGTTTCTAGGCTCGGAAGTCCTTTATCTGAGCCTCTGGACCTTTGAACAGCAGTGGTTTAATTTTATTTTATGTGGAAATGTGTTTATTTTTCAATGGAACGCTTCAAATCTCTCCCCCCGTGCAAAAACAAGGAAATGGATCAGCTGCAGGCTGACAGCGGAGAGCGGAGCGTTTGGCCATGCCCCCACCCTCTACTATTGGCCAGCTTTTTTCTCCTCATTTGCATTCAAGCAACAACGCCCATTATAGAGTGTTCAGACAGAAAATTTACTCTTTCTCAGCTTATCTCTGTTTCTCATGCACTGAGTGTTGATTTTGAAGAAGGATTCATTTACAGTATTGGGGAACCAGGAGCCATATAAAAGCATCAAGAAGTACCATGTCATGGGATCTTTAAGTATGTTGCGTTGTCATGTGTTAGCACTAACAAAACACACCTACGGAACAATGAGCTGTCACATAACACACCTACTCAGCTACTCAGGAAATTAGACCCCAAACCATTAGTTGTAAGAGTGTGCATATTTGCTTTTATTATTTATTCATGATTTTATAAAGTTATGTAGAGGCTTATGTAACATGCTAAGAAGACAATGGATATTAGTTGTGATTTTTTTTTAGTACAGGCCAACATTGTATACTTTAATTTGCTCTTAATGTTTTGTCTGCTGAAATAAAGTTGAAATAAATCTAAATTAGATTAAATTTCACTCATTTGATTTGTAACTGTAGTGCAGTTCAGGTATTGTGACAGGTAGAATTGGCTTGCAGTTGGAGTTGGTCAGTAACTAAAAGTAAAACTCTTCTCATGTCATAAGTCCTATCACACTGAGAGCTGAGAGTGATTGGAAGAATAATTTCCTTCAAATTCTGCTCTAACTGTCACTGAAGCTGTCACATTCACATTGAAAATATAATTTCAGGAAGTAACTGTCACTTGCTGTAGACAGCTGCAGATGTTTTTAATCAAAACTGTTGAATACAACAGGATTCAACCCAATGAACATGATTTTTGTGTTTATCAAACACTATTAACTGGACGCTTATACTTTCACTTTTGTTGAAATTGAATGTGTTTGTTGCAAACAGTTTAAGACAATTCATTTGTAGCGATTTGTCAACATTAGTTTTCCAATGTAGCACATTTGCACTGATTTGCACCTCAGACTGTAATTATTACAAATTATGAGCTTAGTGAGAAATTACCACTGATTTCTCTGGGACCAGCGTGTTGACTTTCACACTTTGTAGCAAAAACATTAAGTACAAACTTGGGCAAGGCACTTGTAATATTTATGAATGGATTTATAATGTATGAGTTTAGTTATTTGTTTTTTGTTGCCGGAGATCAGGTGATGGTGCCATTGTTTTTTCAGCAGAATGAATGTTTTAAGAACTTGACCAATCTGTCAGGAACATACAGCTCTGGAATAAGAGTCCACTGCAAAATTATAAATTTTTCTGATTTTACTACTTATAGGTATGTGTTTGGGCAAAAAGAACATTTTTGTTTGAGTCTATAAACTACTGACAACATTTCCCCCAAATTTCAAATAAAAATATTCCCGCTTAGAGCATTTATTTACAGAAATGGTCAAAATAACAAAAAAAGATACATGTTTTCAGACCTCAAACAATGCAAAGAAACAAGACATCATTTAAAAACAACATAATACTAATTTTTACACTTCAGAAATCAATATTTGGTGCAATAACCCTTATTTTTAATAAGGTAAGATAATCCTTTATTTGTCCCTCAATGGGGAAATTGCAGTGTCACAACGCAGGTTTCAGAAACAGTAGGAAAATATGAACATGGATCAAAATTAAGATAAATAATAATAAATAAAATAAATAATAATAATAAAACAACAATCAACTAAAAAAAACACTGTAAGGTTAAAAGGCACAGGAACGCTGCACAATAAATGTCTTTGATTCAATCATTTAATCACAGCTTTCATGCGTCTTGGCATGCTCTCCACAAGTCTTTCACATTGTTCTTGGGTGACATTATTCCACTCCTGGTGCAAGAACTGAAGTAGCTCAGCTTTGTGTTTGTGTTGGAATTCAACAGACGCTGGAATGGAATGGCTGTAATACATGTAGAGATGCTGATTTCAGAAAAAAATGCAGTGGTCTCTTATTTTTTTTCCACCGCTGTATACTCTCAATCTTTTATTTAAGTTCACACTATTGAATTTAAACTATAGTAGTTACCAAACTGAATCATAGTCTTAAGAGAGAGTGTTCCATGGTGCCAGAGCATGGGTTTGATTCCCAGAGTTTGTTTGGGTTCCCCTTCATCCTAAAACATGCACAATAGGCTAATCCTTCAGCTAGGTGTTAATGACCCAGATCAGTAGAAGAGTACCCAGGCGCTGCACTGTGGTCACCCACTGCTTCTGACAGGTTTCACAGGATGGGTCAAATGCAGACAGCAGATTTCCAATAATACCTTAACTTAACATATTCAAGTGTAGTTACAATTGTGTGCTATTGCAGTCATGAGCCCCGATCTACACTGAATGGTCTTTTCTCTTCCTGGATAGTTTTCAAAGTGCTTTAGTTCTGATGTGTGCAGAATGTTGTGAGCGGCGGGTACAGCTTGAACACCCTGGGGAGCTGCAGATTGTGGGCAGTCATAAAACCGGGTACAGGCGAGAAAAAAAGATTGAACCACGGAGACAACAATTAAAGCTAGAGTGTGGTGCAGCACTGACCCCCCGCCAGGCGTAAAATTGTCTTATGTTGATGGCTCCATTGGCGATAAGTCATCTCAGGTGCCCCAATCTTCTTCTTTACGCTGCCGAATCACCCTCATTTGTCACACTGTGGGGCTGGACTAGTTTGTCAAAAAGTCTTTCAACTCAATATTTGCCCACTCAGTCATATAATATGGACCCTTTTAGTGCTTAAAGAAGAAAGAATGGTCCTAAATACTGTACTTTACAATGACACAATCATAGACAAACAGAACACAAACACAACAATAGAAAACTTTTAAGTTAGTGTGACCAAATATTATTGTGAATACAATTGACATACAAATTGATAATATACTAGTACTTTTGAAAACTGGCTAGACTGACTTTTTTTTTCAAAGTCAACTTTATTGTCAATTCTGCCATGTGTGTTCAACATACAGTGAATCGAAATTCCGTTTCTCTCTGGCCAAGCAGTGGAAAAAAGACAGTGTACAAAATACAATATAAGGACAATGTAAAAACTATCTAAGATAAAATCTAAAAAGTAGTGCAAAGAATAAATATCTATTTACAGATTTAGTAAAATGTGCAATAGAATGTGCAGTGAAAATAAGGTAAACATAAATATGCAACAGTAGTCCTTAGCAGCAATTTTAAAGTGTCTAGAGTGATATGTCTTTTATGGAGGGGGAGTGGGGGACGGGTAAAGTGAGAGTTCAGCTTCCTGACAGCCTGGTGGATGAAGCTGTTTGACAGTCTGGTGAAGTGGGCCTGAAGACTTTGTGAGCTTTCAGAAAGGGATCAAGAAAGGGCAAAAACTGTAGATTGAGGTTATTAGCATTTACTGTAGAATTAGGCAGAAGATACAAACGAATATGGCATCATGACATCTCCAGTTGTATCACCGTGTCACCTCACACGAACATGTCCCCTTGCCTCCTAGTCTAGCCTTGTGAGGGGATCTGTAGAGTAGCTCCCAAAAGTTAAAGCCCCAGTGTGTAGGATTTGTGGCGCATAGGTGGATGGTGCTATTGCACTTTCTGTTTTAGCTACGGCAGACCTCGAGGGACCCGCGCGCCGCACGGTCCCGTTTTTTTTTTTTCTCATGAAAACACACATTCCCGATCATGTACCATGACACTCTACACATCAAATGAAACCTTACAGTCTCCTCTTTTTGACTATGCAATTCATTTCTCTGCAAAACAATCACTCCCCGAGCACATGGGGCTTTTATACGGAAAAGCACAAAACGAGGTTAGCTTACCTTAGAATGCTTTCCACAGGTTAAACTCTGTATTTCACCATAAACTTGCTCTCAATTTGTCCGTAAAGATCCAGCGAATAAAATCCAGTAAAACAATTTAGTCCAAAACACGTGTTAGATCCATTACGACGTCTGATCCGGCAGCATGCTTGTGTTGTTTACCCAAAACCACGAGCCTTGCCTTGGCGAAGGCGGAGCCCAAATGTCCTTCTGCGGCTCTCGTATTCAAAATGGCTGCCTCTGCATGGGGAAGATCCCCCTTTTATGTGACTATATCTAAGTCCAAAAGAATACTTTGATTTCATGATGGAAGTGAAAAGGCTTGGAAAACAATATATTTTTGAATGGGTATCTTCAATTTCAGTAATTAACGGGTAAAAATCTTACACACTGTCCCTTTAACCAATAATAGACGAGTTAGCCAATAGTTAAAGTTAGCTGAAAGTTGATGGATGTGGGAGCAGGTGGATATCCCATTACACCCAACCTTGATTTTGGAAAAGGATTCATGGTTACAGTCTTAGGTTGTTTAACCATTAAGGAGCCAAATTGCAAAACAGACAGTTTCCACAGAATACTTAAACACAGAGTATACAAATGTATCGAAGAATGAATCTCACAACTCCGAGACCTTCTTCTGTTAGATGTGAAAATTAATCTTGTTTGCCTAATATGCTAAATCCCACAAAACATAGGGTTCACATTAGTTATCACATATTAGTTATCACATTTGTTATCCATTAATTAATTTGAACAAATAACAACATACATTACTTTAAATTCTACTTTAAAGATTCTATATTACACAAAATTCACTTGTGTGAGCTTTAATCCATGTTAGAATATTGATACCTCCTCAAAAACATACTTGGAGTTGTTTTGTTTCATTCACACACATTGGAGTAATAATTTATTATTAGACTGTCTACACCTCCCAAGCTCAAAATGCTCTGTTCCACCCTGTGATATCATGAAGTGGTAGTTTTCAAGTTAACAGCTACATTTTACCTTTTGTTCAGTAGATTATATACTGTAGATAACATACTGTAGATCAGAAAATAGGGTAATCTGGGCCCTTTAGAAGTGCAGTATGAAACTCTTCAGGTGGGAGTCCGTAACTTGTGTCCATAGATATTATTACTTTGCCTGGAATGTTCCCTATTATGGCATTACCTCCTGCCTATAAAGTAAAACAACAAATAACAAAGCAATAAAAATAAGTCACTGTGAGAATGAAAAGTTAATAAATTAGCACAAACTTTACAAAAACATGGAAAGAACACTACTTTTAAAACTGTGTCCTCAACTTTTGACTGTATACATCGCTTGTGGAACTTGGTGGAGAAGAAGAAACTGAAGAATTGTATGTTCTGGGGCAATCTAAATTTGAGTTTTTATTGGTCCCTGTGCGTTGTCGGAAAAACAGCTCCCAACATTTATTGTTTCTCTAATACCCCTAAGTTGTTCTTGTTGATAGATGATGCTTTCACTGGCCCGGAGTCTCTCTCTCAATCACATCTTTCTGTTGCCGCGGTGAAAAGAGAGAAAGGCGTAGTTAAATGTGAGATAGAGCTACGCAGGGCTGGACCTAGTTCACGATGCACTGAGGCTCCCAGCTGATCTGCTCTGTGGGCTGTGGTAGTGGATAGACCTGCATATGTAATTGAAACAGCGCGACATGCAGGGCTCACTGAAAAAACTTCCGGAGGGGTCTCTCTTTGAAGACAGTTGCATCAAACCTGCATTAAAAAAAGTTATTTTTAATATAAATGAGCTGACCGCAGGACCACAACTTCAATAGGCCTGCGGGGTTTGGCATCTTCTGTTGAATTATCATTTTACCAGCATATTGAGGCCCACCAGCCACTTCAGCCAGTTGAATCTTACGCATGGTAGTGTTGTAAAAAGTCAACAACCAGATAATCAATAGTAAATAATAAATCACGTAAATATGAGAGAGAATTTTAATTAGAATAAGATTTTGTGTAAATTACATTCTATTGTCTGTCTATTTTTTATGTGTTTTTTTATTTATTGTGGTATCAGAATCAGTTTTGAGCGTTTTTCATAGTATTGAAATCCAGTTTGACATTTGTGACACCCCCCTATGTCCCCCTATTAAAGCATTGTGCTATCACGTAAACTTTTTAGTAAGAGTTAATCCGTGTAATCCAAATATAGAATCAATATACTTTTCATTACAAGTCAGACATTTCTTATTGAAAAATGTACACCAAATTTCTGCAATTGTTGCTTGTAAAAGCCCTAGTGACATCCCCTGCTTGTGGAGAACGTTTAACAAGTTTAATACCATACTGTGGAACATTCTAGGCAAAATAATAATAACAAGTAGTAACGAGACAAGGAAGTGGTGGACCCTATAACAAAAAAGTGGCATAGTACACCTTGAAAGGGCCCATATTATGCTATTTTCTGATCTATATTATAATGTGTATTGTTTAGTCATCAAAAAATGTGTTTTGTTTAATTCACACATGCTTAAAACACAATCCTGGATATTTAGGTTAGTATTTAGTTCTTATCTCAAACTGAAAACAGTCTGTTCCACCTTGTGTTGATAGTAGGGCTGTCAAACGATTAATTTTCTTCATCGCAACTAATCTCAGAAATTTCATAGTTAATCGCGATTAATCGTGATTTATTTTGCATGTTTAAAATTGATATCTTGTAAGACCGTTCGAATCTAAAGTTAAACTCACAATGCAAAGTATTTCTCACCATTTTTTTTTATTTCAAAAAAGTGCAGAGAAAGGAAAAAGTAACAATGAACCAGTAATAGTGCTTACTTTGAGAAATTGTAAATAAATAATTGAAGCCCGCTCGAGCTGCCTACGGATGCGTAGAAGGAACAAAATACTAGCAAACTCAAAAAGCGCGTTTAACCGACAATGAGTTTAATTAATACAACCAAATGAGCTGCATATGGATGGTAGAATTGCGGAAAATGCTGGCAAACTCTGATCGCGATTTAAAAAATTGTTCGCGATCATAACTTACATTAATCTAATCGCGATTAACGCGTTAATATTCCCAGCCCTAGTTGATAGTAATACAGAAAGTGCTCCACTGTTTTAAACTCCATGCACATTCATTAGAATCATTTTGATCATTCAGCCCTTTTTTTTTAGGTTTGGAGATGTACACAGTCCAATAATGTATGTGTGAATGAAAGAAAACACAACTCTGGGTATGTTTTGATGAGGTAGCAACATTGTAACATGGTTAATGCTCACAAGCGTCAATTTTGTATAATATGGAACCTTTTAAAACTCGAATGCAACACCAAAACAAAAACACCCTCAGTAGCTTTAATGTGGTACTTATGTGGTATAGTTTTTCTGTTTTCCATATGCTGATTTGCTTCTCTCTGTTTCATTGGCAGAGTCTACGGTGTTCTTCTCGGAGCAGAGCCGCGCAGTGGAGGAGGATGTTGGAGAGCTTTTCATCCCGGTTCATCGCAGCGGAGACGTCAGCCAGGAGCTTATGGTGGTCTGCTACACTCAGCAGGGTACGGACTAGTCTTTCTCACCTCATCACACCCACTAAGCTTCACTGTATTCTCATACATTATCTATAAGCATCGTCCAAAGCCTCTTAAAAATGTTGTCTCACAAATAAGTGCTTGTTTATATATTTACATTGCATCAAACCTGGCTTTAAAGCTGCATTGTCAAATGCTTATCTCCATGGAAATGTTATTGCTTTGTATGGAATGTCTCACAGTATGGTATTAAACCTTCTTCAGGGAGACAAAACCAGGCCAAGTTACAGGTCAAATCTGTGAAGAGGTGACCCCGCTTGAGGTATAAACCCACCACGCCTCACAGCAAGAAGGTTCCGGGTTCGATCCCTGGGTTGCCTGGGCCTTTTGGTGTGGAGTTTGCATGTTCTTCCGGTGTCTGGGTGGGTTTCCTCCGGGCACTCTGGTTTCCCCCATCAACCCAAAAACATGATCCATATCCTCCAGCTAAGGTCCTGACCAAGCCTAGCAATAAGATCATGGAGCTGGGTCCCTGGATGCCCCATGTGCTGCCCACTGCTTCTGAAAGTAATATAAGCCCTTTAACAGTCATATCGAAAAGAAATTCAGTTTTTTTCCAATATCATGCAGCCCTATTCTATACACCTCCCTCTAGTTTAGCAAAATCATCTGGTTTGTGTTCAAGGGTCATATCCTGTCTTACATTTTGACAAAATCATATATTATAGAGTACAGATTAACCAAATGAAGGCTCCCTTCTGATTAAGGTTAAATGACAACAGAGGACAGAGCATGTTAATGTTTTCCGAGCCGCAGTAGGGGAGGTGACTTCACACCATGTTCTGACATTAAATGAAATACAGTTCCACCTGAAAGTCACTCTACTCTTAAAGGTCAGAAAAAGATATAACGGTGCATGGTGGCTTGAATTTGGATGTATTCAGTAAAAGTGCACCCTATCATCCACTGTCTGTTTTGAAACAGAATATGAAAGATATTAGTTATCTAGAGCTTACTTATAATTGGAACATTAGTTTTATTTATCTCATCTGAGTTAAAGTGTGAGTTCTGTCATACTGATCAATCTTGATTCAATTTGAATGAAAAACAAATTAATGTCACTTTTAATGATTTTCACTTTTAATGGTTTCATGAAGGCAAACTGAACCCTACCTGAACCCTACTCAAAACAAGTTTGCATGTTCTCCCTGTATCTGCATAGGTTTCCTTACCCACTAAAATCAAATACAATAAGCTCCTCTCTGGGGCCAGGGCTCCCCTGAAAAATAAGTCAATAAATAAACTCGTCCACCCAAAGGACAAAACACCGAGCCACAAACAAAGCAATGTGGTCTACTCCATTCAGTGTAGTGAAGACTGCAGTGAGCGCTACATTGGAGAAACAAAACAGGCACTTCACAAGAGGATGTACCAACACAGACGGGCGTGCCAGAGTGGACCGTCATCTGCCGTACATCTTCACCTAGAAGCCACGGGCCATTCGTTTGAGGACAGTGAGGTTCAGATCTTAGCCAGGGAAAAGAATTGGTTTGAGAGGGGAGTTAAAGAGGCTATTTTTGTCAAAAAAGAGAATCCTTCTCTGAACAGAAATGGTTGAGTCAGACATAATTTCTATCTATAATTCCATTCTTAAGCCTAGATCAAGCAAACAGGAGAACAATAGGGCAGCCAGGTCAGGGCCAGAGGTGTGAAAAACATTCATTGTAGGGATGAATAGGTATGGTAATCTAGACGCCAGAGAAACAAAAGACTGAAACCAATGAGATAGTTTCGGAAAGTAGTTAGCTAGTTAGCTCCTCCCTGCAGCGAGATATAAGCAAGTGTCTTACCAGCATTCTAATTAGAGCTGACGAAGCCTCTCGGATGAGCGGCGAAACGTTTTCGACCAAACAAACTTTGTCCAGTTGACAAATTGAATTTCTTCTTTTATCATGGATTATACCTGGACGACTGAGGGACTTTTCACGCATCAATAAATAAAGGAAACACATATATTTTGTATAGAAGGTCAGAGCACCTAGTCTATAAGAACAAATCTGTTGCAATGGTCAGTTGACAGAACTTCCAAAAAGTTTCTTTCTCAGATTTCCAAATATCTTCTCTCTTTTCCATAGGTTCTGCCACTGGGACTGTCCCGACCACAGTGCTGTCGTACTCAGACTACATCTCCCGGCCCGAGGAGCACAGCAGCATGGTGCGCTTTGATAAGGGCGAGAGAGAGAAGCACTGCCGTGTGGTGATCATCGATGACTCTCTTTATGAGGAAGAAGAGAGCTTCAACGTCACCCTGTCCCTGCCTGTAGGGGGAAGACTGGGCATGCACTATTCCACCACCAAAGTCACCATCGTGGAGGACACAGATGACGGTAAAGGACTTAAAATACTAAAATAGTTTACAGTGAGTCAGTAGGGCTGTAGTTGATATTCTTGGTCAGATAAATTGTGTATTGATTAATCAACTAAAAATTGGCGAGGTGTGGCAAAATAATTATAGAACATATAGCGCCAAAAACACTTTCAGAGCAGCACTACTAAATAACATCTTCACAAGTGAAAAAGCAGATTCAACTGTCCAGTAATTCTACTTCAGTCAAACCTCAGTCTAATTCCATGCTTTCTCTCTTCTGCTGATATGCATATTAAATCTTTATAGGTCCTAATCATTGACTGATGAATCAATTAAAACAACTAAAGGACTACAAACCAACAGGTCAAGTTAAGTGTTATCATACAAAATCGCCATATATTGTGTGTTCTTTAGTACATATTTTAAATAATATATGCTAAAGTAAGCCTACCTATGAAACATTAAAAACTGTTGGAGGTAAACATCCCTAAACGTATGATTTGTTTTCATGTTATCACTTGACATTTAACTAACATTTAACTTAAAGGAAAAGTAACGTTTTTTACAATTTGAGCCTTATTTCGGTAATAAAACAAGTTGTTTTACTCACCCATATCACTTTGGTGTCATATGGAGCATTTCCGGAGATGTTTTAGATTAGCGTTAGGCTAACGCCGTTAGCCTAGCGCGACTTATAGCCATAGCTCGGGGCATTCCCCGAGCATGTAATATGCCCCGTGCGGGCTCCAAATAACACAAACTTTAGCACTTTTCAAATCATAGAAGCTCGATGTCTTTAGCCTACGATTTCGTTTGGTCAAAAGTGGCCTGTAATCCGAGATTTATCCATAGTTTCGAGTAGATGAGGACGCCAGTGCGCATGCGCGGAGTGTGCTCTCAGCTCCCGGGACCCAAACATGGAACGCATAGCTGTAAGCTATGGATAAATCTCGGATTACAGGCCACTTTTGATTCAAACGAAATCGTAGGCTAAAGACATCGAGCTTCTATGATTTGAAAAGTGCTAAAGTTTGTGTTATTTGGAGCCCGCACGGGGCATATTACATGCTCGGGGAATGCCCCGAGCTATGGCTATAATTCGCGCTAGGCTAACGGCGTTAGCCTAACGCTAATCTAAAACATCTCCGGAAATGCTCCATATGACACCAAAGTGCTATGGGTGAGTAAAACAACTTGTTTTATTACCGAAATAAGGCTCAAATTGTAAAAAAACGTTACTTTTCCTTTAATGACATTAATAACTGATGGATGAAGGAACTGTTGGTAGTGATATTTTACTTTAGAATCCTTTTGACATTTCACATATAAATATATAATATGTAGGTTTTTAATATGCTTATGTAGACTTTGCCTCACTGATGATGAAACTTAAACTTTGGGGGTAAATTCACAACTGTCTACTCACGCCTTTCAGTCTGCTGTTATTGCTGCAATTTTGAGAACCATTCAAAAGTTGTATAATGTTTTGAATGGTTAATTGCTATGGCATTGGCCCCAATTTTTCATCTGGGCAACCCACGGATACTGGCATCGTATTGATCAAACATTACAGATCCACTCCACCACTTCATTAATTTCTTCCTTAATAAAAATCTGCCTCCTTCTCATACCTTAATTGCCTGTAGACCCCAACTAAGATCACCCCACATATAACCTACTTGCACCCAAATGTGTGCAAGTGTGCACCCAAACCATGTAAGAAGCCACTAAGGAAGCCTCATGAAAAAAGCAGGTCATTTGTTGAGCACTGATTGGCATTTATAGCATATTTATGCTTAATCCTCAGCTCTAATACTGTAGAGACTATTTAAAGCGGGTCTTGATTCCAGTTCTATCCCTGGTGTTGTCTTAATGAGTCTTGCTTACCGCGTGTTGAGTGATAGAGATGAGAGTTGAAACAGTGTGACAGCCAGCGCCCCTTTTTGGCACATACTCAGGTCTAAACACTTTTACTCTGTCTAATTATGCAGAATATCATACATAAGGCCCAGTGGGGACTACAGTGTATCATGCGGCCAATCTAAACTGCGTATGGACAAGATCGCAAACTCAATTAAAGGAATATGTAGCGATATCAGTCTGCGACATGATGGCCGCAGGGAGAGGGAGGACTCACTATGCCCAATTGATTTAGTGTAGAGGCAAAATTAAATGTCCGCTCTGCTTATAAGGTTTCTGCTGCAAACGTCGCGCTGTCCTTTTAGGTGGTCCCTCTGTGAATCGTCTGCGCCAACTTGGCCCTTTCCATACCATACCAACTAACTTTTTATGAAGGTTTTTACGGCTGGCTAAAGTGACACAGAACCAGCAACCATACTGAACTCCATCTGCACTAACAACTGCCATTTGCACTAACTTTTGAACTACCTCTACCTCTACCCAGTATGTTGAATGTGTGTGACTTGTTTTTAGTACAGTAGTACCTCACCTTACGAAATTAATTCGTTCCAGAAGTGGTTTCGTAACGTGAAAAATTCGTAAGTTGAGTAGCAATTTCAATGGAAAAAGCCTGATTAGTTTTTTTTTTATAGTGTAACTTTTTTTATAGTGTAACATTGTGTTCTGTGTGTTTCTCACATTTGTCTCTCGTTTAAACACTCAAACTTTCATAGATTTTCAACAAAATGTATTAACAGTGAAGTGAGGGGGGGAAGCGGGAGGGGGGAGAAGACTGTGCTCTGACACGTGTGATAGCGCACATGACCCGGCACGGAGCTGACAGCAGGTCTAGACCAAGGTCTAAACCTGGACTGGACCAGGACTAAACCTGGACTAAACCAGGACTAAACCAGGACTAAACCAGAACTAGACCAGGTGGATTAAAACGCTGCACGCGGTCTATTTCCTGGTTTCATTTCGAGTCACAGCTGAGGGGATCAGTGAGGAGGGGACTGCACGCAGTCTGAGCGCATGAACGCATGAACATGCAAGAGCCCCTCCTGGTTTAGTCCAGGTTTAGTCCTGGTTTAGTCCAGACCACCGCGGCTCCTCCTGGTTTAGTCCAGGTTTAGTCCTGGTTTAGTCCAGACCACCGCGGCTCCTCTAGACCTCCTCTAGACCTGGTCAGGTCTAGAGGAGGTCTAGACCACCGCGGCTCTTGCATGGGTCTTGTTCATGCGTTCATGCACTCAGACTGCGTGCAGTCCCCTCCTCGCTGCTCCCCTCAGCTGTGACTCGAAACGAAACCAGGAAATAGACCACGTGCAGCGCTTTAATCCACCTGGTCTAGTCCTGGTTTAGTCGTGGTCCAGTCCAGGTTTAGACCTTGGTCTAGACCTGCTGGCAGCCCCGCGCCGGGTCATGCTGCGCTATCACACGTGTCCGCGCAGTTTTCTCCCCCCTCCCGCTTCCTCCCACACTTCACTATTAATAATTTTGTTGAAAATCTATGAAAGATTGAGTGTTTAAACGAGAGACAAATGTGAGAAAAGTTTAAATCCAGTCTGAGAAAAGCGTATAATGTGTGTGGCTGAGCGCGCATTATTTGAATTTTTAAGATTTCGCATTTCGTAACTTGAATTTTCTTTCGTATCTAGAGACCAAAATTTACCGTGAAGGCGTTTCGTAACTTGAAATTTTCGTTTGTTGGGTCATTCGTAAGGTGAGGTACCACTGTATACGTAGTAGTTTTATAGTTTTTATTAGTACACTATTTATACTTTTATACTTGCGCTGTGTGCACTTTGAAGGGAGGCTTCAAATCTCATTGTACTCTGTATAATGACAATAAAGACTTTCTGTTCTATTCTGTTCTATTCTAACCACAATCAAAGCAGATATTAAAGTTGCACTGTGTAACTTTTCAGGTGGTGCGTTGTCTGGGATGTTCTGGTATAGCATTAAAAGGATCCATCTTGCATTTACTCAATAACATGGACTTAAAATCTTGCACCATTAACAGAGAAACAGTAAGACAAAGACACAAGCGTTAAAACAGGAAATCCAAATTCTCTGTTAATTGTTCTTTTACTATTACCTTAAACCCTCTCTTTGGTCATCAACCCACTTCTGCTGCAAACTACAGTCTTTCATTGGTTTTAGAGGAAAAATCTAGCGCAGTTACATTAGCAATTAACCATTGTTATCATTTGAATGGTCGAGTTCTCAAAAATGTCTATGAACAGGAATCTGGTATTAATGGTCATTAATTACAAGGTCTCAGATAGAAAACCCACACTGAATCAGATTATTATTCGGCCCACAAAATTGCCTTGTGGCTTTAAGCTTTTTTCATCTGCAATAGTCACACCTTTGTGATTGAATAGCTCCACCACTTTTTACCTTAATATATATATATATTTAAAAACAAAACTTAATTTCTGCTCAAAGGAAAAATTGTGTTAATATCGTCATGTATATTGATCTAATATTTACAGAGATAACCACCAGAGTAACCATAAATCACAACAAAATCGGTCTATTTGCAATATGGTGGTTAAGGCACTGTGGTTTACTTGTTTTTAATCTTATCCATCCTTGCCACTCGCAATAAAAAACACATCCTATTTTCTTACATTTTTCTTGTAAAAGCTGCACAGGTGTGGACAATCAGAAAGAAGTCTGATGACTCACATTAGATGTAACTGATAACCCCAGAAATCAGACAATGATCAGATTTTTTACCGTGCATGTAAACACACACTGGACTCTTGGGGCATCCTCTGATCCAAAGGGTGGAGGTTCGAATTCCATGCATAACCATTGTTGGTAGAGCGGTCACATCCACTGGCCCACAGGTTGGCAGTGCAATTCCAGCTCCTGCAGGTGAATACTGTTGTTGGGCCACTTAACCCATTTGCTCCCAGTGTCTGCGTATGCTGGTGTAAGAATTTTGAGTGACATCAAGGTAGAATAGCACTACAGTGGTACCTCACCTTACAAAATTAATTAGTTCCAGAAGTGGTTTCGTAACGTGAATTTTTCGTAAGTTGAGTAGCTATTTCAATGGAAAAGGCCTGATTCGTTCCAAGGCCCCGTTCTTTCCGTTCCAAGGTTTTTTTTTATAGTGTAACATTTTTGTATAGTGTAACCTTGCGTTCTGCGTCCTGATTGGCTAAGAAACTGTAGACCTAGGACTAAACGTGGAATAAACCAGGTCCAGACCAGAACCAAACCAGGTCTAGACCAGGTCCAAACCAGGTCCAAACCTGGACCGGACCGGACCAGGTCCAGACCCGGACCAAACCGGGACCAGACCAGGATTAAATTACCCCTTACGGCTCTCCGCTGACCTTGCGCGGCTTGCCCGCGCGCACTCGGCCCGGCGTGGACGCAGCCCCGAGGGGGAGGCACGGCCCGGGTGCCGTGGCTCCATCCCGCGCCCGCAGCTACTTCACATGAACATTGAAAATCTTATCATCTGATATCTGGAGTTGTCTGATTATTGAAATCAGCCAGCCCCCACAACATCAACAAAACTACAATAAGAGGCTAAGGTCACCAAGTAGACTTAAGCCCTCTATGCACTATGCTCAGGTGAAACTTTTCCACCCAGAAGCAAGCGGGCAGAGGCTGATAGCGCAAAGAGCGAGTGCCCCGGGTCACGGTGGCGGTAGTGAGTGTCCTGGGTCCCAGCGTGTACGCGCGGCCTCGCGCCCGGTTGCGCACTTCTCCAAGGGGTTGGCGCTGCCGAGCCCCGGGACGCAGCAGCGCCGCCGGATGAGCGTGGTGCTCGTGTATCCGCTACCCTCGCGCGTTCTGCGCTATATTGAGCTGTGTCTCCCCCCACGCTTCACTATCAACACATTCCATTGAAAATCTATGAAAGTTCAAGTGTTCAAACGAGAGAGAAATGCGAGAAAAGCCCAACTCCAGTCTGAGAAAAGCGTAGAATGTGTGTGGTGAGGCATTTACAGCCCTAAAACATGTAGAACAATTGCAAAATACAAAGTTGTCCTACCTCGTGCACCTCTCCCACCGCGGGCCACCTCTGGAACCTAACCCCTGTGTGTGTTGATAAAGTGTATTTACGTTTCGGGGCGTGCATCTGAGCGTGCATTATTTGAATTTTTGAGATTTCGCGTTTCGTAACTTGAATTTTCTTTCGTATTTAGAGACCAAAATTTAACATGAAGGTGTTTCGTAACTTGGATTTTTCATTTTTAGGGTCTTTCGTAAGGTGAGGTACCACTGTATATAAATGCGATCAGTTATCATTTATTTACTATTTTATATCTATAGCAATTCTGTCTTTTTCTGTGTGCCAACTAAACCCTAAACATAATCTTAATATGAAGAAAGTGATACATAGTCTATTAGCAGAGTGTGATTGCAGAGGTCAAGAGAAATAGCTATAACTGTGCTATTCACTTTGGTTCCTGTTTAAATGCTGTTTTCTGACCATCAGTTGGCAGATGATTAATACAGCATTTGTGTTGAAAGTTAATGATTGCCTTCATTGTGCAGAGACATTACTTGAGTGTGCTCAATTTCCCTCTTCCAAAATGCTGTTGAATTTTCTTGCATAGAGTATGTGTCTGCAAGTTAAATTTGTACCTCAAAGAGAAAGGAAGCTCCTCTCCAGTCCAGTAAAATCCCCTTTTCTCTTGATCTTCTGTCTAATTGTCACCCCCATTAGAAAAGATCAGGCTTTGACTTTAGAGATGACAGTCTGACAAATAATACAACAGCAACTTACTAAGGAGGACTCATTCAGGGTTACAAAACAATAGTGCCACGCGTCAAATAGGAAAAGGATATTGTGTCATTGTGGGGATACTTAACAAGCCTTCTGACATGCTGTCAGGTAGTTAGTAAATTGTCAGAAGACTTGAGTGGTGGTGCGCAGTTCAAAGGGATGGAAATGTGTTTTTGGAACTACAGAGAGATGATGTGTCATTTATAGCCTCCCGGAGGAGAGCGAGGAGTCAGAAACAGCTCTAATACCTGCAGCAGACAGCCACACTGCAGTCTGCTCTCGACCCTGACGCATTCTTGATAAACGGTCTTCAAAACCGTAGCCACAAACTGTTTACTATTGTGAAGGCAAATGCACAGATGGAGCGCAAATCAAACATCAAAATTAAGTGCGTTGGAAATGTCCAAAAGGGGCTATATGCACTCCACCTCAAGGTAAGAGTCAAGTCCAGTCTATTGCTGTGGCAGAGAATAGTGCTATTCCGGTGTGCTATTTGTGTGGAAAAGAACAGTGCTAAAAAATGACTAAAACAAGTGCAATTCTTATTCTGAAATTGGCAGAGGTTCAAGTGCACTGACTGGTCTGTGTTCAGTTAACAAGCATTACAAAAAAAACACCACTATACCCTTATTTGTTCAAATGCAATGGTTAAAGGGCCTTTATGTTCAGTTTCACAAAAATGCATTTTACTTAAAGATCCCATGACATGGTACTTCTTGATGCTTTTATATGGCTCCTTAATGGTTCCCTAATACTGTAAATGAATCCTTCTTCAAAATCAACACGCATGAGAAACAGAGATAAGATGAGAAAGAGTCATAAATATCTCTCTCAAACTCTTTATTCTGGGCGTTGTTGCTTGAATGCAAATGAGGAGAAAAGAGATGGCCAATAGTAGAGGGTGGGGGCGTGGCCAAACTCTCCACTCAGAGCTCAGAGCCCACAGCTGATCCATTTCCTTGTTTTTGCACGGGGGGAGAGATTTGAAGCGTTCCATTGAAAAATAAACACATTTCCACATAAAATAAAATTAAACCACTGCTGTTCAAAGGTCCAGAGGCTCAGATAAAGGACTTCCGAGCCTAGAAACACTCGGACGTGCCTCCAGGCAAATAAAAAAACGCATGTCGCATTGCCTAGCGCATTCGCAGTCCAAACTCTCTGGGCGTGATTTACAGAGACGCTGAGTACAGACAGACGGGGGTGGAACTGCATTTGCATTTCTTTTTTCGATCTGACGTCAATAAGGTGCCTTGTTCAAAATCGCCCGTTTGAGCTCCGATTTTTTGTAACGCAGAAAAGGATCGCAAATGCTCAGTTTAGACATTTCACAACTTTTAACCATGGTAGGGGGGGGGGTAAACAGGGTAGGGGAGCTCACATTAACGTTCAAAAACCTCAGAAAGTGAAAATTTCATGCCATGGGACCTTTAACACAGCATAAGGTACATGCAGTTTTGAGAAATTTGAGAAACTAAAAAAAAAAAAAAAAAAAAAGGCTGAACAATACTGACATTTATCAGACAATTTTATCCAAAGATGAGAACTATATGGATACAACTCCCCGTGACTGTCCCAGACATTTGTTTCTGTTGTTCTGCACCAGAGTGAGAGAAAGGACTAAGTGGGTGGGGATAACAATTGATTATAAACTCAAAATTGGTTGCAAGCCCTTTTAATATGTAAAGCCTACGTCTCTCCATCTTAATGTTTAACTTACTTCTACACAGACAATTAATTTTCATCTTTTGTGCCTATAAATACATTTGTTTTGATCCTAAAATGAATTAAAGGCCTCATTCTCTCTTCTCATCTTGTACTGGCCTTGGTGTGTTATAACCAAAATTGAAAACATCAGGAAATACTGTACTCAGCCAGTAGGATACACACACTACCGTCACAAAGAGCAGTCCACTTTTGGCTGTGACTTCCAGAGAAAAAATAGCCAATAAAAGTAACTTCAAACTGTTTACCCAAACGCATAGATGGACTTTAAATTTGACATCAAAGTGAAGTGCACTTGAGGAGTTCAGGAGTGACTGTTAGTCCTCTCTCGCCCTGTTTTCCCCTCCCCCGGGGTCAAAGTCAAGTTCACCATTCGCTCTCCTACATCTTCTCCTCCTCTCTTCTCACTTTAGCAGAAAAAGGCCCAGGGGTGTCAGCTCTAGATTTAGTACTTTATCAGATTACACTGTATAGTAGTCTGTCTGCCTGGGAGTTGTGCTCTGCTTGGCTCTACTCCGACTGACATCTCCTTGTCCCTGTACCAAGGACACAGGACACACGCTCCATCCCTGTATATATAGTGTAGTACACATGGTCAAATACTGTACCTCTTAAAATGCAGAAATGCTAATGTGAAACGCCTATGATTTAAAGCTTATTCCCAAAGCATCATAAATCTACCGTACCTGAATATAATGAATTATATGCTTTTTATATGGGCTGATGATTTTTATCCTATACACTGCCTATATGCATTGTTTGATATGAATATTTACTATAGCCAAACAAGTCATTTGAAGCTTGCCCCAATTTGACATGCTTTATAGTGTATGTGTTAATCTGTCATAATGCACAGTGAAATAGATGCAAAATGTGTGATATAGCATAATCACATCATTAGTATGGATTCATGCATGTACTATATATCCAATCATAGGTGTTTAGCGATAGAAATATGTGTAATAATTTCATTGAATACATTACAATAAATTAATCTATCATTGTAGCAAATCGTTGCAAGGAAATTGTAGTTTGTGATCTACTTTCTAATTCAATAATTAAAAATATCCACCACATCCAATGAAAATACACATAGGCATAATTAATCACTACCACTTTTTCCTCTAAGCACAGAGGAGGAGCTACCGACTCTCGGTGTAAGACAGGGCTTTGAATAACCACCAGCTTGTCGCAAGATTGACAAATGGCTACTTCACATGAACATTGAAAATCTTATCATCTGATATCTGGAGTTGTCTGATTATTGAAATCAGCCAGTCCCCACAACATCAACAAATCTACAATAAGAGGCTAAGGTCACCAGGTAGACTTAAGCCCTTTATGCACTATGCTCAGGTGAAACTTTTCCGCCCAGAAGCAAGCGGGCAGAGGCTGTCCTTCAAGCTCTCCTGTGTGGAGGTTTAGGCAAAACTACCTAGCCGCCACTGGCCAGTGTGTGAATCAAAATAAAAGCTGTAGTATATCACCGCAGCCAGATGCACTCATTTCAGCTTAATGCCTCTTTTCTTGCTTGGCAGAAGGGCCCAGCTGAAGAGAAGACATATTGCTCCATAAGCCATAATTCTTATAGCACACAGCACTGTTGTTATCCATTCATTAGCCTATAGTAGTAAAATGCTTCAGTGGAGAGTTGGGGCTAGACGGGAGAGAGCTGGCCAACTGAATCACAATAGGTCAGGTTTGTGATCAACGTTTATGAAGACCAATCACTTGATTTGAGTTCACACTGAACTACACCTCCAAGACGTACGTCTGGGCTGCCATATAAAGTAATGGGCAGAAGCACTGGATTTAACGTAAAATTTTCTCAAAACTCCAGGCTCTCCCATAGAACTGCATTGAGTTTGCTCCAGCCCAACGAACTCAAAGAGCAAACACATAAACCAAATAAAGTGATATGACCACATTTAACATGACAAAAATATGTCTGTGCATGTCTATGCAAATACACATTCAATTTTAAATGAAATATGAAACATATAAACATATACCCTAATACAAAATCACAATTTTATATTTTTTTTAATCTACGTCCAGTTAGAGGGTGCGGTGCATTTGTTCATTTTGAGAAAAAAAAAAAGGCTCTTTTTGACAAACCAGTGTGTTATTTACACATACTGTGACATGTTTCAGATGCATGTGTATGTTTGTTTCCAGATTTCAATAACTTCCTTAATCCAGTGTTTGTGTGTAATTGAGATGGAGGACAACAAACTCAATCTTTGGATTAAGGAGGCTTTTGAGATCTGGAAACGAGCCCATAGGACAGTAAACGGGGATGAGGGGGCCTATCAACTTTCAAGGACCTGGAGAAGTCGGACTGCTGATGGCGCTAGTTAGTCTCTGAGTATCAGATTTTGGGATGATCTTAGTATATACACTGTTTCTTAATGGCAGAGGTGGAAGAAGTATTCAGTTTTGTTCAGTATTCAGTTTTGTTACTACTGATTTTGTATTGAGGATTTGTCCTGATTTTTTGCAGAAATAATTGAATCAGTCATTTTTTTTCTAGCTGTTTTGTGTATTTCTGTTTACTCAAACTATGAATTAGCCTTTTCTGCAGGTCTCACACAGTAACAAAAATATTTTTACTTTTCAATCCAGTTCAAAAATGTAGTGGAGTAGAAAGTACCTGCAAGTAAAAAGCACAGATACCTAAAATGTAACTTAAATGTATACTTAACCACAGTCAGAGGTGGAAAAAGTACTGAAAAAGTGTCTTTACTTTGCTTAATTCCTACTCAAGTAAAAGTAATCATCTAAAAGTCTACTCAAGTAAAAGTAAAAAAAAGTACTTCATTTAAATGTAATTTGAGTAAAAGTTACTTAGTTACTTTCAATTATTTGATGTAAAAAAGGATGGGTCATAAATCTAATCGAGCACAAGTTTTAATCAATTTTTAGGTGATACAGTGCTTTGTTCAGTGTAAACTTTGTACATTTTAAAGAAAACTGAGCTTACTAACACTTACTAACGCTGAGCTCTTCCTTCTTTTTATAGAACTTAGAACCTCAGCTGCATTACAAATTAAACAAATTAACAATTTAACAAATTCTGAATTATATGGTCCAACTCACAACTCCTCTACCCTAGGCTACTTCACTTGAAACGTTATGTGATCAGGATGGAAAATAAGTGGTGGCGCCTTTTGCATAACAGATTAAGGTTTTAACCAAATTATAAATGTACTGTTTGCGGTACACGGGCAAAAGCACATACTTTCTACTTAGGGTTGGGCGATGTCCCCTTAATTGGCAGCTGATGATGTTTACAATAAATCATCATGATGGACAATGATATTGGGCGGGTGGGGGGCACTGACAATTATGACATACTAGCTCTTTAAATGTAACTGTTTATTTCATTTAATTTTATTACTATACAGTGGTCCCTCGCTCTATCGCGGTTCACTGTTTGCGGCCTCGCTGTTTCGCGGATTTTTTTTTTTTTTAGTGTAACATTGTGTTCTGCATCCTGATTGGCTAAGAGACTACACCAGGACTAAACGTGGACGAAACCAGGTCTAGATCAGGTCTAAACCAGGTCTAAACCTGGACTGGCCCTAGACTAAACCAGGACTGGACCCGGTCTAGACCTGGACTAAACCTGGACTGGCCCTGGACTAAACCAGGACTGGACCAGGTCTAGACCTGGACTAAACCGGGACTAGACCAGGTCTAAACCAGAATTAAACCACTCTTTGCTGGTTTCGTGCGGGTGGTTTGTGGCTCGAGCTGAGAGGCGCCACGGTTTGATCTCGTGCTCGCAGCCCCGGTGTACGCGCAGCCTCGCGCCGGTCACGCTGCTCTGTCACGGATTTGTCCACGATGAGGGGTGCACATGTCGTGCATTTCTCCAAGGGGTTGGTGCACGTCGCTTCCCGGGACCTGGCAGTGCTCCTCGCGCATCCGGCGGGGCTTCCAGGGCCATGTCTCCCCCCACGTGTCACTATTAATACATTTTGTTGAAAATCTATGAAAGTTTGAGTGTTTAAACGAGAGGCAAATGTGAGAAAAGATAAATTCCAGTCTGAGAAAAGCGTATAATGTGTGTGGTGAGGCATTTACAGCCTTAAAACATGTATAATAATTATAAAATATAAAGTTGTCCTACTTCGCGGATTTCTCTTATTGCGGGTTATTTCTGGAACCTAACCCCCGCGATAAACGAGGGATTACTGTATACCTCTTTCTACTTACAATGTATAATTTCGTTATTTTACTAACCTAATTGCTCATTGGGGGCTTTGGCTTGTAAGGGAAAAAAGCTTCCATTTAAGAAGAGTTGGTACAATGGTGCGTCTGACGTGTGCTTAAGTTTCACTTTTGTTTCTCACATTCGGTGCTTTATGTCAAAGGGAGCGCATGACGCACGTGCTCGTGTTTAGATGAATAACTTTACGCTTTTACTATGCGATTACCTGGATGGAGGAGAATTATGGAGAACTTTACGCAGACTCGTTTAGATATCTCCACGCTGTATATATTTACCAAGGAGGAGCATGATTTTGACCTTTGGAGTTTTGGAGTTTTTGTTCATATTATCTGTTATCTGTGGCTTAAATTTTACGCAAACACTGCAGGCTGTGACTGGATGTGGATTTATTATTACGCACATTGGCTTTGAGAGACTATAAACACTGGAGACCAGATGTTTTCGGGTGGATAGAAGTTTCACGCTACATGCTGTTTCTACAGCTTTTCTGTTTAAACGGGTTACTGTCAAAATGGGCTGCTTTGTCGAAATGAGCTACCTAAATCAACTGTGGTTTCTATCGATTTACGGCCCCCCATCGAAATAAGCTATCTTATGCTTTTCGTTTACAGTTTTATAGATTCAAAGCTAACCTCCGCAGTTTTACAAGATATGTCTTTAGATTAGAGACTTTTGGATTAGAAAGTTGTAAGCTGTTTGCATACGGTAATACTTTATACCTTAGTCAAGTAAAATTTCAACTCATTTATAGATGCGTAGGCAGTTCATTTTGACAGTCGTATTATGCTATCAAATAAGGCTCCGACTGATAGCTCAGAGGTAGCATATTCATCAGCCACTTGACGCATCAAATAGTGCTCCCACTGTAGAATCACAACCATTCACTAATTTATATGAATATAGGTAAAGGTAGCTAAGTTTGACCTATATCTATATTTGACCTATATCTTTTATCAAATAAGGCTTCCACTAAAGGTAGCATATTCCCTAACCCTAACCCTAACCCTAACCCAAATTGAGCCATCAAATAATGCTCCCACTGTAGAATCACCATTATTTACTCATTTACATGAATATGTGTAGAGGTAGCAAATGTTGACAGACATATATCTTCACCCAAATAATGCATCCACTAAAAGTAGTATATCTCACCTTTGTAATACAGGGGACACTGAAGATGGGAGAATTTCATGCAATTCAATTTCTAACAATGGGCTTGTCTCTTATTCATGATGTATGAGGACAAGAAAAGGCACAACAGAAGAAACATTATTTATTTACAAAAATATATACACTCCATGCAAGGAGGGAAGTTTATCCCAATTCTGATGCCTCTAGGAGGGCACATGCGACCTCCAGTCGAGCCTTCAAGACCTCTTCAGGGTGTGTCTTGATCGACATGATGTCGCCGTTTTTCAGAATCTCTTCTGCAAACTTTAAAATGCAATTTTAGGCATTCAGTTTCATATAACTGGATAGATATAAGGGAAAGAAATTACTGGAAACACTGAAATCTTTACCTTTAAAACCAAAATCCCACAGCTACTGCCGTCTTGCTGCTTGTCATGAACAACAGTTTGAACAGTCCATTTCTGTCTTGGGACTTCACGGCCTGACATCCTCAAGAAGTTCTTATCATTGTGTGAAAAGCATAACAAGCATATGCCATACATGAGACACATTATCACATACAAAAGACCAAGGACTTCAAATTTTTCTCAAACTTTCAAACAAATCTTCCGTTGAACAAACATCCAGCTATCACAGCACTGAGCTGATGAAGGCATTCCTGTTAGAAAACAATTAAGTGTGTAATGAAAAAACTCTACTGCAGGGGACATTAAACAAATGTATCCATCCATCCATTTTCTTCCGCTTATCCGGGGCCAGGTCACGGGAGCAACAGTCTAAGCAGGGACTCCCAGACTTCCTTCACCCCGGACACTTCCTCCAGTTCCTCCGGGGGGACCCCAAGGCGTTCCCAGGCCAGCCGGGACACATAGTCCCTCCAGTGTGTCCTGGGTCTTCCCCGGGGCCTCCTCCCGGTGGGACATGCCCGGAACACCTCCCGAGGGAGGCGACTAGGAGGAATCCGGAACAGATGCCCGAGCCACCTCAGCTGGCTCCTCTCGACGTTGAGAAGCAGCGGCTCTACTCCGAGCCCTTCCCCTGTGACTGAGCTTCTCACCCTATCTCTAAGGGTGCGCTCAGCCACTCTGCGGAGGAAACTCATTTCGGCCGCTTATATCCGCGATCTCGTGGTCATGGTCATAGGTGAGGGTAGGAACGTAGATTGACCGGTAAATTGAGAGCTTCGCCTTTTGGCTCAGCTCCCTCTTCACCACAACGGTCCGGTACAACGACTGCATCACTGCCGACGCTGCACCGATCCGCCTGTCAATCTCACGCTCCATCCTCCCCTCACTCGTGAACAAGACCCCGAGATACTTGAACTCCTCCACTTGAGGCAAGGACTCCCCACCCATCCGGAGAGGGCAAGCCACCTTTTTCCGGTCGAGAACCATGGCCTCGGATTTGGAAGAGCTGATCCTCATCCCAGCCGCTTAACACTCGGCTGCAAACCGCCTCAGTGCACATTGGAGGTCCCGGTTCGATGAAGCCATCAGGACAACATCATCTGCAAACAGCAGAGATGAGATCCTGTGGTTCCCAAACCAGATCCCCTCCGGCCCCTGACTGCGCCTAGAAATTCTGTCCATAAATATAATGAACAGAACCGGTGACAAAGGGCAGCCCTGACGGAGTCCAACATGCACCGGGAACAGGTCCGACTTACTACTGGCAATGCGAACACAGCTCCTGCTCCGGTCATACAGGGACCGAACAGCCCTTAACAAAGGGCCCCGAACCCCGTACTCCCAGAGCACTCTCCACAGGACCCCACGAGGGACACGGTCGAATGCCTTCTCCAGATCCACAAAGCACATGTGGACTGGTTGGGCAAACTCCCATGCACCCTCGAGCACCTGATGGAGAGTATAGAGCTGGTCCAGTGTTCCCCGGCCGGGACGAAAACCACACTGCTCCTCCTGAATCCGAGGTTTGACTATCGGTCGAATTCTCCTCTCTAGCACCCTGGAATAGACTTTACCGGGAAGGCTGAGGAGTGTGATTCCCCGATAGTTGGAACACACCCTCCGGTCCCCCTTCTTAAACAGAGGGACCACCACCCTGGTCTGCCAGTCCAGATGTACTGTCCCCGACCGCCACGCGATGTTGCAGAGACGTGTCAGCCAAGACAGCCCTACAACATCCAGAGACTTGAGATACTCAGGACGGATCTCATCCACCCCCGGGGCCTTGCCACAGAGGAGCTTTCCAACCACCTCAGTGACTTCAGCCAGGGTGAGGAGTGAGTCCGCCTCCGAGTCTCCAGCCTCTGCTTCCTCCTCGGAAGACAAGACAGCGGGATTGAGGAGATCCTCAAAGTATTCCTTCCACCGTCCAATAACATCCCCAGTCGAGGTCAACAGCTCCCCACCCGCACTGTAAACAATGTTGGTGAAGCACTGCTTCCCCCTCCTGAGGCGCCGGATGGTTTGCCAAAATTTCTTTGAGGCCGTCCGATAGTCCTCCTCCATGGCCTCTCCGAACTCCTCCCAAACAAAATGTAATGAGAACATAATATAACATATATATACGTTTTCTACATGGAAACAAAATAACAAAATACGATGTAATGAAAACGATAACGATGCAGTCAAATGTTAAATCCAAACTATTATCACCTGATGTAGGTATTCTGCCGCAAATCTAACATGCACATATCGTTCGTTACATGCTTAATTGGTTAAAACATACAATAAAACCAATACACTGTTAAAATATTTCTTACTTGCGTTGTCACAGTTGAAAACAACTCGATTTCTGCCTCAGGATGATCAAATCGACGGGCATTTAAACGGCAACAGCACTTAGGGGTGCAGTAGCGCTTGGCAGCTCAGATCGACGGGTAGGTCATATCGATAGGACAGCAGCAGTAGCTCAGTAGAGCGTTTGCCGACGGATTCAGGGGTTGGTGGTTCGAATGGTGATTCCAGCTCCCACAGATGAGTGCTGCCGTTGTGTCCTTGGGCAAGACACTTAACCCACCTTGCCCCCAGTGTTTGTGGACCCTGGTAGCCCCCATGACAGAAGCATCAGTTGTGACGTGGGCTGTCCTCCCGTGGACTCACCACCCGTGGGAGGGTTGGAGAAAGCGATAGAAGATGGATGGATGGACAACATCTATCTCTGGCTCGGCACCAGCCATCATCCAAGTTGATCCAAGATAGACTGACGGTTGTGTATATGTACATTCTATAGTGAAAATGGTTCCTTTCATTTCCGGCAGTTTATTTATTTATTTATTTATTTGCATTTCATTTTTTTTCTCTATCAGTCTGGTTTTACGCAGTAACGAGGGTGGGTTTCAATGTAATGAAGTAAAATACTTGGGCCAAAATGTACTCGTGTAAAAGTAAAATTACGTATTTCTAAAACATACAAATTACTCATTACAGTACTCCATTATAGTAACGTGAGTAAATGTAATTTGTTACTTTCATCCTTATAGTACAGTACAGTACTTTACTGCTTTTACTTCCTTACGTTCCACCACTGTATAATGGTTACATGAGCAATAAGCTTTTACATCCCTCTGTATACATTCCAACCTGCAGCCTTCAGTGTTTCATCCAAAGCACATGTGACGTTTAATGTTTTTCCACTCAACTTAAATAAGCACCTTCGTCTATAACAGTAGAGAAATGCTTGGTCTGAAATTACTGTGCGGAGGATAAAAGCAGCAGAAGGGAGCATCACTTAGGTCTTGTTAGTCACATCCTTCTCCAGCCATGCTCGGAGGACAGCTGAGAATGGTCTCTAAACTGTATTTAACCACACACTGAAACACAAATGGCTGCTCACTGCTCACACAAACACGCACGTTCGGTAATTATCATGATTTGGCTTCGCACCTTAACAGGCCTCACATTCTAAGTGCTAAAACTAAGTGGTGAATATGCGCTGCCCCCGGAGGCAGAGATGAGGACGCACTCAAAGATGTAGCCAGGACATGTGCTGCCATGCAGGGTGGTGCTTGTTTCCTGTTTGACTTTGAAATTATGGGTCAGAGACAGTGGGGTATGTAACTAGTTTTGAAGGAACAAGCACTTTTATAATATGTAAAGCTTGTTTTAATTGAAAGTTATAGGAATTTATAAATTGATGGTATGATGATTGGTAGTTGTGGTGGTGGTAGTATTTAAACAGTATGGAGGGCAATGAAAAAATGTATTGCAATATAATATTTTTGTTATTCTAATGCTAGCTCATACTCTAACACCAACAGACTTTGGTTCTATACTGGAAACATTAAATACTCTCATAATAATGTGAGTATTGGTGGAAGCAGTTATACCTGGTATTGTCATTAGGCAGTGATAGAATAGCAGTAATTAAAGTAGAGGTAGCATGCTTTGGGGCTATAGATATAGGACACACTCATTGTGAGATAAGACCAGTGATTTGATAGAGGACACATGTTTTTTGCTTTACATAAAACAAGTACGTATTTTGCTACTTACCTCCATATTGCAGCTCGCAGTGACTGGGTTTTACTAAACAGAAACATTAGAAATGTATTTCACCTTTGTTGCACTTAAGATCACATACTGCACTTGCTCTTTTCATGTTCCCTTTAAAGACATACATTAAGATAATAAACATGTCCACTCAATAACAATCACTGCTGAACAATAGAGAGCAGCCCACACAGTGTTAGCAGGTGATTGTTCAGACGTGTGTATGTTTTTCCTCCTACGCAACTGTTACGCTTGAGCGTTAATATCACATTTGCATCGCAGTCTTTCTTTACATGTTCTGTGTGAGGCTAAAGCTAAGCAAGGAGGAGTAGAAGAGTAACAGGTCGGAGACAGGAGAGGAGGACACAAGCGGGTCTGAATGTGTTAGATTTACTCAACAGCTTTGGGTGTCAGTCAATCAAGTCAAAACACAACTTTAGTGATATGTGTTTCCTTCATGCTGGCTATGGCCTAGTGTGCAGTGATTTGCATATTGATACATTTTACATACAGTATATATCTGTATATCTTGGAACTGGCACATGTCACAAGCATCACTGAGACTGCAACTGTCTGTTATGCATAAGCAAGAGATGGCATCAGTGTATGTAAAGATCAGTTATGTTATTGAAATAATGCACAAGTATAATAAACTATATTCAAAGTGCATGCACTGATTAGCCAGAGGTGGGACAAAGTCATTGCTGGACAAGTCCCAAGTAAGTCTAAGTCTTTTGCACTCAAGTCCGAGTGAATAATTCATAGCATTTATATAGCGCCTTTCATGACACCCAAAGCGCTTTACAGTTCATTGTTCATTCACTCCACACTTGGTGGTGGTAAGCTACTTTCTGTAGCCACAGCTGCCCTGGGGCAGACTGACGGAAGCGAGGCTGCCAATCTGCGCCATCGTCCCCTCCGACCACCTCCAACACTCACGCACACACCACTTTCATACTAGGCAAACTGTCTTGCCTAAGGACACAGCAACAGTTTTTTTTGCAACTGGCGCCCCCCTGTGGCACCTGGAATCCCAGCGGTCTCCCATCCAAGTACTAACCAGGCCCTGCCTTGCTTAGCTTCTGAGATGTGACGGGATCAGGCTTTGACAGGCAGGTATGGCCACAGTCCCGAGTCAAGAGTATCCAAGTGCCGAGTCAAGTCAAAGCTCACAAGTCTCAAGTCGAGTCCAAAGTCCTAGCATTTTAGTTTCGAGTCATTTCGAGTCCCCTTTACAAAGAAATTAAAATTCTACAAATCATATAATATAACAAATCACCTTCGGCATCATTTTGCAAACTGGTGCGTGGATGCTTGTTTCCGCATCATTTGTTGTGCAATTTGCCTTGGATGCGGTCGAATGAAAGCAACGTAGATCTACTGTGATCGGATGTTGTGCAAGCCGCGCGCACATGCTCTTTGCATACATTTTCGCAGATTCACAAGTACAACAAGTGCGGTCTTTACCAACATATTTTTAAAGTTTTTTTTCATTAGACGTAGCAAGTCATCACAAGTCAAAAGGCCCAAGTCCAAGTGAAGTCACGAGTTATTGATATTGAAGTCCAAGTCGAGTTGCAAGTGTTTGTACATTTTGTCGAGTCGAGTCTAAAGTTATCAAATTCGTGACTCGAGTCTGACTCGAGTCGAAGTCACATAACTCGAGTCCACACCTCTGCTGATTACTGATTTGCTTTCAACTGAGTTTTCCTCGATCAGTAGGGTAACGTAGTCAAGATTCAAGATTGTTTATTTGCCATATGCAGGATCAGCACAAGATCAAAAATGTAATGAAAAGCTTAGGATCAGAAGAACCGTTGACTCGCTAAGATAGTCAAGAAGTACTAATAGCATGCAATAATAGTACATGGTAAAAAGTGTTGCAAAAAGTGCAGGGGAAGAAGTAAACAATATAATAAAAAAATTTAATCAAATGTAATACAATACAAGGTACAGGTAGGATTAAATAAGGTGTAAGTAGAGTATTTCACAGATTGCACATAATATAGTATAGTACAAGTGTTGCATGTCCCATACACACTGGACTTTTACCACAAAGTATGGACAGAATTTAATTAGATTTGAATATTTCAAGTGAGACACAATAATCCTCTTATCTCTTAATCCACTAAAAACAAACCACTTGTTATTTTAAGGAGCTAAGTAATTATTAGTTTTTCTCAAGGTAAAAAGAGAATGACGATTGAGATCTGCATTCAGTCTAAAATAGTGTTGCCACAATAGAAAAAAATAAAATAATAATTCTCAATACTCAGTACCATATTCAGTGCCTCAATAGAATGTAATTGCGACGATAATTGTCATTTATTTTATATTACCGTGGTGTGCTCTCTAGTTCTAATATAGATGACCATTCTAAAACTAACAAGAAAGGTTATACTGAGTATTGAGTTTCAATACTAGTTTTAGTTCTGATTAATGTCTGGGTGTTAGTTTTTTGACAACCCTACTCAAATGTGATTACTGAACATTTGGAAAATTTTGGCAATAAAAAAAAAACTATGATTTGTTCAAATACTCCAATTCCATAGCTGCCTTAAAGCTCCAGTGTGTAGGATTTGTGGCGCATAGGTGGATGGTGCTATTGCACTTTCTGTTTTAGCTACGGCAGACCTCGAGGGTCGCGAGCCATGCGGTCCCGTTTTTTTTTTTTTTTTTCTTTTCTCATGAAAACACACATTCCCGATCATGTACCATGACACTCTACACATCAAATGAAACCTTACAGTCTCCTCTTTTTGACTATGCAATTCATTTCCCTGCACAATAATCACTCCCCGAGCACATGGGGCTTTTATACGGAAAAGCACAAAACAAGGTTAGCTTACCTTAGAATGCTTTGCACAGGTCAAACTCTGTATTTCACCATAAACTTGCTCTCAATTTGTCCGTAAGGATCCAGCGAATAAAATCCAGTAAAACAATTTAGTCCAAAACACGTGTTAGATCCATTACGACGTCTGATCCGGCAGCATGTTTGTGTTGTTTACCCAAAACCACGAGCCTTGCCGAAGGCGAAGGCGGAGCCCAAATGTCCTTCTGCGGCTCTCGTATTCAAAATGGCTGCCTCTGCATGGGGAAGATCCCCCTTTTATGTGACTATATCTAAGTCCAAAAGAATACTTTGATTTCATGATGGAAGTGAAAAGGCTTGGAAAACTATGTATTTTTGAATGGGTATCTTCAATTTCAGTAATTAACGGGTAAAAATCTTACACACTGTCCCTTTAAATTTTGTATAACTAAGAGTTATTTGGCCTTTTATTTCATCGCTAAAATAAATGCACTATTTCTGTATTATACGTCTCACTTTATACAAAGAGCTTAAAACAGTCGCAGAATTACTTTTATTTTTGTCAGTTGTTTGGGCTCGGTGGAGAGAGAGTATGAAGTTGTCAGATCCACATTGGCCTGCTTTCTCTTTGCTGCCTCAGGAAACAATGCCAGTTCAAACAAGCCTTTGAGCCGTCTATGGGGCTGCTTTCTCTCACTATACACGCACACACACATGCACACACATAGGATATATTATAGGCTGAACTCCACGCCTTGTTTTGCTCTCCTTTCCAAAGTACTTAGAGCAGTTCCTGTCCTGAATAACGATAACAATGAAGGAGGGACTGAGGCCATGAGGGGGCAGTAGAGAGGTCAAAGGTCGCCTCCTCCCTGCGGTTTAATTCAGACTAATGGACTGTCTCGGGGTCGACCTCTGTGTGTGTGGCAGCTGCTCGAACAAATGAGAGATGTCTAAGTTCAGGTGCACATAAGGATACACAGACAGGGAGTTTGAGGGAGAGGAATCTGGTTGGTGTATTGTTGGAGTTTCAAATGGAGGTTTAGTGCTAACATAAGTTGCCAGTGTTTTGACAGCAGGAGCAAAGACTCTGCTTGTTTACTTACATGGCAGCCAGTCACGCGCTTTTATATCAGTCATCATTTGTTTTCAGAAAGTACTGTGAAAGTCTCTGTTTTTATATATATTTGGTTGTCACATAACATTCCTATATTTTCAAGCTACAGAGGCTATTTCAATACTAGGCTTGATACTTAATACCAAGTTTGATACCACAATGAAAGACAACAATACTATTACTAAAAAAATAAAAGCTATATTGATGTACTACTCTTGCCATCTCAGTAGTCACAAATGTATAAAATATAATGACATTTCTGATGCAGACTCATTTTTCCTGCTCAAATTTCTAATTTGGACTACTTATTTTAGTATAAAGGTGTAGGATCTGCCTACAGCTTATTTGAGTGTTGCACATAATTACTGTCAAACAGAGTAATGTCTTCTGTCGTATTCCTGTGCTTTATATTGGCCTAATATTTAATTTGACCATAAAGTAGTTCAGTATTCTAAGTTTAATGTTAAGACTTTGTATGTGAAAATGTATTTTCATTCATAAAATGATTATATATTGGTATATTGTTTTTTATCTAACTTTTAAGTAGTGTGTATATTATTCTTCTATCCAGTATTGTTTCTTCTCACATTTTGTTCTTACAGAGTTTTTATTCTCTTCTATTTATTATTTGTTTTGCAGCACCTGTGTTTTACTTCGGGGAGGTGGAGTACCGTGTGGATGAGAGTGCTGGACACGTGGAGGTCAAAGTTTGGAGGACTGGAACAGACCTGTCCAAAACCGGGACAGTCACGGTCCGCTCCCGCAAATCTGAGCCTGTCTCTGCTGAAGGTAAGCTGTTTCAAAACACCGAAAAGCAAATCTCTTATATTCAGTTACATTTTTATAGCTCAAAAATACCTTGGAAAAAAGGTAAGCGGGCTTACCTCTCCACACATCTGACATTTAACCAATTTCAATCAATCCATATTTACAGTGAACTGACGAAGCCTCGAACGTTTTCGACAAACTTTGTCCAGTTGACAAATTGAATTTCTCCTTTTATCAATATTTACAGTATTTATAGAGCCCTTTAGAACACGGTGCTTTTTTGAAATCATACTGTGAAACATTACAGACAAAGCAATAGTATCTCCATGGAGACAAGCAGGTGGCAGACCATCCACCAGAAAAGTACATAGTGCACTTTTAATTAGTTTCAGTGTCTACATCTTGGCCTGCATTGTCATATTATGTTCAATTACTCCAATTACGGCCAATCAGAGAATCCCTTTTTGCACAGAATTTCATTTTTGTAATAGAGACTGTACAGTGCTCCCTAATTCAAATAAATAAATGCAAGTCTTAATTTGCGCTAAAGTGTTTAAACTTGCAGCTGGAGTGGACTACGTGGGCATCAGCCGTAACCTGGACTTTGCACCTGGCGTGAGCATGCAGACCTTCAGAGTGATGATCCTGGATGACCTGGGCCGGCCTGAGCTGGAAGGGCCTGAGAGCTTTGACCTGGTGCTGCGGATGCCAGTGAACGGGGTGCTGGGGGAGCCCGTTAAAGCCACTGTGTTCATCAATGACTCTGTGTCTGACTGTGAGGAAATCTGTATACTTTCCTGTTACTTTTTATACTTATGGCGTCATAATATTTTTTACTTATAGCATTATAGTATTTAATATTTACAATTTCATGAGGCTTATGAAGATTTCATTTTTGTACTGGTACAAGAGGCGTGGTGTTATGACCCAGCTCTGCTAATGTCAGAGAGGTAACACAAAAAAGTAGTAATTTAATTTATTGTAAAAGATAATTTAACAAAAATAATCTAAAACATGTACACAAATGTAAACAAAATAACCTAAACTAAGAAAGCAAAATGACAGATGAAGTTTTGGTGTCTCAAAAAAATACATAGGCCTATTGAAAACAAGTGACAAAACAAGGGACTCATAACAAAACCAAATCACAAGTGTCCCAAAATAAATACGAGTCACATAAAGCCTCAGACAGAATCGAATGACAAAATAATGAGAGACACAAAAACTGAACTAAATTAAACTAGTGTCTCAAACACACAGCATTAGACTAACAAAAGGCCAGCACCCCAGAACGGCAGGTGTTGTCTCAGGGAGGGCATCTGGTATAAAATCTATTCTGAATCATTCCGAAAGTCTTTATGTTCCAGAAGCAGATCATTCATTTTGGTTCTTGATTCCCCAAGACGGAACAAATTTAAAGCCCCAGTGTGTAGGATTCGTGGCGCATAGGTGGATGGTGCTATTGCACTTTCTGTTTTAGCTACGGCAGACCTCGAGGGTCACCCAGGCGCACGCACGAGCCGCGCGCCGCTACTGTATAAATAAAATGCGGTCCCGTTTTTTTTTTTTTTTTCCTGATGAAAACACACATTCCCGATCATGTACCATGACACTCTACACATCAAATGAAACCTTACAGTCTCCTCTTTTTGACTATGCAATTCATTTCCCTGCACAACAATCACTCCCTGAGCACATGGGGCTTTTATACGGAAAAGCACAAAATGAGGTTAGCTTACCTTAGAATGCTTTGCACAGGTCAAACTCTGTATTTCACCATAAACTTGCTCTCAATTTGTCCGTAAGGATCCAGCGAATAAAATCCAGTAAAACAATTTAGTCCAAAACACGTGTTAGATCCATTACGACATCTGATCCGGCAGCATGCTTGTGTTGTTTACCCAAAACCACGAGCCTTGCCGAAGGCGAAGGCGGAGCCCAAATGTCCTTCTGCGGCTCTCGTATTCAAAATGGCTGCCTCTGCATGGGGAAGATCCCCCTTTTATGTGACTATATCTAAGTCCAAAAGAATACTTTGATTTCATGATGGAAGTGAAAAGGCTTGGAAAACACTGTATTTTTGAATGGGTATCTTCAATTTCAGTAATTAGCGGGTAAAAATCTTACACACTGTCCCTTTAAGAAAGCAAAGAAATAATAATAATAATAATAATAATAATAATAATAATAATAATAATAATAATAATAATAATAATAATAATAAATCAAATTAATTAGTTTTATGTAACACCATTATATCTTTCAAAACATTCAAAATTTCTTTCCCATTTGTATTTTTACAGATTAAGTTAATAGAAATTTCAATCTGTTGTGACACTGTGTTGTGACTGACTTGGACACTCGTATTTCCTGCTCAGTGCCAAAGGTGCAGTTCCGTGAGGCGCTGTACTCTGGGGAGGAGAGCGATGGTCAGATTTCGGCGATGGTTTACAGAAGTGGAGACATTCGTCACAAGTCCACTGTCCGCTGCTACACCAGACAGGGCTCGGCTCAGGTCGGATCGGACTTTGAAGAGCTCCCCAACACGGATGCATCTATCATCACCTTCCTCCCAGGTAATCTCACACAAACACTTCTTCTGTTCATCTGGCATCTTGAAACTTGACACTGGTTTAATTAAAGGATCTGCTCTCCTGAGAATTGTCACCTTTTTTTTTGCCATATCCACAGTTTGACAAAGTAGCAAATTGCCTGCTGTGCTGTCACTCTGTATATACGGAAACAACGTCCCAAATCTCTGAAGGAGCTGATTAAGTGAAGAATATATAAATGAAATAATAATAAAGTAGCAGATTTCTGTTATATTGCACTGATTGAAAGAAAATTCCTGGCAGCTTTAAAGCAAGTTATTATTGGGTTTATTTTATCTTCTCCAGACAGCTTTGTATCAGTTTTGTTGTATTTTCACAGGAATCTTCTAAACTACAAAATCTAAATTGATCTGATATTTTTATAAGCAATTAGCCCATAATCTCAATATACCAAACCAAAAATGGCACTTGGGCGACAGTACCTCAGTTGGTGCAGCTTTTGAGTGCCGTGAAGGTAGAAATGCACTACATAAAATGTGACCATTTAACAATATTAGTTTTAACTGCCACCCACCATAATGTCATAGTCATAGTCATAGTCATAGTTTGCTTTATTGTCGAAAACAATCATGTGCATGTACATAGAGTGAATTAGGGCTGTCCCTAACGATTATTTTTCTCCCGATTAATCTATCAACTATTTTTTCCGAATAGTCACGATTATTTTTTAAAGTAATGTTTTTTGGGTTGGCGGGTATTACAAACAGGCTTGACACGCTTTTATGAACAGTAAAAAATATTTATTTATTCATTCTCAAACTTAAAAGTTTTGCAGTTTAATCTTCAAGAAATGAAGGCATGCCCAAATAAAAATAAAAGGCAAATCAAATAATTGATAAGAATAAATAACTTTATACACAAATTTCAATTATGTTAGTTAGTAAGAACACTGACTCACATGAGTGCAAACTGAATACAAAGTTTGTATTACAAACAGAACTTGAGGTTTTTTTTCCCCAACAGGGTATATAACTGCTCTTTTATTTTCCCCAACAGGGTATGTAACTGCTCTTTCTAAGCATTAAAATGAAGAAATGTGAGCATGTCTACGTGGTCAGGTGTCCGGCTTGCTCTTTTTTTACTAACAATGTTCCCAGCAGCAAAAACCCAGCTGGTCCTTCTGTTGCTAATATAGACCCAGGTCGTAATGTACGACATAATTATGAGTATTATTATATTATTAGAATAGTATTACCATTTATTTAGACCTGCAGTCGGCACAGACAGTGTTGAATAGCGCAAGGTGCACTGTGCACCGGGGAGGAGAACGGACATGAGACCTCTCTGAATCAGGCGCGCATTCCTCTCACTACACATCTCCCGCTGTTGGCAGGAATATGCGCTCTTCTTTTGTCTTAATTTACTTTTTTACTTTGTATACAAGCTCTTCTACAAACATCCCGACCACTGTCACCCTCAGGTGTTGAATATTCAGTCTATAACGGGCAAATTACGAATCATTGCTTTATCTCCGTGTCGTTGCTATGCACGCCGCCAGCATAGCGACAGGCTATACAAGAAATCAAAGTGCACAGTGCACCTTGCGCTATTCAACACTGTCTGTGCCGACTGCAGGTCTAAATAATTAGTAATACTATTCTAATCAAAGAAAGGGAAACGTAATTACGTTTCCATTTCTTTGATGAAATATTTACCCCGCGTCTCGATCTGAAAAACCTCATTCACTTCCTCAATACATCTCCTACAGAAACAAACACTTAGTTAGACTTAGGACTGTCCAGCTTGTTTTCTGTCATCCTCCAGCAGCACACCAGGATGTCGCCGCTTCATGTGCTCATGCATAGTTGTGGTGCTGCTATGGTACGCCAACTCCTTCTTGCAAATGCGGCACACGACGAAGTCTTCGTGTGCCTTCTCTTTAAAATATCTCCACACTTTAGATGTCTTTGTCCGTTTATTGGGCTGATCTTCATCATCTTCGGGCACCCTCGGGCGTGCAGCCATTGTTACCGCTTCTGTTCCAGCACATCTACCGCTCGCGCAAATCACTTTTTTTTTTTTTTTTTTTGCAAATCACGTAAACGACGGTATGTTGCACACGCCGACTTATTTACGTCTTCGACGTAATCGATTACGTCGAATAGTCGGGACAGCCCTAGAGTGAATTCGAAATTTCGTTTCCCCACTAACCAGGCAGGACAGTGATAGAGTGGCTAGGGGAGGGGGCACTGCGCATGCGCGCGCCGCCAACTGGGAGATGCAGAGTAGAATAGATGCAATACATACAATCAGTGACAATTTAACAACATGTAATGACAGAAAAACAATTGGAGATATAACATACGGTAATCTTTTTCGTTGGTAACAGAAGGAAGGGTGTGGGGGATCAGATTGGAAATCAATGAAATTGAGTGAACCGAGAGCAGAGATCAGACCTTAACTAAAGACATTTTCTACTCATTCATTTCTAGTGTCAGTTGTGTCAGTGAGTGGGTGCCATGTTTATGTAGAGTCCAGATAACAAACCACATTCTGTGGCCTTGGAAGTGTTCATGCAGGGAGGCGAAGTCAAACACAGATAACTATTGGAGCCACAGATTTTCACAGGGAGACATAATTATCCAGAGATCCCTCTGGATAATTCATTTAGCATTGATGAAATACATTTTTAGAGACCCAGGTAAACAATTTAGATTGAGCTTGGGTTTTGCCAGACCCCCATCTTCATATCGCCATGAAGATTCATGAGAGATCTCATTAGTTCCTCTTGGCTCACAGACTGCGCTGCGTTGGCTTTACACAGTTCTGTAAGCATGCCCGTGATGATATCCAAACGTCGAGATGTTTCCTTCGGTTGAAATCCTTCCAAAAAGTCCTCAACCTGAACAATATAGGTCTATAAGTTTGGTGATGTCATCTAAAACTGTGCCATTTTGCCATGAACTGTAATTCTCATGTGGAAGCTATGCCTTTTGGTCCCGACTAACATAATGTGGAGCATTTTTTTGTAAACCCTAGAGACTGTTGTGCGTGAAAATCCCAGTTGTTCAGCAGCAGTTTTTGAAAGACGCAGCTACGCAATGTTCAAAGTCACTTAAATTCTCTTTCTTCTTTTTGATGCACGATTTGAAGTTCTGAAAGCTGCCTTCAACACTTTTATAAGCTTTTTATAAGCATGGGCCTGAATGATTAGCTATTCTGCAGTACAGCAATTAAACGGGTGCACCTATTGCAATCTATTTATTTATGCTTGAGATTACATGTACACTGCAACTTTACAATAACGTATTTGGATTAAGTGCATAGTTGACCCCTTGTTTATAAATCGTACATCAATATTTTAACGTCTTCTATGCTACAAGGGTTAATGGGGTACAGGTAAAAAAAATACATAATACAAAATACATTCGCACGTAAAATGATGCATAGGTGAGAGTAATTTGATTAACTTGTGTTCACAGGGGAGGAGGAGAAGCCGTGCATGCTGACCTTGGTGGATGACTCGCTGTACGAGGAGGGGGAGGAGCTACGTCTGGTCTTGGGCAGTCCCAAGAGCGACTCTCAGTTTGGCGCTTCTGTGGGAGATCTGAACGAGACTCTGGTTAAGATCAAGGACACTGCTGATAGTATGTACATAGTATTATAGTCATTATACTGTCATCTTCTCTGGGTGGCCCACACTACAGAAAGACCCTAAAACACACTTCATTTGAGAGGGGCCAAAGTGTGACCCTGTTGCTCATGTGTATACCCACACACACAGGCACACACACACACATACACACAACAAGTGAATAAACGCTAAACAACTGATGGCTGATGGTCTGTGGTCATCATTTAATTTAATAATTAATAAGGACTTTGGATAAGTTTCGCAGCCTCTCATATCTTGTTTCCCCCACTGCTCCACACTGTTGTTTATTGTTAAAGGTCCCATGGCATGAAATTTTCACTTTCTGAGGTTTTTGAACGTTAATGTGAGCTCCCCTACCCTGTTTAGGCCCCCCCATGGCTAAAAGTTGCGAAATGTCTAAACTGAGCATTTGCGGTCCTTTTCTGCGTTACACAAAACCAGTGTTGAAACGGGCGAGTTCGGACAAGGCACCTTTTTGACGTCAGATCGGCAAATGCAGCTCCAGCCCCTCCCTCTGTCTCCGCTCAGCGTCCCTGTATATCCCGCCCAGAGAGTTTGGACTGTGAATGCGCTACGCAATGCGAAATGCGTTTTTTTATTTGCCTGGAGGCACGTCCGAGTGTTTCTAGGCTCGCAAGTCCCTTACCCGACCCTCTGGACCTCTGAAATACCAGTGGTTTAATTTTATTTTCTGTGTAAATATGCTTATTTTCATTGCAAAGTCTCCCATCTGTCTTCCTGTGTTAAACACGGAAGTGAGCAGACAGCGGTGCAGAGCTGCGCTTCCAACGGGGGAAACCCGCCCCGCTCCTTAGCCAATCTCTCTGTCCTTCTCATTTGCATTGAAGCAGCAACACTCAGAATAAAGCATTTTAGACACATATCTAGCCTCATGAAGACTGTCAGAGTCATATCTCATGCAGTGAGTGTTGATTTTGAAGAAGGATTCATTTACAGTATTAGGGAACCATTAAGGAGCCATATAAAAGCATCAAGAAGTACCATGTCATGGGACCTTTAAACCTGACACGCTTTACATCATGACTCATATCTGTCTCACAATATTTCTTGCCACTAAGCTTACTTTCTCTGCCACAGTGCTAGAACAAAGAGCGCTTCATGATGGAATCACAAGACCAAAGCTCTTTTGTGCAGAACCCTCAGTAATTTTACCTAAACACAGCATGGCTCAAAAAGCCCTATTTTACAGAATAATTCACACACATTATGCTTTATTCTACTCGAGGTGATATCTGAAATTGGTAGTAGCTAAAGTAGAAACGTGCAAAATCCAGTAAAGTAACTATTAACAGAATCACTTGGTAAGTGTCTTATTCAGGCACTATTATGTGAAAACAGAACGTATGCTTTTCAGGTGTTTACAGTGGTTTTATTTTCAAATACATCACCCCTGTTAATGTGTCCTTTAGAGCCCATTATCCGCTTCTCTGAGACCAAGTTCAGTGTGAGTGAGCCGAAGGAGGCGGGGTCTGTTGCTACGGTGCAGGTCCCTGTGGTGCGCCTGGGAGACACCTCTAAAGTGTCTGTGGTCCGGGTGCACACCAAAGACGGGTCAGCGGTCTCTGGAGAGGACTACCACCCTGTTTCTCAAGGTGAAGCCCTTTATTTTACAGCTGACATGACATACTTCTACGGGTCACTTTAACACTACAACACACCACTTTCAGAGAGATCAGAGCTGTAGAAAGCAGCATGCGCTATGGAGCAGGGGAATGCACACTAAGACCAATTTAAACTATTGAAGAATCTGTTCTAACTTCATACCAAGTGCCATTTTTTCAAACACTTGGATTCCATTGAGCATAAACCAGCAGATGGAGGTCTAACGTCTTATAATGTAGTTTATGATGCGTTTCATGAGATGCTATTTATATTTTAATTAGCAATAACTCACAATCACCTATATAAAATGCTTATTTCACCGTATTGGAAACATGTTTTAATTATGTCTAAGTCAAAACAAACCAAGGTCTTTATACACTGAGGGATAATTATAGAGTATAATTTTGTGTATAATTTTAATTGCATGTGTAAGAATGCACGAATGCATCAGTTCACATTTCAGTTCAGAAAAAAGACCCAAGAAGCTCGTGTATATAATCAGCAATACAGGTACCACTGTTTGAGAAGCACTATTCAAGGTCTTATTTTGATATATTTATGTATTGCTTATGGCTCACAGTTGGTATCATATAATAAATGCATTATAAAAACCATGTACATAAATAATAAATGTTTGAACTTTTAAAGAACATCACCTGTGGTCTGCAGCTCAGCAGGATCTGTTGTTTACTGTACAAAGAAATCTCCTACAGCTTTGGCATCATAGGTAAAGCTGAGTGCTTCATATAGTTTTATATTCATGAAATTCTTAAAGTTAATGATGAGAGAAAAAAAAAAGTATTTGGGACAAGACACTGTCAATTTCATCCCCAAATGGGTAAAAGGGACTCTTAATTTTAATTGAATTTCAACTTTTCCCAACACTTTGTCAGCATAAAAACCAGTCTTGCTGCCACTTTAAGCACGTTTCTTTGTTTAATCGTGGCTTGAAATATTTATAAGCATATATTCAAATCTTATGTGCCTATCCGCCATTCAGACAGTGCAAATTTTAAATCACACAGCCTTGAAATTCTCATTTGGTTTGATATTTTCTCAGTCCAAGGCGTATTTCTAATGCAAAAGAATATAATAGAGCTATTGCACCTTCTGGCAGTTCGTAAAAAGAAACCCATGAAACCTTTTAGCAAACTGATTCACCTGGACCAATAAAACAGAGACTCTGATAAGTGGTGCAGCTTTACATTTTTATCAAAGTCTCCTCTCATTTTGAGAAAGATGACTCAAAAAGTCATCGGACTTATCACAAATTCAAATGAGTTTTGCAAGGTGGCCTTGTGTTGGCTGTGGATTTACATTTAAAACAGTTTGGCTTGTGTTTGCATCTTGTGTTTTCAGACGTGGAGTTCAAACAGGGTGAGATGGAGCACGTGGTAGAGGTGGAGGTCCTCTTCGATGGAGTGAGGGAGATGAGGGAGGCCTTCACTCTACACCTGAAGCCAGATGACAACATGGTGGCCGAAACTCAGGTCAGATATCAATGTACAAATAAGATAATAATAACAAGCCAGGCTATGTATGCATACATATCAAAATATGTATCATATAATTTATAATTCAAAATGTATTATTTAACTTTACCAAGGTGTAGCAACTTTTTATCAAAGACAAAGTGAACAAGTAAACAATAGAGATTAAGACGTGAAACAATACATACATTGTTTAAGAAGGTAAAGAAAAAAAATGCTCATACTCAAGATTTCTTCAAAGATTTGTATTTTGAACCCTTTTATGTTTCACTGCATGTTTTATTTCAGTTTAATGTATACTGTATTTCATTTTCAAAATAATGTTTGTTTTGTGCCCATTTTCATGTATACAGTATAATGGTATTTAGCTAATTTAGCTATTCATCTTACTGCTCCCACTAGGCTACTTCCACTACTGCAAGCAGGGCTCTCAAGTTTTGAGCGGGGTCGTGCGTGAGACTGCGTAATTTCCGAGGAGCAGGGGTGGGGGGTGCGAGTGAACAATTTTTCGCGAGGAGTGGTGGGGGGCTTGAATTGCGTGCGGAAACCAAACCGTTTTGTCTGCAATGAATATGGGGAAACGTGGCGGTGACCATTGCACGTGTGGGGCTAACTCTACGTATTAATCTTACTTTTCGGGCTCAGTGGGTGAGGAGGGGAGCTGGCGCTGTCTCACATCCCTGAATCTGAACTGTGGCGTGGCGGGAGGCAGGGCGGGGGAGTGGGGAGGAAATGAAGCGCTCTGATTGGCTGAAAGTTCTCTGTTTACATGCAGATCTGTGGATCTGTGTCTCAGCCGCAGAGTCAGTGAATCAGTCAATGAAAACTTGAGTGAAACGGACGAAATGTGAGATCCATATGCGTAATTTAGAACAACAAAGCATACAAGTGAACAAGGAGGTCAAAATTGCGTGCCCGTTACGCAAAATGCGTACATGTTGGCAGGTCTGACTGCATCGGCAACATCTCTTTGGCTATGAATCTGGTGATGGCATTGGTTATGTTTTGCCATCGTTGACTTTTTCTGTCATACGGAAAATTATTTTTGACAAAAGCAAAAGGGGGGGGGGGGTTTCGCTGAAAACGCGAAAACTGAGCCACACAGACCGATTTTCTGGGCACAAAAAAAAAAAAAAAATTCAGCGTGAGAAATGCCATGTGTGAGCGTGTGAACACGTCGAATTGCGTGTGTCACACTCTCAATGCGTGAGACTTGAGAGCCCTGACTGCTAGTACTATACTCCATTTACTAGGCATACAAATGAGGTCCACTCTCACGTGATAGAATTGATCTCTCTGATAATATGTAATAAAATAATGTGTATTTTTACTCCTCAAATAAATATACACCCCCCTGCATAGTGTCTTGCATAGCTGCAACTAGCAAACTCTGAAACACCACTGCAAAGTGAAACTGAAACTGAAAAGTAGACCTCCTGCCTACACCACTGTGAAGTAATAGGAAAAGTTTTGTATGGTTTTATCAACCCATATTTATCGAGGTCAGCTCCTGTGAGAGCTGGGATCTGGTTTACGGGAGTGTCCTAGACCAGACAACAGCAGCACTTTACCACTGTCAAAGAGGGATAAAAACATTTGACATAAATAATAGATAGCCTTAGGAAAACTGTAAAACCAAGAACAAACACAAAGAATAAAATGAGCAGAATGAAAGACAGTTATAAACAGGCTGTGAAGGTAAACAAAAAAAAGTTTTACTACATGAAAAACTTACTTACACAATACTGTATTCCAGTTTTATGACGTTCATGGGTAGGCAAGTAGGTGGACATCAATACTTAGTCAATAACAATTTAATAATGCCACATTTTATGCAAACTATATTGCAAATTAGTATATCTATTTTTACTCCCCTTAATTGTATGTATACTGAGCCATTTTGGAAAAAATTAGAGAGACCTCGACCTACATAGTTACTAATATTTGTATATTGGACTGTATTTGTACCTTCTTTGTACAAACAGGGCTATTTATTTCTACTCCTACACCTTATTTATGCAGCTGAGCCTTCAGGACTGTTGTTATCTGTGTATTAATTATTATGCACCTAAAAACCATATGAGTGACATACGACAGCTCTGTGTTATGTACTTACTACACAAATTGTACATCATAAAGATCATGAAGCGATACTAACAACAGCAGTGTACTGGTCAGACAGGTGTACTGGTCAGACAGGTGTACTGGTCAGACAGGTGCACTTATAATACAGCCTGATGTGTCACAAACATCCACTTAAGCCCTGCTTTAGAACAGCGCACTCACATTCATCTCTCATAGATGCAAAACCACATCTTTCCTGAAGAAATGTCCAGTATTTCCCTGATGCGGAGCAGGTCCAGAACACATGTGTGTAATAATGCTGTTAATCCACTGACACTGTCCCTCATTCATAAACACACAGACGAGACAAGCTCTTCTCCAGCCACTCTCACTCCACAGCTCCGTCCGGATCCTCCATTTCACACAAACGAGCCCTGAAACTACTGTTTGATTACTAACATCTAACATCTAATCATTACAAATGCAAAACTACTAACACTGACTTATTTTTGGACACTGTGTTGAAACTTACCGCTGCTGTTGTCATTTCCTACTTCACATGCGCACTCACTTGGAATCACCGCGCATCTCTGTTCCCGTGGATGTTGATCCAGCATTGTTTGAGCCCACTGTGGTCCTCAGTACACATGTGCAAACGTCGAAAACAACCGTCTGTCCTCTGTGGGTGCAAGAGTGCATCATAGAGCCAAGGAGCGCATGTAGAAAACATGGGGTGGAAATCCATGCTCCCAACATGTGCCTGCAGATCTCCGTAGAAAGGCAAAACAACACAAATTAATGTGACGTTTGGAACTGCGGCTGTTGCAGTAAAGGACACCGTGACTAAAAGCATGTTTCAAATAGACTGAAGTGAAGGAAAGACAGGATGTTTTGGATGTAGTTCAAAACTATTTAATTACAGGGCTCTCAAGTCTCACGCATTGAGAGTGTGACACACGCAATTCGACGTGTTCACACGCTCACACATGGCATTTCTCACGCTGAATTTTTTTTTTGTGTGCCCAGAAAATCGGTCTGTGTGGCTCAGTTTATGCAGGCACCGCGCGTTTTCAGCAAAAAAAACCTCCCGCACGCAATTCAAATTTTCCGTATGACAGAAAAAGTCAACGATGGCAAAACATAACCAATGCCATCACCAGAGTCATAGCCAAAGAGATGTTGCCGATGCAGTCAGACCTGCCAACATGTACGCATTTTGCGTAGCGGGCACGCAATTTTGACCTCCTTGTTCGCTTGTATGGCTTTGTTGTTCTAAATTACGCATATGGATCTCACATTACGTCCATTTCACTCAAGTTTTCATTGACTTTCACTGACTCTGCGGCTGAGACACAGAGACACGTGCAATGGTCACCGCCACGTTTCACCATATTCATTGCAGACAAAACGGTTTGGTTTCCGCACGCAATTCAAGCCCCCCCCCCCCTGCTCCTCGCGAAAAATTGTTCACTCGCACCCCCCACCCCCCACCCACCCCCGCTCCTCGGAAATTACGCAGTCTCACGCACGACCCCGCTCAAAACTTGAGAGCCCTGTTAATTATAAGTCCAAGCTCAGCCTTAGAATTAGCCGTCTCAATTATGAAATTGATAACTCAAAATTTGAAATAGACAGCTTACTAAACTATTTAATTATACTTTTCACACGCGATGATTTTAGATTTTAATGGGCAACCACTACTTGCCTGGATTGCCCTGACTGCACACCATTTTTGTATTCTGTATTTTAAGGCAAGCTATTCATGTGGTCCTTAAGCACCATGTTCAGATAACTTCCACTACAACCAATGTTTCTCCCTGTATTTTATGTTTTCATTGAAAGCCGTTTACCTTGAGACATTTCAATTTAAAACTTTCAAACATTTGAAAAAGTATTAAAATGTTGTCATCCTTTTTGTTGTCTTATTTATTATGATGATGTTTGACTCCATCCCTCAGGTGACCAAAGCGATCGTGTACATTGAGGAGACAAACAGCATGGCGGACGTCACGTTTCCGTCCCTGCCTCACGTCGTGTCACTGCTTCACTATGATGACGCCGAGAGGACACAGGATAAGCTCCGCCCACCAGCTGGATACCCTGTTGTTTGTGTGACTGTGAGTTCTGCCCCATCAAACTACTAACACTGCTACATCTGCTACTACCACTGATGCGACTACAACCACCGCTACTGTTACTGCTGTTTCTACTGCTACTGTCTAGAATGTTCCACAGTTACTTATCTGTCTGCATGGAGACAAGCAGGGGACACCAACAAGCTAACTTACAGGTCAAATCTCTGGAGAGGTGGCTGTACACAAAGTAAGAATGCATGTTTGTTTAGTCATTGTAATTGTACAAATCAGTCAGTGTCAATCTGTGTAACATTCCAGGCAAAGCAATATTGTCATAGATAAATAGATAAATACATATTTTATTGATCCCATAGGAAATTCAAATGGAGAAAAACAAGGAGCTGACTCCCCACTTGAAAAGTTACATAGTGCTTCAATAAATAAAAGTAACTAAATACGTGACTTAATTTAGCCTGGTATCGATGCCCAACCTTTATTGTTATCGGTATACAGTTCTTAAAGCCCCAGTGTGTAGGATTCGTGGCGCATAGGTGGATGGTGCTATTGCACTTTCTGTTTTAGCTACGGCAGACCTCGAGGGACCCGTGCACGAGCCGCGCGCCGCTACTGTATAAATAAAACGCGGTCCCGTTTTGTTTTGTTTTTTTTCTCATGAAAACACACATTCCCGATCATGTACCATGACACTCTACACATCAAATGAAACCTTACAGTCTCCTCTTTTTGAATATGCAATTCATTTCCCTGCACAACAATCACTCCCCGAGCACATGGGGCTTTTATACGGAAAAGTACAAAACAAGGTTAGCTTACCTTAGAATGCTTTGCACAGGTCAAACTCTGTATTTCACCATAAACTTGCTCTCAATTTGTCCGTAAGGATCCAGCGAATAAAATCCAGTAAAACAATTTAGTCCAAAACACGTGTTAGATCCATTACGATGTCTGTTCCGGCAGCATGCTTGTGTTGTTTACCCAAAACCACGAGCCTTGCCGAAGGCGAAGGCGGAGCCCAAATGTCCTTCTGCGGCTCTCGTATTCAAAATGGCTGCCTCTGCATGGGGAAGATCCCCCTTTTATGTGACTATATCTAAGTCCAAAAGAATACTTTGATTTCATGATGGAAGTGAAAAGGCTTGGAAAACAATGTATTTTTGAATGGGTATCTTCAATTTCAGTAATTAACGGGTAAAAATCTTACACACTGTCCCTTTAAAGGTCAAATCTGTTAGTGAGTTAGTGCCGTCTTAGAATGAGCTGTAAAACTCTGAAGCTCTCAGATCCTATTTGTATCTGGTTAGCGTCATGTCCTCTTATGGCTGTCACACCTGCCGTTTTACTGCCTGGTCGTTGGCCTGTCTGCTGGTGCTGCTCTGGAGGCTTTAGTTTGGCACTCCACCAACTTTGTCCACACACTAAAATATCTCACAAAGACTGGTGCCGCAGTGCCAAGGGTTTTAGGGGACAGAGGCATAACTTTTGTGAGAGGAAATCGTAAAGTTGACATTTGGAGTTGTACACTGTCACCCTTGTCAACTAGTCCTATGTTACCAACTGTGATATCATGCATTCGTGATGTGGAGACACTTGCGATTTCTAATCCAGAAATTCCAGGCTTATTATTTTCTATACAAGAATAAAAGCTGAGCCATTTTACACAGGTGCACACAGTCACCTTACTGAAGAGGCAATCGGCATTATTAGTCACCAAACACTCACTCAGGCTGTTTTGTAACATGTAATGTTTTTCTGGCTTTTTGTTCCCATATCCTTAGCTGTTGTTTTGCTGCTATGAAACTAAAATGTATTATTTTATTTTTCATACAAGTAGTTTATCCAGAGGGAGTCAAAAGCTATTTTCCTCCTTATGCCCGACCCAAGACAAGATAATTGGAGGTCTCAGAAAGGGCATTAGGCACACACAAAACACTGTATGCATAATTAATATGCAAATCATTTAATATGTAAACACTGAATAAAAATGGAGAATTTAAAAAGTCCCGATTATAGAGATCTTATTTTGGTGTGTGTTTACATGCACAAAACAAATGCGATAAACAAAACAAATTAATCAGTAGAGTAATTAGTAGAGTAACCATTGTATTTGGAACACAAAATACAATACATCTTAAAGGTCCCATGGCATGAAATTTTCACTTTCTGAGGTTTTTGAACGTTAATGTGAGCTCCCCTACCCTGTTTAGGCCTCCCCCCATGGCTAAAAGTTGCGAAATGTCTAAACTGAGCATTTGTGATCCTTTTCTGCGTTACACAAAACCAGTGTTCAAACGGGCGAGTTCGGACAAGGCACCTTTTTGACGTCAGATCGGCAAATGCAGTTCCAGCCCCTCCCTCTGTCTCCGCTCAGCGTCCCTGTATATCCCGCTCATAGAGTTTGGACTGTGAATGCGCTAGGCAATGTGAAATGCGTTTTTTTATTTGCCTGGAGGCACGTCCGAGTGTTTCTAGGCTCGCAAGTCCCTTACCCGACCCTCTGGACCTCTGAAATACCAGTGGTTTAATTTTATTTTCTGTGTAAATATGCTTTTTTTCATCGCAAAGTCTCTCATCTGTCTTCTTGTGTAAAACACGGAAGAGAGGAGATAGCTGTGCCGAGCTGCACTTCGAGCGGGGGAAACCCGCCCCCCCGCTCCTTAGCCAATCTCTCTGTCCTTCTCATTTGCACTGAAGCAGCAACACCCACAATAAAGCATTTTAGACACATATCTAGCCTCATGAAGACTGTCAGAGTCATATCTCATGCAGTGAGTGTTGATTTTGAAGAAGGATTCATTTACAGTATTAGGGAACCATTAAGGAGCCATATAAAAGCATCAAGAAGTACCATGTCATGGGACCTTTAAAATCCCTCAATTTGACTGTTGTTTTTGGCACATTATTTTTCCTAATTTTCCCTGTGAAGGTATGAACAATCAGAATAAATCAGATTACTCACATCAGATGCAACTGATAACAGGACATTACAATAATTTAATAACTCCGGAAATCAGACAATGCTCAGTGTTTTCGTGTGCATGTAAACATGTAAACAGTGTTGAAATAACAATTTCCTCCTTTACTTCTTTGTGCAGAGGTGGTTTGGTTTTGGTTTGTTTTATTATTCTTTTTTACAACAAAAAACAAAATGTATAGGGCCCATTTTACGCTATTTTCTGATCATACCTATAGTTGTGTTTTGAGGTCTTTTCTCAGACAGTAAACACTCTTTTCCACCTTGTGATATCATGTGGTAATACAGGAAGTGCTCCACGATGTTTTTAAACTCCACACACCTTCACAAGAATCATTTGAATCATTTCAGCCATAGAATTGCCAACCTCAACTGAACAGAAGATAAAAGGTAGATGCTAACTTGAAAACTACCACTTAAAGAGCATTTTTAGCTTTGGAGACAGACTCTTAATAAAGGGTTACTCAGACATGTGAATGAAACAAAACACAACTTCATGTATGTCTTGAGGAGCAACATTATAACATGGTTTAAAGAGTCAGTGTAGCATAATATAGAATCAATTCATGCACAATTCTGTAGTTGTGCATATTAATCCTGTATTCAGTCAGACGTACATATATTTTTACAGACAGGTGAACCTGCCTTAATAAACTGTGAACTTTTCCTACAGGCAGTCTCAGTGCTTCGTCCTTAAAGACACATAACACTCTATTAGAGCACGGTTGTCATGCACTAACACCCAGGAGAGAGGCTAGGCTCAATACTTAAATGGCTTTCCATGCTGCGTTAAGCCCTCCTCTTCTCAGGTGACAGCTGTGGGCACTGGTTCCTTCCCTCCGCAGAGTGTGTGCTTGTGTTTTGGTCAGCTGCGTAGGAGGTTCCCTGCAGAGACAAAATGAAGTAGTCTTGTTAAAACGGCGAGTGGAGAGGTGCACTTGAAAGCACCCAGACAAGGTTCATAATAAAGAACATTTCTCACATTGCCCATTCAGTTAATAACACTGAGAAATCATTTTAAATCTGTTATATTAGAGGTTAAACTATGTCCTTCTAAAACATAATAGTCCTTGGGGTCCATAGGTAAAGTAATGGCATTAATCCAAATTGTGCATAGTGTATAAGTAGAAGAAACTTGGGTCTTTTGTCTCACATTGTTTTTTTGTTTGATTGTTGTTGTTTTTTTTACATGAAACACCCATTTTGTTTAAAAGTGCACTGGGTAACTTTCTGGAGGGAACGTCCACCACCTTCTTCTCTCTCTGCTTTGTCTGGAGTATTCCACAGTATGCCATTAAACATATCTATCTTGTAATCAATTAATGTTGATTTTATTGTTCAAAAATACCTTCAAATACATGCATTGTGTGTCTGTGAGTGAGGTCTCCTCTCCTTAGATCTGGCCTGTAACTTAGCTTGGTGCGTCACATGCTTATTTTTATGGAAATTCCCAATACCATATTCTGGCACATTCCAGGCAAAGCAATAACAGTTCTATGGAGACTAGTAGTCAGTGGACCCTCCACTAGAAAAGTTACACAGTGTACCTTTAATACTTCTATTTTATTGTTCTTTTGGAAAGATGCACACACCATATACTGCAGATTAATTATCATGATAATATCAGCAAACAAACAATAACTGCAATAACTAATATAATAAACTTGTATTTGGCAGTGTCTCATCATTATATGTTAAGTATGGAAAAGTAACATAACAGAGTAATTACAGATGAGTAATTAATAATGACTTATTCCCTAGACTGAAGTTTTTTTGTGCAAAAATATATCTAAATCATAATTACCACCATGAACTTATTGTATAACTCACAATTATTGTACTGCAGTCCTTCTATATAGCTGTAAAAATAATGCTATTGTCTTATGCATCATTCACTAACTCTCCCTCTCTCTCTGTTCCTTCTGTTTGTCCCGCTTTAGGCCTGTGACACTAAATACTCGGACTACGACAAGACTGGCTCTATCTGCATCAGTGAACACATCAACAACACACTCACCCGGTACCGATGGCTCGTGAGCGCCCCTACTGGATCAGATGGCGTCACTAGTCCCATGAGAGAGGTGGACTTTGACACCTTCTTCACCTCTTCCAAAATGATCACCCTGGACTCCATCTACTTCCAGGCCGGCTCAAGGGTCCAGTGTGCAGCCCGTGCTGTCACCTCCAATGGGGATGAGGGCCTGGAGCTCAGCAGTCCCATTGCCACTATAAGCCACGAGGAAGGTAATGCAATGACTATTTTTGATCTCGCAGACCCGGCCTTGCGCTGGTCGTGCTGCTCTGTCATGGATTTGACCACGCGAACTTCTCCAAGGGGTTGGTGCGCGTTGCGTCCCGGGAGGTGGCAGTGCTGTTGGATGAGCGCGGTGCTTCCTGCGGATCCAGTGACTCATGTGTCCGCTCCCCTTGCATGTCCGCGGGGCTCCCGGCGGAGCCCCCACGCTTCACTATTAATACATTTTGTTGAAAATCTACGAAAGTTTGAGTGTTTAAACAAGAGAGAAATGTGAGAAAACGTTAATTCCAGTGTTTTAAGACGTTTACAACCTTAAAACATGTATAATAATTGTAAAATATAAAGTTGTCCTACTTCGCGGATTTCACTCATTACGGGAACCTAACCCCCGCGATAAACGAGGGATTAGTGTATTGGCATGTTCAAACATACACTAGAATGTGTCCAAATCAATTGGATTAAAAATATTCATCTCAATAAGAGGGACTTGAATAAGCCTGAATATCCATCTGACTAATTCCATATCACTGTCATGCTAATGCGGCATACAGGACACTGGTCAAAGCCACCAAACCGGTTTGGAAGCAGGTATGGGTGTGGCCAGAGGGGTCTTCAGAGGCACTACAAGACTGCTTCTCCACCACAGACTGGGAGATATTCAAACAGGCTGCCACCCACAACAACAACATAGATCTACAGGATCTAGACTGTCACTGCCTACATCTCAAAGTGCATTGATGATGTCATAGACACCAGGACCATCACTGTCCTGCTATGGCTAACAGGGGAGGTCTACAGGCTGCTGGGGGTAAGGAACACTGCCTTCAGAGCTGGAGACGAGGTGGGCCCAAGGACAGCAAGGGCAAACCTGTCACGTGGCATCAAAAAGGCTAAGAGACAATACTCTAGGAAGATAACACAGCACTTCCATGACAGCAGACACACGCAGAGTCTGTGGCGGGGGATACAGACCATAACGGACTGCAAGCCAACACCACAAACTGCTGACAGCTGCACCTCCCTGCCGAACAAGTTAAATGAGTTCTTTGCTCGCTTTGAGGCACACAACAGCACCCTGGCACAGAAGACTCCACCCCCTCCCGGTGACCAGGTGCTGACACTGTCCCTGGACAGCGTGAGGAGATCCCTCAGCAGGCTCAACGCATGCAGAGCTTCGGGACCAGACAACATCCCTGGTCGTGTACTGAAAGACTGTGCTGCAAAACTCACAGAGGTCTTTACAGATATATTCAATACATCTTTGAGCCAGGCTGTCGTCCCCACATGCCTCAAAACGTTCACCATCATCCCCGTGCCGAAGAAGTCATCTCCATCCAGCCTTAACAACTACATCCAGTTGCCCTCACCCCCATCCTCATGAAGTGATTTGAATGGCTAGTCATGCATCACATCAAGACATCTCTCCCCTCCCCCTCTGCCCATTTCAATTTGCATAACGGTCTAACCGCTCGACCAGTGATGCAATCTCTACAGCCCTCTACTCAGCCCTTACACACCTGGACACCAGAGACTTATATGTTAGAATACTCTTCATTGACTTCAGTTTAGCATTCAACACAATTGTCCCCCAGCAACTCATACTCCAACTAGACAAGCTGGGGATCAACACCTCGATATGCAACTGGCTGCTGGATTTCCTGACAGGAAGACCGCAGGCAGTACGGATCGGCAGCAACACCTCCAGCACCATCACACTGAACACAGGGGCTCCCCAAGGATGTGTGCTGAGCCTCCTCCTCTTCACTCTGTGGACCCACGACTGCACACCGTCACACAGCTCCAACCTCTTCATCAAGTTTGCGAATGATACCACTGTGTTGGGTCACATCATGAACAAGGTGAGGTGGCTGGTCAAGTGGTGCAGTAACAACAACCTCTCCCTGAACATGGAGAAGACAAAGGAGATTGTCGTAGACTAGGGCTGCAACGATTAGTCGACAATGTCGACAATAAAATTTTGTCAGCATGAAATTTCATTGTCGACTAGTCGTATTATTTAAGTATCATTTTAATTTGGAACTTAATACTCGTCTGTGTCAAGAATCTGCATAAATCAATACGTGTACTGAAACTGCAAATTGCCGCCGGTAGCGGTGAGGGCAGTATAGCCTCTTTCCGACGCCGAGCTGAATCAAAGTCAGTCTATACATCCTCAAAAAAATCTCTGGCTGAATGTGCTAACAACAATGGCGGAGCCTGTGGCTCAGAGTCAGCCCGAAGAGAATGGGAAAAGTTTGAGGCCGCGACAATCGAGGGTGTGGGAGTATTTTAACGATAATAAAAACAATAAAGTAAGATGCAACATCTGTAAAGTGGAGTTGGCGTACCATGGCAGTACAATGGTGATGCACGAGCATCTGAAACGAAAGCACCCAGGACTGGCGTCCAAAGCTCCAGATGGGTAAGTTGTTGGCAGCTAGCTTGTGTTTACTTTTTGGGAAACTTTTAGCCTTGAGTGCCATCGTATTTTTAGACGTTTTCGTGAAAGACAGGAACAATGGGCGAGGTTACATGTAGATTTTGCGTGCAAGTCATGTTGGTTGACATGAAATGTGGCCGAATCTGGCGCAAACAACTCCTCCGTTATTGCGTAACATTACAAATGTTACTACAAATTACAAGTACATTGTATTAACGTCGAGGGGGAAATAATCGTGACTAATCGTTACTGGATCTATAGATTAGTCGACTACTAAAATAATCGTTAGTTGCAGCCCTATCGTAGACTTCAGGAGAGCACACACACAGCACGCCCCCTCACCATCAATGGAGCTGCTGTGGAGAGAGTAAGCAGTACCAAGTTCCTGGGTGTGCATATCTCTGAGGACCTCTCCTGGTCAAAGAACACTGCATCACTGGCCAGTAAAGCCCAACAGCGACTCGACTTCCTCCACAAGCTGAAGAGAACCATCATGAGCACCTTCTACAGAGGCACCACAGAGAGCATCCTCACCAGCTGCATCACTGTGTGGTATGGCACCTGCACCGTGTCCTGCCGGAAAAAGCTACATCGAGTAGTGAGAGCAGCTGAGAGAATCGTGCGTGTCTCTCTCCACTCCCTGCAGGACATCTACTGCACCCGCCTCCCCTGCAAAGCCCTCTGCATTGTGGGTGATCCCACCCACCCATCCAACTGCCTCTTCAGTCTGCTGCCATCAGGAAGGAGACTGAGGAGTCTCAGGGCAAAGACCAGCAGACTGAAAGACAGCTTCATTCACCAAGCTGTCAGGATGCTGAACTCTCACCCTGCCCTGCCCTCCCTCCCCCAAAGACACTGTTGCTTAAATGACACGTAAATGACACTGACACTGCTGCTTAAATGGCACTTAAATGATACTGACACTGCTGCTTAAATGACACCATTTGAGCTTTATTACACTACACAATGTGTGTTTTACCTTTTTGTATTATATACAAGTCTACTGTACTTTTGCTACGGGTATATGTGATGTTTTAGTCATTGTGTTTATTGTCTTGTTTATAAGATGTTTGATGTGCATTGTGGGCCTGCAATTTCAAATCCTGTGTGTGCAACGTGTACATATGTTTTTTGACAATAAAGCTGACTTTGAACTTTCATATGTCAGTACTACTATCGAAACCCACCTATAAAAAACTTACTCATGGAAATGTGTCTTATTATTTTCTCTTTTGAAAGTCATGACCAATCAATAGACAGCTACACTTCAGTCTGCTCAGCTCAGTGAGCTGGAACCAGTCTCTTTTTGAATGATTTCTTCTATATAAGTGAAGTGGGCAAAAGATGAAGTAGAAACATAAGTTGTTCAGTTAAAGTATTATTGTTACTTTTCTTCTCAAAGGAACCAAATCTCAGTCTTTTGAAATAGTGAGGCTGTACAGCTAAAAGTAATTTTGTGTCCAGTTCTCCTCAAGAAATGGGCTACTATTGCTGTGAACTCACCATTCTATGAGATTTAATAACACCATACACACTACTGAGTAAGGAAGAAAAGATATCAAAAGTAGAGGTACAGAAGACTTTATGTGCACATCCAATTTTGTAAAATTGTAAGAAGCATAACAGGTAAATACTCTTATTATATACTCTTATACTCTTATTTCACACAACTTGTATAATAAATAGGCACAATTAGAAAGCTCAAATTTGTTCTGAAACTCTTAAAGAGGACATACTATGTATATATACTATGCTCCTTTATCTTTTACTGAAGATTGTATTTAAATTTGTGCTCAGAAAATTAGTTCTCACCTATCACTTATCTTCACTCACAGCTCTGTAGTTACCTTCAATTATTAAAAAAAGACACTGGAATGAGTTGGAAAAAGAGACAACAGAGACATTTTTAAACAGTAAAAGTACATCATTAAAATAATATTTAATGATGTACTTTTGCTACTGGCTACAAGTTATGCAGTTTTGAAAAGTTAAAATGGATCTGTTTCTATTATCAAGCCATTTTAGATCAATATTGCGATGTGCAAAATGAAAAATAATTAACTATCTATTTTATATTCCAATACCAAATCCTTGAAAAAAGCATTCCATATTTTTATCCCAGTATTCATCAAGAGGTGACTGAAATAAAAATGGCTACAAGTATTCTGTTTTCTAAACCTTTTCCAAACTACACTCTACACTCGGCACTTTTAGACAGGTTTTGATAGCTCGCTTTTCTCTGATCCAGTGCTTGGTACATGATGTCTTTTTGCCTGTCTGCTCTGTCATTCAAAGGCATGTGTCAGCCTCGGAAGATGGGGACAGTGGGAGCAGAACCGTTTTCGGCTAAACTCCGCTACACCGGTGCAGATGACCCCAAACACCCCAACCTCATCAAAGTCACTGTCACCATGCCTCACATTGACGGTGAGTTCATGGCATCGCTGTGATGTTTAGCAATGCCGTGTGTCCCATAATGCAACAGTGAGTCCTGACTTGAATCTTTCATCACATTATATTCAGTGTTTTTCATTAATAAAGGAGACTATGGTGGTTTCACAAGGTATATAAAATTATGCTTTTGCTGTTTGAGTATTAGAAACAATAAGTGATATTTAACTCTCAAAATACGCGAAAAGTCCCTCAGTCGTCCAGGTAGAATCCATGATAACAGGAGAAGTTCAAATTGTCAACTGGACAAAGTTTGTTTGGTTGAAAACGTTTCACCGCTCATCCGAGAGGCTTCGTCAGCTCTAAGAAGAATACTGGTAAGACACTTGCTTATATCTTGCTGTAGGGAGGAGCTACCTAGCTAACTACTTTCCGGAACTATCTCATTGGTTTCCGTCTTTTGTTTCTCTGGCGTCTAGCTAACATCCCTACACGCCTGTTTTTCACACCTCTGGCCCTGACCTGGCTAGCCCTATTGTTTCCCTGTTTGCTTGATCTAGGCTTAAGAATGGAATTGTAGATGGGATGCAAATTATGTCTGACTCCACCATTTCTGTTCAGAGAAGGATTCTCTTTTTTGACAAAAATAGCCTCTCAAAATAGTATTACATAATTTAATGAGGGTTGCCCATGCTCAATAGTCTGCCAAAAGCACTGTCAATATATAGATGAATTGTAAAGCCAGGTTAGAAAATTTTCAGTGAAATATTTATGTAAAAAATAAATGAGCAGCCAAATAATATTTCAAAAATAAAAAAAGTAAAAAGTACTGACTAACTATGCAAAAATAACTATGACATATTAATTATGGTACTAAATATTATTATGACAACATTATTAAAATTCAGTACAATATACAAAAAATATAAGTATTTGTGACCAACCACGGCAAAACCCCCCACAAGTCGCTCAAAGCTAATGGGAAAATCGTGTTAGAAGCATTTATGAAAAAGACACTCCATGTTTCAGATAACAGCATTGGTTGCTTTAAAAGCATACATTTTGTCTTTGAAATTGACTAGTTTTTCGGAAAGAATCGAGGCGTGTGTAAATGACCATAATTACCATACTGGCGCTACTGGCCATTCACGTGACGATTAGCGCTCTTTTGTTTTCTTTTTCCGCCAATCAGCTGTGTGCTAGAAGAAAACCTCGTAGCTACTTAAGCTGCGTAGCTGCATGAAATGTATTGCGGATGAGCTGAATCATGCCTGTTTTACCGGACGCATTGTACTGCATAATGTATGTATTTTGGACACAAAAAAACTGCAGTTTTCCTGTTACGCACTGGAGTTTTTTTCATATGGGTGAGGAACAGAAAACATCCAGTCAGGTGACTCATTATGTGTATTTCTTATTCTGCCTTTATGACTTAACATATTATTCTGTGTAATTATTGAATTATTGAATGATTATATGGACTTTTATATGGACATTTCCATTTTAACAGAGTACCTTCTAATTCTGACCTGCCCTGAGTAAACACCACACCACAGTGATAGTCAGTGATGGGGGGAGGGTTTAGTTTAATGTCATGCAAATGAGCACCATTCTGCCCCCCAGCCCTACAGTGAGACAATCTTGAAAAGGCTTTTTCTCTGCTTGTTGTTTTCAGATGTGCGTGCTTTCAAATAGCCACAAATTCTTCAAATGTTCTCAGATTTCCATGTGTAAGGCATCGTTGGAAAGCTTAGAAACTACACTTTCAGAATCTGTGAATAACATGAAAAGCCTCCGGGACGACTTGTGACTGGTTTTGCCGCAGTCGGTCAGATTTGTTTAAAATAATACTATTCAATATAGATGAAAACGGTAATCAAAGTACGCGGTGAAATTAGAGCTAGTATTTCCTCAGCAATGTAAGATAGTGAGTGAACACTTTTTCTCCGCAGCACCTCTGTTCAGGTGTATAATATTCAGGACTGGGGGACCCCGAGCTGTGCAAGTGGGGCAGAATGTAGATGGTACAGTGTTGTATGGAGGCCTCCAGCACAGTGCTACTTAGCATTCGCTTCTTGATTTTTAATGTGTGCTGCTGCTGTCTCATCTCCTCCTGGTCAGCTCCTCACTATCACATGAGCTGTACCAGAGTGTTTTTTATACTTCACTACTTGTTTAAAATGGTCTTTAACATATTCTGACTTTGTATTCATAATTATTGCCAGCAGGAAACTTCATTTGTCAGAAGATATGCATTACAAACTAACAGCAATAAGAGAGATCAATTGAATATTAAAACCACAAGTGGCATCAAACGCTTCGCACTTGGCCGACCTGCCACTCCCTCATGATGGAGCTGATGCGCTACTTGTGTCTGTGTTATTTTTTTTTATTTATGTCTTATTTGGGCTGTAATTGTCACTAAACACATAATGTCAGCACACCTTGGAGATGCTGATGTGCTAACATACATGGGCATTTTGGGACATCGCCATGGCAACACTCTGCAAAATATGACTTTGGCCCCTGGACTTTTTTGCTTGGGGTGATTTGAATAATCACTGTGTCAAATGTCACGTTTCTCAGTGAAACAAATGAGTAATTTTATCATTTTGAAATATAAGAAAATGTAGAGATTTTGCCATAAGGATAGCATGGGTGCTTTGGTGCATCACCATGGCATTCTGGAAAATCTAAAATTTTGACACTCCATGCAAAATTGTGTTGCGTTCTGTAGAGGGAGCTATCGCACCATTTTTGTTTGTGTCACAATGAGTAGATTTTGGCAAGAAGTGATTGAAATTTGAGCCCAATCGGACTTTGAATGCACAAACAGGAGCAAATGTGAATGAAATGAACAAAAAACCATGATAGTTATCCAAGATGGCCGCCTTCTGGTTTGTCAGCACGGTCATTTCAGCACGGTCGGTGAAGCATGCGTTAAAATGCAATGTCAGCGAAAATGCTGACTCAGCATTTAGAATCTAAGTTGGCTGCCTTCTTCTGGTTTGTCAGGGGGCATGGCCATAATAATATTTTTTTTTTGTCCTCACATGATGAATGTGTGTACCGAATTATGTGGTTCTACGACAGAGTTGATGTAGGTACGTCTTCCATAGGCGCAGTGTATTTCGAGTTTTCCAGGTGACACAGTGTCGCCATATTTTATGCCCATGCATGCAACCAGTGTTGGGAGTAACTCGTTACAAAAGTAATTAATTACTGTAATGCATTACTTTTTGGTGTAACGCAGTAATGTAACGCACTACAGGGAAGAAAATCGGTAATATATTACTCGTTACAATGCCAGTAATGCACATTACAATGCATTTTTAACCTGCTTTGTTTTTGTGGGTTTTGCGTTTTCTTCATACAATGTTCGCGGATCACCACGAGATCAGCTACTGAATCTGATAAGTCCGCGCAGAACATTACATTTCATACAAAGTTCCGCGAGATCAGCTAGTGATATAAAAGTCCACGCAGACCATTCCATTTCCTTTTACTTTGTCTCGAACTGGCAGACTGACAAAGGATGACAGAACCAGAAGAATCGGATAGTGCTAGCTCCTAGAGGGCAATACAGCTGGAACTATCTTAATAACTATACATATGGGCTATATTCACAGATGTGTATACCAAATGTGAAAATGCCATTTGCTACAGAATTGAAGAGGATGGCAGTGAACAGGTGCTGGAGTGCACGGTAAGGTGTGGCAAGAAGGGAAAGGACGATTTATTTTTTGGTATTGTAAGCGGGTAAGAAGCAATTACTGAACATGTTGGTTTTCAGTCTGCAGCTCCCAAAACCTCCTGGAGGCAGGTGAAAGTCATGACACATGAGAGATTTGCACTGATTTGCAAATCCTTATTTCCAGTCATTTTGGCAAGAGTAACTAAAGTATTGCAAAAGTAGTGTAATGCCTTACTTTTTATTTAGAGTAATATTGTAATGTAAGGCATTACTTTAAAATGACAGTAACAAGTAATAAGTAGTGCATTACAGTTTTTGAGTAACTTGCCCAACACTGCATGCAACCTATATTCTATAAAAAAAATTTCGGCACTTCTGAAATTTGAGCATGATTATGGGCTCAAATTAGAGCTCAAAGAGCAGAAGAATAATAAAAATAAAAGTAAGTTGAGTAAAAACAATATATCCGTTAACATGGGAACAGCATATTATACGTTTTTTGAAAGCTCTCAACTTTCCCCACATCACCGTGGGGTCAATGGTGAATGACGAGTGTTGTCACCCACTGACCTCTCATTGACTTATTTCTTTTCAGCAGTTATAAATATGGCCTATGGGTTGCTGGGATACTGCTGTTCATGCAGGGGGCGACCGAGGGACGAAGTAAGACAGTTGAACAAGGCTTGTTCCTTTAAAAGATTCCTAAAAAACTTATATATTTTGTTGTTTTGCGTTGCCCATGTGGGAATTTATAAAAATGTGTATTCAGGCTGTTTAAGAGACGACAGGTAGTGCACCTGTATGAGGTATTAATATCATAAAATCATTCATTTGTCCTGACAGAACAGATGTTGAACTTTGTGCCATTTTTTGTGTGTGTGAATGTGGATTTTTTGTGTTTTTGTGTGCCTCCCAAGAGTCTTTGAGTGCCATGAAAAGCACTATACTTGTGTTATTAGTATTATAGTATGCCCTAAAGATGTCAAAACCTCTGAATTTTGTCTATCATAGAATTGTGACCTGTATAACTGATGGACTCCTCAGAATGTTCGGTTGTTAAGTGAACTCAACCCTTGATCCTGGCATCAAGTTTAAACACGTTACAGAGAATTACTTTGTATAGTACATCACCTTAGTCTGTTGAATCCAGAATACATTATTTGTGTCTCTATAGGGATGCTTCCGGTCATCTCCACTCGGCCCCTCATGAACTTCGATCTGACCCTCTCTCCGGACGGGACTCGTGTGGGGAACCACCGCTGCTCCAACCTGCTCGACTACAATGAAGTCAGCACAGGCCACGGCTTCATCAGCACCCTGACCCGCAGCACTGAGAGCATGGGAGACGCTGCCCCCTACCAGTACAGCGGCGCACTGCGGGGTAACAGCACCCTGCGTTTCTATAAGAACCTGAACCTGGAGGCCTGTCTGTGGGAGTTCAGCAGCTACTACCACATGTCTGAGCTGCTCACAGACTGCGGGGGCACCATAGGCACTGATGGACAGGTCAGTGAGCTTGTTTAAGGGTCGCTGTTTACTGCGGTTTGTTTTGTTATTGTGCATGACTGACAAAAGGAAAGAACGCCAATCTCTTCTCCTCACTGTTGCTGGGTAGGATATATCTGCAGTGAAAAGTTCTGCCTATGACCGTTTGGGTAGGGATGTAACAATAACTAAAACGTTGTGATACTGTGTCGTTAAAAGTCTCTCAACAATATTATGGGACATCACAATATATGAAAATATAAGTTTCTTTGCTTAAGTGAATAGTTATGTGCATAAAAAAAAAAAATTAGAGGGAACTACTTAGACCATGATTCTTTGCTCCGTTTCAGTGCACACTACATATATGAAGGAATAACTGGTATTCAGCACTTTCAAATTTTAGTTCTTTGACAGAACCAAACGCTTGTCAAGGCATTTAAAAAAAAAAAAGTCACATATACACAATTTTGTTGCCTCCACAAAATATTGCAATAAATATTGCACTGTGAGATCAGTGACGTGCGGTGAGGAATATGTAAACCAGGTGTTGGCAAGTAAATTTAGCTCCAGGCCAGTTTCTCTCCCTGTAAGTGACTGGAGCTCATAATATTTTTGATGTGAAGCTGAAAATGAATTATTATTGTTCAGTGCATGTTCCAGAGCACACAAGTAGCGTCATAAATTAAAATAGCGACGTTTTTAGCACGATCTGGGTCTGAATGTGAGTGGTGGACCGCTCGAGGCTTCTTTGCAAATTTCTCAGGTCACAATATCCCATCTGAGTCCAGACATTGTCAAAGCAGGTTGAGAAAAGGAGTCAGCCTTTTCCCGTGAACCACGCTGTTTGAAAAGAGCGAGTCTTTCGTCCCGAAGTCTGGAGGAAACCCTTTACCTCCTGCGTTGGTTTTCCTTTAAAGATCCCATGACATGGTACTTCTTGATGCTTTTATATGGCTCCTTAATGGTTCCCGAATACTGTAAATGAATCCTTCTTCAAAATCAACACTCACTGCATGAGAAACAGAGATAAGATGAGAAAGAGTAATTTTTCTCTCTCTGGAACACTCCATAATGGGTGTTGTTGCTTGAATGCAAATGAGGAGAAAAGAGCTGGCCAATAGTAGAGGGTGGGGGCGTGGCCAAACGCTCCGCTCTCCGCTGTAGCTCACAGCTGATCCATTTCCTTGTTTTTGCACGGGGGGAGAGATTTGAAGCGTTCCATTGAAAAATAAACACATTTCCACAGAAAATAAAATTAAACCACTGCTGTTCAAAGGTCCAGAGGCTCAGATAAAGGACTTCCGAGCCTAGAAACACTCGGACGTGCCTCCAGGCAAATAAAAAAACGCATTTCGCATTGCCTAGCGCATTCGCAGTCCAAACTCTCTGGGCGTGATTTACAGAGACGCTGAGTACAGACAGACGGGGGTGGAACTGCATTTGCATTTCTTTTTTCGATAAGGTGCCTTGTTCAAACTCGCCCGTTTGAGCTCTGATTTTTTGTAATGCAGAAAAGGATCGCAAATGCTCAGTTTAGACATTTCGCAACTTTTAACCATGGGGGGGGGCTAAACAGGGTAGGGGAGCTCACATTAATGTTCAAAAACCTCAGAAAGTGAAAATTTCATGCCATGGGACCTGCTTCGACTGAGTCCAGTTTAGAAAACTGCTTGAGCTTTAATATGTAATCTTCTTCCATTTACAAAGTCAGGCCAGACAAGAAGAAAAAAGTGAACAGATTGCTAACTCTAAATTGTAGCTTGCTGTCACCTATTCTAATCTGCTGCCCCAGGAGTTGCAGAAGAACCCCTGGGCTCATTAGTGCCTCTACCATGAGGCCAGGTAACTACGTGCCTCACCCGGCGCCTTTTCACAGCCGCTTTGGCGCAGAATCTGTCACTGCTGAGCTACAGCACAGTCAGTCCATGTGAGGCACGAATGGTCGGTGCCTCTCCACACGTCTCTTCTCAGTATTTGAACAGTAAAAGTGAAAAAAAAAATTAGAACCATTTATTTTTTCATTTTTCTTTCATTTTTCTCTGTGCCTCACCTGCCTCCCCTCACTGCACGTCACTGTGTGAGATGTAAATCATGAAAATATACCGAGATTTGTATATCATTACATCCTTACATTTGGGCTACTTCAGCAGGAGGCTTTATGGTCAACAAAAATTGGTATAAAAGCTGCATTTGGCCTCGGGACATAGTATGGGCACCCCTGTTGAGAAATGTGACTTATGATTTAAAAAGTGTTGGTAACAATAATTTCTACGTGAGAAATGCATTGAAGCAGGTGAAAATACTACTACAACTGTCACTTTTATTGTGAGGCTTTTATATTGTGGTATTCAAATTATTGTTACATTCGTATGAGGTAATAGATTGTGTTAAAAGCAATGCAAATTGGCAAACATAAGGATTGTAAACCACATTATGACAGATAGAGGACTGGGTTAGACCTGCCATAGTCAGATGTTAAATAACCAATCAAAAGGCTCAGTAAAGTAGAGCAAAGGCGAGCTCATGGTCATGAAACAGACAGCCACTGCAGCTACTGAAAGGTTAATGTAGATTCTGATTTTCATATAAATGTGGCAGCATATTTGACAGCTGCTCAACCATATGTTATGACCAGAAATAATATAGGTGTCTGGGAGCTCTCTACACTTTGCATGTTCATGAATCTCTTTAACTGTCTCCCTGTGCACGTGTGTGATAGGTGTGTGTACATTCACTCGGTTTGCTTTGATGGAAATGGTCTCACAGAGAGAACAGCTCCTGTGTGCGCCTCTGTTTCAGTCTCATTCACTGCATGTGTGGCTTTACCAGCCTTTGTCGTTGGTGTTTTTATGCCACGTTCCGACCATTGTGAACGTGACCAGTGCTAATGTAGATTTGGTTTGGTCTCGTCTTAGTTCAAGTTTTGTACAGGTTTAGTTCTGGGTTTTGTCCCAATTTTGACCTTGTGGTTGCGCAATTTCACACAATCACTAGCAGTGCTGTTACCATAACTAACAGCGCTGTCTTTGCGTGTTATGGTCTGTTTATGGTCCAGATAACAATCAGCTCAGGCTGAAATCGTCTACAGAAGTTCTTGGTCAACTGAAGACATGTCCATCCATCCATCCATCCATTTTCTTCCGCTTATCCGGGGCGGGGTCGCGGGGGCAACAGTCTAAGCAGGGACGCCCAGACCTCCTTCACCCCGGACACTTCCTCCAGCTCCTCCAGGGGGACCCCAAGGCGTTCCCAGGCCAGCCGGGACACATAGTCCCGCCAGCACGTCCTGGGTCTTCCCCGGGGTCTCCTTCCGGTGGGACATGCCCGGAACACCTCCCGAGGGAGGCGACCAGGAGGCATCCGAAACAGATGCCCGAGCCACCTCAGCTGGCTCCTCTCGACGTGGAGAAGCAGCGGCTCTACTCCGAGCTCCTCCCATGTGGGGCGGCAGTAGCTCAGTGGTAGAGCGCTTGCCTGGTGATCCAGGGGTTGGCAGTTCGAATCCCGCTCTTGACGGGTGGACCACATGTGATCCAAGCTCCCACAGATGAGCGCTGCCGTTGTGTCCTTGGGCAAGACACTTAACCCCACCTCGCCCCCAGTGTCTGCGGACACTGGTAGCCCCCATGGCAGAAGATACATCGAGGCCCGTTGTGACGTGAGCCACCTGTGGGAGGATTCTCCAGCCAAGGTCCTGACCAAGCCGAAGCAAGAAGATCGTGGAGATGGTCCCCGGGCGCGCCTCGGGTGCAGCCCACTGCTCCTGATGACAGGATGGGTCAAATGCAGAGGACAAATTTCTCTAAGGAGACAATAAAAGGCTTATCTATCTTATTATCTTATGTGACTCAGCTCCTCACCCTATCTCTAAGGGTGCGTCCAGCCACTCTACGGAGGAAACTCATTTCGGCCGCTTGTATCCGCGATCTCGTCCTTTCGGTCATTACCCAGAGCTCATGACCATAGGTGAGGGTAGGAACGTAGATTGACCGGTAAATTGAGAGCTCCCTCTTCACCACAACGGTCCGGTACAGCGACCGCATCACTGCCGACACTGCACCGATCCGCCTGTCAATCTCACGCTCCATCCTCCCCTCACTCGTGAACAAGACCCCGAGATACTTGAACTCCTCCACTTGAGGCAAGGACTCCCCACCCACCCGGAGAGGGCAAACCACCTGAAGACATGTCTTGCTGATCAATTAGTCAGCTAAAAAGGGGACATGGTATAAGCTCTCAGAACTATTAAGTGTATCTACTGTATGTGTAGGCCTATATGTATCTGGCCTTAACTGCACTCACAATACTACAGCCGCACAGTTCATGCAAAACAATTTATGCAGAAAAAGTACTAGGAAACAATGTACTTATATAAATGATTAATCGATTAACGTTTGGTTCCAACGACCAATTAATCGACTCAACAATTAAAAGCCTACTATAGCTCTTGGTCAATGAGTATTTCAATAGTCAGTTAGTTAGGATTATTTAGATTAATTGTTGCAACCATGGCAGTAAACTAGATGTATGTATGTATGATCTATCTGGCAGTATCAATTGCCACATCATTACTTCTAGTTGACATGCATTTGAATGAAATAATGAACTAATGTAATTTCATATAGCCCTGGTTGTACATGATCAGTGTTGTTTTGACAAGTTTTCCCTCTTTGAAGTTTGCATAAAGTTTCTAGGACATTTCTTACTATTCTAACTTTTTCCAAATGTATATTCCGTTGATGTGCGTATTGTAATTGACATATAGCACATTATTGTTTGTTTTGTCATATGGTACCACCGCCCTAATGATTACACTGTGTAACAATGTACCATTACTGTCACTATTTGACACTGGTTGTCAATTAGATCCTCAGTACCCTGCAGCAGCTGTATGTGCTGTTGCATCAGTGTGAGGCTGGTGCAATTGTATTTGTTAGCAGTGTTTTCATGGCAGCCTGAGACCTACTCCCCTGCTCATGTCCTGCTGCTCTTTTGTGCACTCGGCCTTTGATCAGTGCTGCTCATTGCTGGAAAGACTGCTGAATTATGCGTGTGCATGTAGTTAGAACTTGTGTATGGACTCTCACAGACAGACAGGGAGCTAGAGAAGTAGACTCACTTGGTCTTAGTCATAGCTGGAAACTGTTTCACACACACTTATAGTTGTCACCTTGTGAAACGTTTGATAATCAAGCCCCCCTGCGTAACTTTGTTAGTAAAAATAGATTAAAATGAAAGCATTTTGATTTTCATGTTGGATGTTTTTATTGCACTGAAAAACATGTGTCCTTAATGTGAGCAGGCTTGCATCTCCACAGACCTAACTCTCATATTGGCTGGAGCCTCCACCTGCTTGTTTCCATGGAAATGTTGTTCCTTAGGCTATTATATTCCACACAGTATGGCTTAAAACTTATCTACTGTATGTCCATGGAGAATGTTCTAAAGTATGGGTGAAGAGTCCCTCAGTCGTCCAGGTAGAATCCATGATAAAAGAAGAAATTCAATTTGTCAACTGTGATAAAAGAAGAAATTCAATTTGTCAACTGCACAAAGTTTGTTTGGTCGAAAACGTCTCGCCGCTCATCCGAGAGGCTTCGTCAGTTCTGGTTAGAGTGCTGGTAAGACACTTGCTTATATCTTGCTGCAGGGAGGAGCTAACTAGCTAACTACTTTCCGAAACTATCTCACCTTTTGGTTTCTGTCTTTTGTTTCTCTGGCGTCTAGATTAGCATGCATAGGCATGCCTAGGATTCTACCTGGACGACTGAGGGACTCTTCACGCAATTTGTCAACTGGACAAACAAACTTTGTCCAGTTGACAAATTGAATTTCTTCTTTTTTCATCGTTCCAAAGTATGGTTTTAACTTATGTTTCCATAGAATCATGCAGTGAGGCACCATCTTTGATTATTCCTTTAACATAAAGCCTATTTCTAAATTTTTTCTTCTTTTTTTTTTTTTTTTGTGAAAATAGAAAATTGTGCACAAAATCCTGGCATGTCATCTTAGCTGCCACTGTCCCTGGTATGGTGCTCAGGTGTCACTCAACTGAACCATTATTTATTTACTATTATAGGTCTCAATTTATATTTTGATGTGTCTTTGTTTATTTTATTGGTTATTGAATCAAACAAAAAGAAGCTTTGAAAGGCAAGCTTCATAAGTAATCGTTTGTGCTTTGAAATAGTTATCTGCTTTGGACTATGTATTAATTATGTATCACAGTTTGAATGCAAAATACAAAATAGAAGAATATCTGTGATCAGTGCTTTGAAGTGTAGCATTTCTGACAAAAAAAAGTGTGTTTGGTAAACACTGGCTTATAGTCATGGGTGAGGAGAGACATCTAGTGGAGGGGGATTGGCAATACATGGGGTCCTAAGATACTGTATCTCCATGGGAGAAATTCATCTTGGTACAGGGGGTCACATGCTTTAACACACACACAGAATTTCTAATATCAGAGGCACATTCTAGTCAACAACCACCATCACCAACATCCAAAATAACCAGGAGCAACACAGCCTTAAGCCAAATGTATCATTTTCAATTCACTACAACTGTGGTGCAAACATCTCATCTTGTACTCCTAACACTTCATATTAATAAATGTTGTTTGTAATCATCTGATGTAAGTGATGCTTAAAAATTCAGAAGTAACTCTCATAGACTTGTACTGCTCTTTGATGCCCGAGTGGGAGCTTGTAGACCTTGTGGAGGCACTGCATTGATCTGTTCTACAGCCTGTTATATCACATCAGCCTACCATCACTTCAAACTTTCATTGGCAGTTTTACCATGGCTCTAATACTATGCTTACCTGTAATGGCCATTTTCTTGTGTTGTGGTTCACTGACAGGTGCTGAACTTGGTCCAGTCCTACGTGACCTTGCGCGTTCCTCTCTACGTCTCATATGTTTTCCACTCTCCTGTGGGCACTGGGGGCTGGCAGCACTTTGACCTTCAGTCTGAACTGCGCCTCACCTTTGTGTACGACACGGCCATTCTGTGGAGGGACGGCATCGGCAGCCCCCCACAGGCTGAGTTGCAGGGTAAGACCACATGCACACACACACACACACACACACACACACACACGTGAGCATGTACTTTTGGTTAGACTATGACTCCACCTGGATACCAGATACTCATTTCACTATTATTATATTACTTATTCTTCTCTGTGAATCTTGTTTACACATAGTTACAAAACAATTAAACTGTTCTGAATGCTCCACAAAACTCTCCAAAGGGTTAGGTTCGGGTAAACTAACATCTCATGGTTCACAAAATACAAATAAAAAATTATAATGAGTCTGTTCTTCTTTAGTACATAAATTCAAATAGCCCTATTCTCACTTATCAGACTTGGACTTGACTAAGATTTAAAAGAGTCTTATTGACTCGAAAGATAGTGACTTGGCTGCAAAACATGTAAAACATAGTAAGTCATAATTGTAAATCTTAAACGTTATGTTGCGTGTCCAGGTGCTCTGTACCCCAGCAGCATGCGCATCAACGAGCAGGGGCGTCTGGTGGTGAACTTCAGGACCAAGGCTCGCTTCAGGGGACTGTTTGTGGAGTCTCATCCTGCAGGAAGAATCAAAAGAGCAGGTGAGAAAGACAAGTTTTTGAACTGTGCTCAGAAAATATCTGTGGAAACAAGCACGTAATGCCACAGTACCAACTTACAGGTCAGAACTGTGGAGAGGCAAGCCCTGTCATAGTAAGAGATTACTTTTATTCAAGGTATTTCTTTAGCAGTAAAACTCCCAACATTGGCCAAACGCTAGATACATTGATACGTTTAAAGGTCCCATGGCATGAAATTTTCACTTTCTGAGGTTTTTGAACGTTAATGTGAGCTCCCCTACCCCTACCCTGCGTTACAAAAAATCGGAGCTCAAACGGGCGATTTTGAACAAGGCACCTTATTGACGTCAGATCGGGAAAAAAAATGCAAATGCAGTTCCACCCCCGTCTGTCTGTACTCAGCGTCTCTGTAAATCACGCCCAGAGAGTTTGGACTGCGAATGCGCTAGGCAATGCGAAATGCGTTTTTTTATTTGCCTGGAGGCTGTCAGTTTCAGAAAATGGGTCAGAAGGAGGTCTGAAGGAAGGCATAGTCGAAATTGAGGTTATTCAGCATTTTAATGTAAAAATAGCAGAATACAAAATGGTGACATCAGACATCTTCAGCATCCATGTTGAAGCTTAGCAGAGAGACGTCGGCCGTGAAGAGGGACATAGTGGGGGCCCTCCTCTCACACACAAATGACCACAAGGTGTCTTTAAATACAGTACAGACTGTTGACTATTTATGACCTCAGCAGCTAACCTATAGGAGAATAGCTTAGCTATGCAGACCATGTAAAGAACTCCCCAGCTTTAGCTAAGAAGACCAGTTTTCCCAATAGTCAGCCAAAATATTGATGGATAGGGAGCAGGTGATGTCAACACAGCCCAGGATAGTCTATGTAGGTATCGAGTTACACTTAGCTGTTCACAGAACACAGGGTTAAAACACAGAAGAACCAGGTGGAGGTAGAAATGACAGTTTTCATATGTAAGTACACCTGTAAATCAAATATGAGATCCCACAAGGCACGTCCGCGTGTTTCTAGGCTCAGAAGTCCTTTATCTGAGCCTCTGGACCTTTGAACAGCAGTGGTTTAATTTTATTTTCTGTGGAAATGTGTTTATTTTTCAATGGAACGCTTCAAATCTCTCCCCCCGTGCAAAAACACGGAAATGGATCAGCTGAGCGCTCAGAGCGAGAGCGGAGAGTTTGGCCACGCCCCCACCCTCTACTATAGGCCAGCTCTTTTCTCCTCATTTGCATTCAAGCAACAACGCCCAGAATAAAGTGTTTGAGAGAGATATTTATGACTCTTTCTCATCTTATCTCTGTTTCTCATGCACTGAGTGTTGATTTTGAAGAAGGATTCATTTACAGTATTAGGAAACCATTAAGGAGCCATATAAAAGCATCAAGAAGTACCATGTCATGGGATCTTTAATACCATACTGTGGAATATCACAGGCAAGACAAGCTGTGGCAGACCCTACACCAGAATAGCATCTATATGATATTTTTAGCTCATTATTCTATTCTTATTCCTCAGCTAATAAAGTGTCGTCTGTGGTGATGAGTGTGGACCACCCTGGACTCACTTTTAACTTGACTCTGGTGAGGAGCGAGCCCACCTATCACCAGCCGGTGCAGCAGTGGACTTTCACATCAGACTTTGCTGTAAGTGGCTTTCAGTGGTTTAAAATGTAAATATCCATAACATGTTTGGTCATGGAATGCTTTATTTGTGTAGGTGCGAGATTACTCTGGGACATACACGCTGAAGCTCATCCCATGCACAACAGCCCAAAATGTGGAGTACACTGTGCCACCTGTTTGTAGTCCAAGAGAACCAGTGACCTTTGACCTCGATATTCGCTTCCAGCAAGTAAGTTCATCTCAAATTTTTCAGACTAAGTACCACCAATGAACAGATTTGGCTTTCTGAGTACCACCAGATCTAAATGAAGTCTATAACAGGACTTATCTAGGGCTAAACCAGGTCTAAAACATCATTGGACATCATTTCCACTGTAGATTTGAACAGGAAATTATCAAAACGAGGACAAAAAAAGTGGATTAAATTAGGCAACCTAATTCAGTTTGAGAAACATTGACATAAAATAATCAAATAGTCACCAAATGGCAAAATAAGCAAATAACCTCTTTCTAATGCAGTCCTTGTCTTTCTTTGTAGGTGAGCGATCCAGTGGCCGTGGAGTTCAGTCTAAATACTCAGATGTTCCTGCTGTCAAAGAAGAACTTGTGGTTGTCAGATGGATCTATGGGCTTTGGAGAAGAGAGCGACGCTGCCTTTTCAGAGGGTAAGTAACAAGAATGTCTTCACTGAACTGACATTTCCATAATCAATACTGTGAATGTCACTTACACCCTTAAGTTTGAGCTTTTGTTATATTGCTTTAACCTATTTGAATTTGACATCATAGGTGACACCATTTATGGCCGTGTGATGGTGGACCCAGTGCAGAATCTGGGTGATTCGTTCTTCTGCAGTATTGAGAAGGTCTTCCTCTGCACTGGGTCAGATGGATATGTGCCAAAATACAATCCCACTAAGTTTGAGTTTGGCTGCCTCGCTGACTCTCCATCACTGCTGTACAGGTTTAAGATTTTGGTAAGTCCTCAGAAAAGCCTTGTACAGCTCTGGAAAAAAATAAGAGACCACTGCAAAATGATCCGTTTTTTCTGATTTTACTACTTATAGGTATGTGTTTGGGCAAAAGGAACATTTTTGATTGAGTCTATAACCTACCGACAACATTTCCCCCAAATTCCATATAAAATATTATCGTTTAGAGCATTTATTTGCAGAAAATGACAAATGGTCAAAATAACAAAAAAGATACGTTTTCAGACCTCAAAACAATGCAAAGAATAACATAATAACATAATACTAATGTTTACACTTAAAGGAAAAGTAACGGTTTTTTTTTTACAATTTGAGCCTTATTTCGGTAATAAAACAAGTTGTTTTACTCACCCATAGCACTTTGGTGTCATATGGAGCACTTCCAGAGATGTTTTAGATTAGCGGTTAGCCTAGGGTGACCACCGGCATGACACAGGAAAGGAGGACACTTGTGTCCAAAAAGGAGGACAAAGGCCCTAAAGTGAGGACACCTTGTTTTTTTTGTTTTCCCTCGGGGAAGGGGAACGGTCAAGAAAAACAACTTATGAATAATGTATGAAGTCAACATATATTTATTAACATGGAACGCCCATCAAAAAGAAAAATGTGGCAAATTAGGGTCAAGATGATATGAACGAAAAATAATATCATCACCAATTCACTGAAAAAACACAATCTTTGCCATGCCATCATATGCCATACCAAAGAAGAAAGAAATTTCACTTTTAAGAGGTAAGATCTCGCTACCTGGATTTGTGTAATTCGCACAAATCCCCAAAATATTATTTGCAATTATGAAAGCCGTAATGTAAATATTGTAAAGTATTTTAACTGTCTACATTGAGAGGAAACGTAAGCGAAACCTGTTACGCATGGCACTAAAGAAAACTACATTTTAAGGGACAGTAATAAGGCGATGAAGATGGAAGGAGCCAAGTTGCACCTCAAAGAGTGGCTGATAGCGCAGATAGAGAGCGGACAATACGAGGGGCTGACGGGCTGGATCAGCTGCGCGCGGCGCGCATCGCGAATGTTTGCATACGACACAACATCGCAGAGTAGCAAGTGTAAATAGTGTAAATAATGGGTGAGGATTTATGATGATTTATGCAACGGAGGCAGACGAGGGTCCGAACGGAGGACAAAATGTAAAAAAGGAGGACACATGACAGACGGCCGGACAGACAGCTCTAAAACCGGACTGTCCGGACCGAAATCCGGACGAATGGTCACCCTAGGTTAGCCTAGCGCAACTTCTAGCCATAGCTCGGGGCATATAATATATTCCCCAAGCATGTAATATGCCCCGTGCGGGCTCCAAATAGCACGAACTTTAGCACTTTTCAATCATATAAGCCCGATATCTTAGTCTACGATTTCGTTTGAAGCAAAAGTGGCCTGTAATCCGAGATTTATCCATAGTTTACAGCTTTGCGTTTCATGTTTGGGTCCCGGGAGCTGAGAGCACAGTCCGCGCATGCGCACTGGCCTCCTCATCTACTCGAAACTATGGCTAAATCTCGGATTACAGGCCACTTTTGCTTCAAACGAAATCGTAGACTAAGATATCGCGCTTCTATGATTGGAAAAGTGCTAAAGTTTGTGTTATTTGGACACCGCAAAGTAATGCCCCGAGCACTCAAGTTAACGGATACGCTACAACATAACTTCTACGAAACTGCTCAAAATGACACCAAACTGCTATGGGTGAGTAAAACTACTTGTTTTATTGCCGAAAGAAGGCTCAGATTGTAAAAAAAAAACGTTACTTTTCCTTTAAAGGTCCCATGGCATGAAATTTTCACTTTCTGAGGTTTTTGAACGTTAATGTGAGCTCCCCTACCCTGTTTAGGCCCCCCTCCCCATGGTTAAAAGTTGTGAAATGTCTAAACTGAGCATTTGCGATCCTTTTCTGCGTTTGAAAAAAACACAGTTCAAATGGGCGATTCTGGACAAGGCACCTTATTGACGTCAGATCGAAAAAAGAAATGCAAATGCAGTTCCACCATCGTCTGGATCTCCACCCCCTGTCTCTGGAAATCACACCCAGAGAGTTTGGACTGCGGAGGAGCTACGCAATGCGAATTGCGTTTTTGAATTTGCCTGGAGGCACGTGCGAGTGTTTCTAGACTCGGAAGTCCTTTACCCGACCCTCTGGACCTCTGAAACAGCAGTGGTTTAATTTTATTTTCTGTACAAATGTGTTTTTTTTCATTGAAAAGGCTGTCCTTTCCTCCTTCGTGCTTACACACGCGGAAGTGGGGCCAGGCACAGCGCAACGCTAACACAAGGAACCAGCTGCGCATTTGCCCCCCCCCCCCCTTCCTCTTACCAATCTGTGTTCTTCTCATTTGCATTCAAGCAACAAGGCCCAGAATGAGTCGTTCAGAGAGTTATTTTTTGACTCTGACTCTGTACATGTGTCTTTCCCATGCACTAAGTGTTGATTTTGAAGAAGGATTCATTTACAGTATTAGGGAACCATTAAGGAGCCATATAAAAGCATCAAGAAGTACCATGTCATGGGATCTTTAAGAAGAGTTCAGAAATCAATTTGGTGCAATAAGCCTTATTTTTAATCACAGCTTTCATGCGTCTTGGCGTGCTCTCCACAAGTCTTTCACATTGTTTTTGGGTGACTTTATTCCACTCCTGGTGCAAGAACTGAAGTAGCTCAGCTTTGTGTTTGTGTTGGAATTCAACAGACGCTGGAATGGAATGGCTGTAATACATGTAGAGATGCTGATTTTAGAAAAAAAAAATGCAGAGGTCTCTTATTTTTTTCCAGAGCTGTATATAGATTAAGAGTAAATAATGCATTAATAAATCTTAAATCATAGCATTATTAATCCCATGAAACCCTGTATGTGTTTAGGACAAGGCTCAGCCAGAGACACAGGCGACAGTGTTTGGGGACGTCCCATTTAACGCTGTGCTGGCGGTGGATGACCCCTCTGCCCTGTCTCTGGTCAGACAGGCAGGATCTGACGGGTTCAGACTGGACTCTACTGCCATGTTCCAGGTAAGAGAGCTTTAACAATCACTTTCCAATAGTTGTGTAGTACTTGTGTATTACAAATTTGTTAATTAGTGTGTTTTACCTCACTATCAAAATGTTTTTTAGCTTTTGGTCTTGAGAAGGTTCTGGGCTTCTGTTCTTGTGTTGCTTTTTTGGATAATAATTGACTATGAATTATGTTGTGGAGTTGAGGACCAATCAAACAAGTGTGCTACAGTTGATAATATGTATAAAGATTTTAATCATGAAAATATTGTATTTTTAGCTCATTTTTAAGATGTCAGTGTGATTTGTATGTGTATTTATTTATTTGTAAAGGGACAGCACATATTAATGAACATTTAAAATGTAAATATGTAAAGATTATAGCCAACGTGGCTAATTTCCATCTTCAGTCCCTCGGCAGGTTGATGTCAAATCAGGGACAGGGAAAAGTACAACAACAATCACACAAAAGTACATAAAACCAGCACTCACTGTACACACAATTCAGACAGTTCAAGAGTTAAACCAATAACCCCTCAATATATTTCAATTTTGTTAAATATGGTTACATATTTGACTAGTGGACAGCCACTGTTTTACAGCTTTAGAAAATGCTGCCAGTGTTGGAAGCTCTCGTATATGAGCAGGCAGTGTGTTCCATGTTTGACCTGCTCGATAAGCAAAAGAGGACTGTTCAAAAGCGATTTAGTTCATCTGGTATCCATTTCAACCATTTCAAAAATCTGATTGATCTAGATCAGGGGTCGGCAACCTTTACCACTCAAAGAGCCGTTTGGACCTGTTTCACACAGTAAAGAAAACACTGGGAGCCACAAAACCCTTTTGAAATTTAAAATGAAATAACACTGCATATAACGGCTTTTTTGCGTTTGTGCCATAGAATTACATTTTGAAAATGAATGAACTAAAATAAAATGCATTTCAATCAAATACAGTGGTCCCTCGCTATATCGTGGTTAACTTTTCGTGGCCTCGCTGTTTCTGTGTAACTCTGAAGTGCTGTATGTTTGCAAGTTTTCTCCCCGACAAAATCCGCCACAGCGAAGCGGTCATAAGAACTGTGCAATACACACGAAATACATTTTGCTTTCATTCTATAATACTGCGCTTTTTTGTTGAAAATCTATGAAAGTTTGAGTGTTTAAACAAGAGTGAAATGTGAGAAAATGTTAATTCCAGTCTGAGAAAAGTGTAGAATGTGTGTGGTGAGGCGTTGGAGAATAATTGTAAAATATAAAGCTGACGACTTCGCAGATTTTGCTTATCGTGGGTTATTTTTAGAAATCAACCACCACGATAAACGAGGGACCGCTGTACTGAGCCGCATCAGAGGGATCAAAGAGCCGCATGTGGCTCCGGAGCCGCAGGTTGCCGACCCCTGATCTAGATAATCATGCAAGGAAGGCCATCTGCCAAACAAAAATGCTAAGCTAATATTCATCCCCTGTACATGTCACTTTTTATTATGACTAATAATATTTGTAACTCTCATTTTACAAGTATAATTATTGTCTCCAGGTGGCTGCAGGTCGTGAGTGGTACATCCACACCATCTACACTGTGCGCTCAAGGGAGAACACTAACAGAGGCATTGGAAAGCGCAGCGTAGAGTACCACTCTCTTGTTTCCACGGATACTGGTCTGGCCTTACCATCACACGGTCTCAGCCACCGCCCCAAACGATCGGTAGGTGAGCAGATCCCAGACGTAGCTGTAGATATCGGCGCTGAAAACAGTCGTGGCACCAATATCATGCACATCGCTCTGGATCGTACCAAGAGGCAAGTCGTGGGGGTCAAAACACTGCTCGAGGAAGGACAAAAGACAAATGAATTGAACGCACATGGAGAAGAAGACGGCATAGTAACTGTTGTGGGAGTTTTAGTAGGCATGTTGTTAACCATCCTAATAATTGTCATAGTTATACTTGTGTTAAGATCGAGACAAAAAGATGGCAAAGAGGGGTGGAGAGAGGGCGTCCAGGAGGTGGTCAAAGGATCAGTCAGTACAGAGCCAATGCTGGTGGTGAGGATGCAGGACTGCCACAACAGTTCTGAAGTCTGAGAGAGGCTCAAATGGACAAATGGACTTAAAATACAGAATCAGCATGTGGGTTTTTTATTAAAAAAATGTATTTCTTCTTTTTTTACAACTTTCATAACACCAAAAAATGTGTTCATATGTGTTAATGGGTGTGTGTACCGTATGTCAGTGATTTGGGAATTGCCACGATTTTAAGTCCCTTGCGGTTTGAAATTGAAACTGAAAATTTGCACCTCAGTCACATTGTTTAAAACATTATTGAATTGACTATGTGGTATTTTCTGTTAGAGTTCCTGGTAATAGTACTAAACTCAAACTCAAAGGGGTTTGCACATATCTAATGCCACAAAGGCCAGAGTAAAAAGTCACATTTTTTATTCATCAAGACAAAATTGAATACGCATTTTGCACAATATAAATATTTTTGGACATTCCACTGCATTCTATTTCTTGCCTGTACCTGATTGTTATGCAGCAAATGATCTGCATGCCAGTACCCTGTGCTTTTTCTCTTAACTATGTTTATGCCAGATGCCCTACCTGAAACAACACTCCCATTTTAAGCAGGGTTAGGACCAACATTCAAACTGGGTATACTACTGAACTTCTGCTACCATGTCTATTTGATCATTTTTTTCCCCCTTTTTTTCATGACTGGGAATGTGTTCTCAATACTGTGTTCTTAAAGGAAAATTAACGTGTTTTTTTTTTACAATCTGAGCCTTCTTTCGGCAATAAAACAAGTAGTTTTACTCACCCATAGCAGTTTGGTGTCAATTGGAGCAGTATCGCAGAACTTATGTTGAGCCGTTCTGTTCTACTAATGAACCCGTATCCGTTAGCGTGAGTGCTCAGGGCATTACTTTGCGGTGTCCAAATAACACAAACTTTAGCACTTTTCAAATCACAGAAGATCGCTGTGTCAGGGTAGACTTTTAGTGGATTCCAAAACGGCCTGAAACCCGATATCCAGCTATAGTTTCATTTGATGACGTCATCAGAGAGGACAGTGCGCATGCGTGAACTCAGCTGTTTTGTAAACACCGCTAGTCCGAAAGAAGCTAACACCGCTCTGAACTTTACTTTTCTGTTGCGATATCGGGTTTCAGGCCGTTTTGGAATCTACTAAAAGTCTACCCTGACACAGCGATCTTCTGTGATTTGAAAAGTGCTCAAGTTTGTGTTATTTGGACACCGCAAAGTAATGCCCCGAGCACTCACGCTAACGGATACGGGATCATTAGTAGAACAGAACGGCTCCAACATAAGTTCTGCGATACTGCTCCAATTGACACCAAACTGCTATGGGTGAGTAAAACTACTTGTTTTATTGCCGAAAGAAGGCTCAGATTGTAAAAAAAAAAACGTTACTTTTAATTTAATACTACTGAGACTTTGTTTTTGTGTGGGTAATTCATGTAAAAGTACATTTTATTTTTGTATACCTCATTTAAGGTACGTACTTTATTTGTTTACATACTTCAGCTGGGTTTCTGTTCTTTTATGTTATTCTTTTTTATCACATTTTTATTTATTCATGAAATAGAACAATACAGCACAAAGATTCGATTTACGTTCTGAACTGTTTTAGTATATAATAGAAATAGGTTCATCTCAGGAGTTTATTACCAAATGTTGTGGCTAATAATGCAACCCTTATTTATTCTTGGAACATGCACCAAGAGTACAATGGATGTTATGATGGTTCAGATATTAAATACTACTTTCTCAACACAAGTCATTGCCACTGGTTACATTTTGTTTTATATGTGTTAACTCTGTCAGTTGTGGATATCCAACATTGTTTCTCTGTGTGGTTTATATGGTGTTGTTATTCATCATTATTATGTAATTTGTTTCCAATATTTTTCAAGGCTGGCTGGGCTTATGCTATGACAGAGTTAGGGGTGCTTATGCAAAATTGTGTGTTTGTGAGCGTGTCTGTCCTGCCCTGTAAAATTTGGAAATAGCACCACATCTGACATTGAATGCACTTTTCCAGTCACACTCCTCACATGCCAATTCAAGCTATGCAATGTAATGTATACGTCACATGCCAGTTCTGTATGTATACAACAATTTTAGCACAATCAAACTTGATATTCACTTTGTGTCTTTTTATGAATGGGTTTTTATGTATATGTATTTAAAATAAATATTGATGCTGACTGGTACAGCAAGTTGTTTTGGCTTGTTGATTTATATAGTGTAGTGTAGTGTTCTTACAAACAAACTGAACTGAAAACATAGTAGTCAAACGTGGTTAATAGGAATATGTCTAGATGTGTATACATTTGTCCTGGAGGCATGGAGTTCACTGGAGTGGCCGACTCTCCAACAGTGCGCCTTTAAAGATCCCATGACATGTTACTTCTTGATGCTTTTATATGGCTCCTTAATGGTTCCCTAATACTGTAAATGAATCCTTCTTCAAAATCAACACTCAGTGCATGAGAAACAGAGATAAGATGAGAAAGAGTATTTTTTCTCCCTCAGAACAGGTCATAATGGGCGTTGTTGCTTGAATGCAAATGAGGAGAAAAGAGCTGGCCAATAGTAGAGGGTGGGGGCGTGGCCAAACTCTCCGCTCAGAGCTGTCAGCTGTGCCCTCTGATCCATTTCCGTGTTTTTGCACGGGGGGAGAGATTTGAAGAGTTCCATTGAAAAATAAACACATTTCCACAGAAAATAAAATTAAACCACTGCTGTTCAAAGGTCCAGAGGCTCAGATAAAGGACTTCCAAGCCTAGAAACACTCGGACGTGCCTCCAGGCAAATAAAAAACGCATTTTGCATTGCCTAGCGCATTCGCAGTCCAAACTCTCTGGGCGTGATTTACAGAGACGCTGAGTACAGACAGACGGGGGTGGAACTGCATTTGCATTTCTTTTTTCGATCTGACGTCAATAAGGTGCCTTGTTCAAACTCGCCCGTTTGAGCTCCGAATTTTTGTAACGCAGAAAAGGATCGCAAATGCTCAGTTTAGACATTTCGCAACTTTTAACCATGGGGGGGGGGGCTAAACAGGGTAGGGGAGCTCACATTAATGTTCAAAAACCTCAGAAAGTGAAAATTTCATGCCATGGGACCTTTAAAGAAGAATAAGTAGGGATGGCCATCTTGAACCAGACATTTGACACTGTGTCAAAGCCCCAAAGCGCATTCGCTTCAAAACACTGTTTCAAAACACTGTTTCAAAACACGATTCAAAACCCCTATGTCACATGACTAGTGTTTCATGATCCCTCGTCGCACGTGCTTCACCAGGGGTCAACGTGTCGAAGCTGGGTTTCATTGACAGAGGTTTCATTGACAGAGGTTTCATTGACAGAGGTTTCATTGACAGAGGTTTCAACGAACCACTGAACTGAAGTTTAAGAGGTGCTCGTGCTTCTGTCCTTTGTGGGTTTTGTGAGAGGAGAGAGACAACTGCAATTTTGTGACATATTGATGTATTTTGAGACAGGCGAGTTATTTAGGTGACAGACAGAAACTTCAACATAGTTAGGATATAGACATTACATCGACACATAGCGTAGTGACACATTCAAAAATACACTCACATATAGGCTACTACACATTTAGGTAGGTTACATGGGAAAGAGATTTTTTTTTTTCAAAAGCAGTAGAAATGATAAGAAAATAGGCTAAATCCATCCACAGCTGAGAAAATTATATTTTTGAATAAAAATTTTGAATTGTAATACAAAAAGGAGTCTTTATTGTTTTATTTAATTAAAAACTAATTACAACAATAACACACATACACATTTTTATTTAACCTTTAATTAACCAGGAAAGTCCAATGAGATTAAAAACTTCTTTTTCCAAGGGAGTCCGAGCTAAGAGGCAGCAAAAAGTTTTTTTTTTTTTTTATTAACAAAAAGGTTGCAATACAATTCATGGCTGTTGTTTACAGACATTGCACATAAATACAAAAAGTAACATTTACACATACAGTCAACCTTTAAAATGATGTTCAAATAATGTAAAACAGTTATAAGTTAAGGAGCTGTCTCAAATGTTGGATTTAAAGTTATTCAATGATTAGATTTTAGATTTTTGTCTTAGGTTTTTTGTTTTGTTTCATCTTTATATTGTATTTTTTTACACGGTCTTTTTGCACTACCTGGCCAGAGAGAAACGAAATTTCGATTCACTGTATGTTGAACACATATGGCAGAATTGACAATAAAGCTGACTTTGATCGTTGATCTTTGATCTTTGATCACTGAAACAGGTTAAGTTAACCTGTGGAACCCTGTGTGTTAAAGGCAGTGGGCCTTTAACAATCCAATAATAAATTGAGTTAAGAAGCACATCCTTCTGCGAAAACAGCTACATTTTTGCCGATTTGATGTTTCTCTTTTTAAGTAGATATATATCACTAAGACGAGCAAAATGTTAATAACATTCAGAACCCTGCAGCAGCAAACCTTCAAAATGGAGATCGATGAAAAGGAGTCGGTAAGATGCACTCGATCAAACTGGTGTGTGAGTTGTTAGAAGCTAACGCATTGAAGTTTTGAGCTTACATCAAATTAACTTCATTTAACACCAGTTTTATGTGAGGGCTGTATTAGCCTTTTCTGTTATTTAAAAAAAAAAAAAACACTTATGAAAATGTTAGTCAGGTGGCTGCGATCCTGCCAATAATGTTTAAGTGCATTAAAAGTGACAGAAGTTAGCTTTTGTCCTAAACATCCAAGTCGTAATGAAGGTGATTAGCGTGAGTTGGCTTTTTAAAAATCTTTTATTATTAAAGTTACATTTTTTTTTAAAACACAATAACATTCACAAAGTACTCAGAAGACACACTGGGGGATGTGGGCACGGGAACAAACACTACTGGGTACAAGGGCTAAGGGACTTGAAGGGGGTGGGCCGGGGCAAACAGGTACCTGGGGGAAATACAAGGTGGGCCGAGAAAAAACAGGGGGAGTGAAGAGGTCCAAAGGGATTATCCCAGGCAAAGAAAGGGGGTGTGGGAGAAAACAAGGGTGATGCAGTGTCCAGGGAGAGTCCAGATGACAGGGTCCAGAGGGAACAGCAGAGGAGGGTAGGGGTCAGAAGTCCAACTGAGGGGAACCGGTTTGAGAAATGGAGAAAAGTGTATTGTCTGGGGTGAAGGTGTTGCAAAACTCCGTTTCTCTTGCGGAGTGGAGATGGTGAATGTGGGCACCATCTGGATTATACTTGCCTTTCTGAGAATTTCAGCTCTCCTAAACCCAACCCTAGCCCTTATAAACCTACCCCTGATTTCCTCTATGTCAAACCTGCCTGAGACATCTATAAGTTGTCCTACCTGTTTAATCCCCACTCTCTCCAAAACTCCACTGAACATGCTCTCCCTCCTCTCGGGAGGGTCAGAGAGCATGTCAGGGTTGAAACGCAGAGGCATCTGCCCCAGCTGCGACAGGGAACGAGGTGCTGCCACAGTGCACGGCCTCAGCACAGCCCAGGCCTCAAAAACCTCCCTCTCGAAAGGGGGAAAGCGCTCAAGGGTGGCTTGCTGGGGGAGCATGCATACTGTAGGTTAAATAAACCGTACTCACCTAAATTACCTACCTGAACCGCAAAGAAGTCCTTCCACGCGGCCGTGAAGCTGGTGTCAAGGAACTTCTTGAGTATTTTAAGACGTAACGCGTGCTTTTTAACAACTAAATCAATGAGTTAAAGTCCCACTTGGTTGTGCTCACCTATCATAACATTGTGTGCAATCAGCCCACGCTCTCTTCTCCAAATAAACCTACTTACCGCAATGCTAATTTTGTTTGCCACTGCGCTTGGCAAGTCGTACACAGTGAGGGCATGCACGAGTTTGGACAAGCACAGGGCATTGACAACTAAAACCTTACCTTTGATTTTTAAATTACGTAATCACCACCAATTCATGCAAGCGTTAACACTGTTATACAAACATGTCCATAAATTGTCCCTACAGGCCGCTTCATTTCTCCCCAGCGGGACGCCAAGGACCCTGTAAAGGTCCCCCGCATCCTTGAGGCCCCAGGTATTCTGGGCGGCCACGAGGCTTCCGCAGAAAGCCACGGAGGACTTGGCAAAATTAATTTTGGCGCCTGAAGCCAGGCAGTAGACGTTGAGCGCGCGGAGAGCCGCGTCGAGGCTCTGCACGTCTCAAAGGACCAAATTTGTGTCGTCCACAAATTGAAAAATTTTGTATTCCCTACCTGAGGGACTCGTGAGTCCGCGCACGGCCCTGTCTTTCTTCAGCACAGCAGCGAGGGGTTTAGCTACTATGCTGTAGAGGAGCGCGCTTAACGGGCACCCCTGTCTGACCGACCTCCGCAAAGGGAAGGGGTCTGATAGGAGGCTGTTGCATTTCACGCGGCTGACCGCACTCGAATATAATAAGCGGATCCAATTGATGAACCTACCTTTAAAGCCAAACTTACCTAGAACGCGATAGAGAAAGCTGTGCTCTACTCTATCGAACGCCTTATTGAAATCAACAGAGGCGTGAATGCCACCCGAGGTGTGCATCTCCCCCAACAAGTACTTTAAAGAAAGTATTGTGTCAGAGATGTCACGCCCGGGATGCCATACGCCTGCATGTCCGGGACTATCTTACCTATGACGCGCTTTAACCTACCTGTCTGAATGCGAGATAAAATTTTGTAGTCAGTGTTGAGGAGACTTATAGGCCTGTAATTGGCCAGGCTCTCTTGAGCACTTTTCTTACAGACTAGCATGAGTTGGCTTAATGTTTATAAAGTAACTTCACCTGTTTCTGGATAAAGTAAAGTGTGTGTGTGATTTGCTTTTGTCATGTTGCTCTTTCTATAATCGTTTGCATTTAGATTAACTTCCGATTTCCCCCTTGTAGCGTTAACGTGGGTTAGCTAAATCAGAAAGAGCAATAAGGTACAATTATGGATTCGTCAACTATAGTAACACTCTGGGCTTTAAGGCTAATTAAATCACAAGAATCAGAATTACTGGAAGGTTATAAGCATATATTTTATGTTTTTCTTTCGATATAATCAAACTAGCTGGGTAATGTTAGCCATGTCGCTAGTTGCTTGCTAAGTGATAAGATAAGAGACAGTTTGAACAAGAAAGAAAGAAAGTGCATGCAGGCAAGAATAAAATAAAATAAGTAATAATAATAGAAAAACAGTAACTAGGAGAGTATGGAAAAAATATTGCACGTTTGGACTATAATGTAGAAATATACAGTCCAGAAGTAGTATTCGGTGGGGATGAAGGATCTGCGGTAGCGCTCCTTCTTGCACTGGGGGTGCCTCAGTCGTCTGCTGAAGGAGCTGCTCAGCTCCTCTACAGTCTGGTGCAGAGGGTGAGAGGTGTCGTTCATGATGGACGTGAATTTGGCCAGCACCCTCCTCTCAGTCACCTCCTCTACAGAGTCCAGAGGACAGCCCAGGACAGAGCTGGCCCTCCTGACCAGCTTATTAAGTCTTTTTCTGTCCCACTCTGTGCTGCTCGGGGCCCAGCAGACGACAGCGTAGAGGAGAGCAGAGGCCACCACAGAGTCATAAAAAGTCTTGAGCAGAAGCCTGCACACTCCAAAGGACCTCAGTCTCCTCAGGAGGTGGAGGCGACTCTGGCCCTTCTTGTACAGAGCGTCGGTGTTGTGGGACCAGTCCAGTTTATTGTTGAGGTGAACACCCAGGTACTTGAAACTGTCCACAGTCTCTATGTCCTGCCCCTGGATGTTCACTGGGGAGTGAGGTAGTGGTCTTCTCCTGAAGTCGATCACCATCTCCTTTGTCTTACTGGTGTTCAGGCTCAGGTGGTTTTGGCCACACCAGTCCACAAAGTCACTGATGATCGAGCGGTACTCCATCTCGTTCCCCTCACACACACAGCCCACAATGGCCGAGTCGTCAGAGAACTTCTGAAGATGGCAGCTGTCTGTGTTGTATGTGAAGTCCAAGGTGTAGATGGTGAAGAGGAAGGGTGAGAGGACAGTTCCCTGTCCCAGTGCTGCAGACTACCACCTCTGACTCACAGCCGCGCAGCTGCATGTACTGTGGACGGTCAGTGAGGTAGTTGATGGTCCAGGCAGCGAGATGTCCATCAATTCCCACATCCTCCAGCTTCCCCCGCAGCAGCGCCAGCCTGATGGTGTTGAAGGCGTTGGAGAAGTCAAAGACCATGACTCTCACAGCAAGTCATATTTGAGTCATATCTATAAATATTCAGCCTCAAAGCTCAAGTTAAGCTTTAGCTAGCGATATCAAAGTTCAGTTTTTGTCTTCGAAATAGTTAGCTATACCTAAACATGTATTTTTCTTTTGTTTTGTGTGCGTGTGTGTTTACTGCAGGTTAAAGCCCTAAAAGAAAAGATTGAACAAGAAAGGGGACAGGACTTCCCTGTGGCTGGGCAGAAGCTAATATATGCTGGTATGATTTAGCACGAACACACACTGGACTTAAACACATAAACAGGAAAGAATTTTCTAACTTTTCATCAGATTCTTTGTAGAAACAAACATCTAAATTGCTGGGTTTCAGGATTACATCGCTACATTCAAGGGCTAGGCCAATGATGTTATTTCAGATGGGGGGGGGCAGCAAAAATGAATGTTACAAAAATGTTCATTTTGTTGTAATCTAGTGAATAATAGAAATTATCAGGTTCAACATTTGTGAATTTACATTTTGAATATTTCACGGCAAAGTAAATTTGAATAAACTGATTCTTCCCTCATCTGGGATATTTCATCTGTATTTTCATTCTATAACCTTAAAACCACAAATAGGACATAGGCTGTTTATCTGTTTATTAAAAAGTATTTGTGCTCTGTTTTTTTTTTACTATTTACTTTAGGTAAAATACTTACAGATGACAAGCAAATTACAGAATACAAGATTGATGAGAAGAGCTTTGTAGTTATCATGGTGACAAAGGTTAGAAGAAACAGCAGTATTGTTTGCCTTTGGTGTGTGTTCTTGTCTGTAATATACGACTATATTTTTCCTAGCCTAAGGCAGTCTCAGATCCAAAGTCTTCCACAACTGCCCCTGCAGCATCAGCTCGAGAACCTCCTGCCTTGCCGTCCTCAACCTCTGACAGTTCTTCTAATGACACAAAATCAGAGGAGAATGAGCTTTCATCTAGTTCGACCCCAGAAAGGTAAATGTATGCACAGGGGTGAGCTATATGACAAAAATGAATCATGACTATTGTACTCATATTAATCAATTACAATTTTTGGGTGAATTTTATTTGTCAATTGAGGATTAGAAATGACTGATTCTTGATCTTGGTTCAAATTGGACCAGCATAGCCTTTGTGTGTGGTGTGCCATTCATTTCTTCTTTGTTTCCTGTGCATTAGTGCTGATTCGTCAAGCACAAGCCTAATTAATGAAGGAGTTTCATCCCTGGGTAAGTAAGATTTGCTCTTTTGTAAAAGATTGGTTTCCTACAACAGAAGATTACATATACTCAACAAAAATATAAACGCAACACTTTTGTTTTTGCTCCCATTTTTCCTGAGATGGACCCAAAGATCCAAAATTCACTCCAGATACACAACACTACCATTTCTCTCAAACATTGTTCACAAATCTGTCCAAATGTGTGACAGCGAGCACCTCTGCCCCGCCGAGACAATCCACCCCACCTCACAGGTGCGCCACATCAAGATGCCGATCCGACATCATGACCAGTGCACAGGTGCGCCCCAGACTGCCCACAATAAAAGGCCACCCCGAAATGTGCATTTTTTTTTTTTTTGCTTTATTGGGGGTCTGGGGACTCAGAACCAGTCAGTATCTGGTGTGACCACCATTTGCCTCATGCAGTGCAACACATCTTCTTCGCATAGAGTTTATCAGATTGTCAGTTGTGGCCTGTGGAATGTTGGTCCACTCCTCTTCAAAGGCTGTGCGAAGTTGCTGGATATTAGTGGGAGCTGGTACACGCTGTCGTATACGCCGGTCAAGCACATCCCAAACATGCTCAATGGGTGACATGTCCGGTGAGTATGCTGGCCATGCAAGAACTGGGACATTTTCAGCTTCCAAGAATTGTGTACAGATCCTTGCAACATGGGGCCGTGCATTATCTTGCTGAAACATGAGGTGATGTTCATGGATGTATGGCACAACAATGGGCCTCAGGATCTCATCACGGTATCTCTGTGCATTCAAAATGCCATCAATAAAATGCACCTGTGTTCTTCGTCCATAACAGCCTTTGAAGAGGAGTGGACCAACATTCCACAGGCCACAACTGACAATCTGATAAACTCTATGCGAAGAAGATGTGTTGCACTGCATGAGCCAAATGGTGGTCACACCAGATACTGACTGGTTCTGAGTCCCCAGACCCCCAATAAAGCAAAAAAAAAAAAAAAATGCACATTTCGGGGTGGCCTTTTATTGTGGGCAGTCTGGGGCGCACCTGTGCACTGGTCATGATGTCGGATCGGCATCTTGATGTGGCGCACCTGTGAGGTGGGGTGGATTGTCTCGGCGGGGCAGAGGTGCTCGCTGTCACACATTTGGACAGATTTGTGAACAATGTTTGAGAGAAATGGTAGTGTTGTGTATCTGGAGTGAATTTTGGATCTTTGGGTCCATCTCAGGAAAAATGGGAGCAAAAACAAAAGTGTTGCGTTTATATTTTTGTTGAGTGTATTTATTAAACAAGCTATTTGCCGTGTTCGGTCTTTCTGTTTCCTTTAGTGACTGGTCCCTCTTATGATGCTATGGTGACCGAAATTATATTAATGGGTTATGAATGGGAGGAGGTGGTAGCAGCTTTAACAGCCAGCTTTAACAACCCAGACCTAGCTGTGGAGTACCTTCTCACAGTAAGAATAGATGTTTCAAGGAAAAAAATTCCCTTCACTGTATGTTCATCCTGACATTTCTTTCTCAGGGTATTCCAGGTATTGACCAGGGACAGGCAACAGCACCTGAGGTTGCATTACCGTCAGTAAGAACGGACACTGCACCTCCAAGGGCTCCTACTAACACTGCCTCATCCCCAAGTACTGCAGGAGGCAAGTGCCAATTTCATGTGCAGGTTATATTGTTGTTGGTATGCTCCATGGTGCAGCCACTGTGTACTATAAATTATACATAGATTTATAATGGAGAAAATTAACAGTATCTCACAGTTTATCAAGTTTGCCTCAGATTCTGATTAAACCGTTAGTTTACATGTGTAGATTTAAAGTTGATGGCAAATCACCACAAGCACTTCTCCAGAGACCATCCAGAGACCAGAGAATCTAGTCTACCAGATCCTTGTTTAGAGCAACCCTGTGTCAAAAGTGTGCCCTCTTAAAGGAAAAGTTACGTTTTTTACAATCTGAGCCTTCTTTCGGCAATAAAACAAGTAGTTTTACTCACCCATAGTGGTTTGGTGTCAATTGGAGTGGTATCGCAGAAGTTATGTTGGAGCCGTTCTGTTCTACTAATTATCCCGTATCCGTTAACATGGTGCTCGTATCATATGCTCGGGGCATTACTTTGTGCTCTCCAAATAACACAAACTTTAGCACTTTTCAAATCACAGAAGATCGCTGTGTCAGGGTAGACTTTTAGTGGATTCCAAAACGGCCTGAAACCCGATATCCAGCTATAGTTTCATTTGATGACGTCATCAGAGAGGACAGTGCGCATGCGTGAACTCAGCTGTTTTGTAAACACCGCTAGTCCGAAAGAAGCTAACACCGCTCTGAACTTTACTTTTCTGTTGCGATATCGGGTTTCAGGCCATTTTGGAATCTACTAAAAGTCTACCCTGACACAGCGATCTTCTGTGATTTGAAAAGTGCTAAAGTTTGTGTTATTTGGAGAGCGCAAATCAGTGCCCCGAGCACTCTCGCTAACGGATACGGGATCACTAGTAGAACAGAATGGCTCCAACATAAGTTCTGCGATACTGGTCCAATTGACACCAAACTGCAATGGGTGAGTAAAACTACTTGTTTTATTGCCGAAAGAAGGCTCAGATTGTAAAAAAAACGTTACTTTTCCTTTAAGATGGTACCTTTATATGTGCTTGTTTACACTCATGCATGTCTTCATGTCTCAGGCAATCCACTGGATTTCCTTCAAAACCAGCCCCAGTTCCATACTATGCAGCAGCTGATGCAGGGGAATGCATTTTTGCTTCCAACTTTTCTACAGGAGATAGGCAGAGAAAACCCTGATCTTTTGGAGGTATAGACTATCCCCAACTATTCTCTGAATTCATTAACTCTGTTTTAAAATGTTATCCAATATAGGATATCAGCAACCACCAACAGGAATTTATCCAAATGCTGAATGAACCTAACCCAGGGTCAGTGTCAACTACAGGTGCTGGAGCTGGGTCTGAGCGAGCCGACAATACAGGTGGTCAGAACTACATTCAGATCACACCAGAGGAGCAGGAAGCCATTGAGAGGGTAAAGCAGCAATTGTTTTTGTTTTTTTTAGACTAACAAAACAATACTTACACATTTTTCATCCTATTCCAGCTAAAAGCCCTTGGATTTCCAGAGGGTCTTGTTTTACAAGCCTACTTTGCTTGTGAGAAGAATGAAAACTTGGCCGCAAATGTCCTTTTACAACAGAATTTTGATGAAGATTGAGATGCCACATAAACTCTTTATATCCTTTTTGATCAATTTGGAATGCTGATATGTGTCTACAATAGGTTTCTTCCAGTTAAATGTTTTATTCACTTTGATACTCTTATCTTTTAGTATTCAATGTTGTGTGAATGTTTCAATGATTGTTTATTCAAGCTTTATGAATTATTTTTCATGTTTACTTCTGAGATTAACAAAAATAAAAACTGCTTATTCACAATATACAGTCTCTTTGTTTCCTAACGCCAGCATAACTAACAACCACTGACAAAATTCTGACATGATTTTTTTTTTAAAACTGTGTATAACCCACCTGACCTACAGACGGCATTAGAGACCACCAGTTCTATCAGAATTTGGTCACAATATCAATACAATATCTATTAAGAGTACCAAAATAGTGCAGTTCATATTTTAACTTCAAACTGCACAGTAAAGTTTAAATGTAGGTGAAAGCAATTTTATCCAAGGCAGTAAAGAAAAATAAAATGTTAAAAAAAAGAAGAAAAAGCCATATTCTTAGTGGGACTGGAGAAATGAAAATGCTCAACAGCCATTCGTCGTAAATGACATCTACATCTTTATTAAACTGTAACTTAAAAAACATGTTTCTTAACTTTTTTTTTCACAAATGTACAAATTTTGGTTTATATTACATATTTTGGCTATAAACAAAAAGCTTTGTTCAGAGTTATTTCAGTACAAAAATATGCATGTCTTATACAAATTATTGCACTAACCAAATGCAGTGCATTGATTACCATCTTTACTGACTGCAAGGGTCAAAACATGGCACATGAAGTTTTCACCTTTTGTCCTTTTCTTTGGTACCTTTTCAACTCCTCTATAGTCACTGAGCACCATTCAATATAAATAATATTGTACCTGAAATTACTAGCATTGCAGGTAAAATGTATATAAATACATAGATTTATTTCATACAGTGAGTCTTTATTGAGTCTTTATTGAGTCCATCCTCACCTCTTCCATCACTGTGTGGTATGCTGGAGCCACTGTCAGGGATAAACAGAGACTGCAGTGCATTATGCGCTCTGCCGAGAAGGTGATTGGCTGCAGCCTTCCATCTATCCAGGACCTGTACGTCTCCAGGACTCAGGGGCGAGCAGGCCGGATAGCAGCTGACACTTCTCACCCTGGACATGGACTATTTGAGCCACTTCCCTCTGGCAGGAGGCTACAGTCCATCGGGACCAGAACCTCCCGTCACAAGAACAGTTTCTTTCCCTCTGCTGTTGGACTCATGAACAATTCAGAACATCTGCACAAAGCTGGACACTTTATATCACCAGTCACTTTAATCACGTCATGTTTGCACTACTGTTCTGATGCTGCTCATCTGGACCTTTTTGTTATTTGGATTGCTTATTATATTTTACTATATTATAGCTATACTTTAGTTATTATTATTATTTAGTGTCTATACTCTAGTTATTACTATTATTATTTAGTGTTTTATGTTTGCACCTTATCACCGAGACAAGTTCCTAGTTTTGTGAACTCTGTTCACTTGACAATGGCAATAAAAATCTTTCTGATTTCTGATTCTTCTGATTCTGATTCTTATTGGTATGTGCTAGGGATGTCAACAATGAATCGACTTACAATTAATTGTGGATCAAGACGTTGGTCGAACAAAAGGCATTAATTGTAACTAATCGCTACAGAGCCACATGCAGCTCTTTGATCCCTCTGATGCGGCTCAGTACTTTGGTTCTTCGTTTATCGCTGGGGTTACATTGTAAAAATAACCCGCGTTAGGCTAAATCCGTGAAGTAGTCAGCTTTATATTGCGTGTATAAATATGCATGTATTTCACAGTTCCTCTGACCGAGGCGCCTGGCGCCGCTGCGCTGTTGCGGGTTTTGTTGTAGTGAGAACGCTTCCGTGCACTCTCAGGACTGGTTCCACCGCCTGGACTCCAGGTTCCACCAGTTCCTTTTGCGGTAACACTGCCAGTACTTCCCGATGCGCATTAACCACCCGGAGAAGTGTGCGCGCGGACATGAGACGCACGGCCGCGGCCCTTCTGGCATGTGTCCAAATGCCAGACCGCTCAGTCCTTACTGCTTCAGAGTCACACTGCTCGTGATCGAACATTTAAATAAATTTGGCAAACTGACCGCATTCTGTACAGGAGACACGGAGGAGAATGACTGACAAAGACAAAGGTCTAGAGTCCTTTAGCCAATCAGGATGCAGAACACAATGCGTATTGATACACTATAAAAAAAAATCTGCGAAACAGCGAGGGACCACTGTATTTAATTAAAATATATTTTATTTTAGTTCGTTCATTTTCAAAATGGCACAAAGGTTAAAAAAAAAAAAAAGTTATATGCAGATTTCATTTTAAATTTCAAAAGGGTTTTGTGGCTCCCAGTGTTTTCTTTGCTGTGTGAAACGGGTCCAAATGGCTCTTTGAGTGGTTAAGGTTGCCCACCCCTGATGTAACCCTTTCCTCTCTGGATGTTGCCATACAACTCACAGTAGAGCTGGACCTAGAGCCATATATTTTTGAAATTATAAAAGCATGTAACTTATATGCTTTTATAATTTCTTGATTGTTCTGGTTTGAGGCCCTGTAATGTTTTATGCTGTGTCCAGGGGCCCTGTGAAATTTATATTTTGTACTGTAACCCTTCACAGATTAAGGGAGAGAAATACTGTTGATGCCTTAGTTCAAAATAAATGTGGAGAATGTCCTAAAAAATAGCCTAGATTCACTGGTTTCATCATAATACGTAGACTAAATAACATTCTGTTATTTAATTTAATTTAATTTATTGTTAATTTAAGTTTTCTGCTATTTTATTTTATTCTATGTTATTCTGCTCCAAGTCCCGAAGCAATTTCCTAATGTTGTGAACATGTTCATACACCCAGTATGTGACCTGCCCCACAAGAGACAATAAAATTTTGGACTTATTCATTGCCAATGTCAAGGAGGCCTATATCTCCCCCCCCCCCCCCCATAGGAAGAGCAGACCACAACATCATCTACATGAGGCCTGTGTACAAACCCCTCGTGCGCACGCAGCCTGTAGAGCCCCGAGTGGTGAAGAGGTGGACAGCAGAGAGCGAGGAGGCTCTGAGGGACTGCTTTAGCACCACTGTGTGGACTGAGCTCTGCCAGCCTCATGGGGAGGACATCAACGCAATCACGGACTGTATTATGGACTATATCAACTTCTGTTTTGAAAACACCGTACCCTCTCGGACGGTGCGGTGTTTTCTGAACAACAAGCCGTGGATTAACTCGGACATTAAAGCTCTGCTGAAGGAGAAGAAGAGAGCTTTCAGGTCCGGGAACAAAGAGGAGCTGAAGACTGTACAGAAGAAGCTGAGGAGGAAAATCAGACAGGCTCGGGCCAACTTCTGGAGGAAGATGGAACAGCAGCTGCAGCAGCGGAATGTCAGGGAGGTGTGGAGGAGTCTGAAGAGTGTCTCTGGCTTCAATCCTCCGCCCGTCCAGACAGAGGGAGATCAACAGTGGGTGAACGATCTGAATTCACACTTCCTGAGGTTTCACTCACCCCTCCCCCCGCACCGCTGCATGGGCTCACCTAGTCCCCTGCACAATGGCCCAGTCTGTCACCTCTTCACACCTCTGCCTCAGCCCCCCAGCCCCCGAATCCACATCAAGTATTCAGCCAGACTCTTTGTCCTTCACAACAGCTCAGGTTAGGAGAGAACTGAGCCGGATAAGGAGTAGAAAAGCTGCTGGACCAGACGGGATCAGCCCCAGGCTCCTTAAGTCCTGTGCAGATGAGCTGTGTGGAGTTATGGAGCATGTCTTCAACCTGAGCCTGAAGCTGAAGGTGGTGCCACAGCTCTGGAAGACCTCCTGTGTGGTACCTGTGCCCAAGACACCGCACGCCAAAGACCTCAACAGCTTCAGGCCAGTGGCTCTCACGTCTCATCTGATGAAGACTCTGGAGAGGCTCGTCCTGGGTCACCTCCGCTCCACGGTGAGCTCGGCGATGGACCTGCTGCAGTTCGCGAATCAGCCTGGCATTGGAGTAGAGGAAGCCATCATCTCTCTGATGCATCGCTCGCTGTCCCACTTGGAGAGGCCCGGCAGCACTGTGAGAATCTTGTTCTTCGACTTCTCCAGTGCGTTCATCACCATCCAGCCGCTGCTCCTGAGGGACAAGCTGGAGTGGACTGGAGTGGACAGGGCAGGAGTGGACTGTGACCTGGCTGAGTGGATCCTGGACTACCTCACAAACCGGCCCCAGTTTGTGAGAGCCCGGGACTGTGTGTCTGACCTCATGACCTGCAGTGTGGGGGCGCCCCAGGGCACGGTCCTCGCGCCCTTCCTCTTCACCCTCTACACTGCAGACTTCAGACACAATACGGACAGCTGTGTCCTGCAGAAGTTCTCTGATGACTCCGCCATCATTGGTCTCATCACAGACGATGATGACACGGAGTACAGAGGACTAACGCAGGACTTTGTGGACTGGTGTCAGCGGAACCACCTTCTCATTAACGCAGGTAAGACCAAGGAGATGGTGGTGGACTTCCACAGATGCCATTCTACTGCCCCCCCACCAGTGAACATCCAGGGAAGGGACATTGAGAGAGTGGACTCTTACAAGTATCTGGGTGTTCATCTGAACAATAAACTGGACTGGACTCATAACACAGATGCACTGTACAGGAAGGGCCAGAGTCGGCTCTATCTCCTGAGGAGACTGCGGTCCTTTGGAGTGAGAGGGCCACTCCTGAGGACCTTCTATGACTCTTTGGTGGCATCAGCCATCCTGTACGGTGTGGTCTGCTGGAGCAGCAGCGTCACAGAGAGGGAGAAGAAGAAACTGGACAAGGTCATCAGGAAGTCCAGCTCAGTCCTGGGCTGTCCTCTGGACTCGGTGCAGCAGGTGGGGGACAAGAGGGTCCTGGCTAAACTCATGTCTATGCTGGACCATGAGTGTCGCCCCCTGCAGGACGCTCTGTCGGCTCTAGAGAGCAGCATCAGTGACAGACTGATTCACCCTCGCTGTGTTAAAGAGAGATTTCGCAGATCTTTCCTTCCTGCTGCTGTCAGACTGTACAATGATCAATGCTAGTCATGTTCATGTGTCATCTCCATAGTAATAATTACATGTGCAGTATTATTTAAAGTCACTTACCTGCTACTTATTTATGTAACAACCACTGCCCATCACTGCACTGTACACAATCATCTGAGTCATTTTATTGTAGTGATATTATATATGACTGTACTGGAGTCACTTTAACTGCGAAGAGGTGGAGCCTGAAGTGTCTTCCCCCTTCAGGAGACAAACTGGAGGGGAATGTAGTGTGACTCTTCTTATCAGTTTCTTCTCATGCCCTCTCATGACCTTTTCTCTCCAGACCCCCTGTAAAAACTCAAAGCAGATGTGGTTGCACAAACAGAAAACCAGTGTTGTGCAGTAACGCGTTACTAATAATGCGTTACTGTAACGCCGTTACTGTTGACAGTAACTAATACTGTAACGCGTTACTTTTAAAATAAAGGAACTCAATTACCGTTACTAAACGGCGCGTTACCGCGTTACTGAACCTACTCATTTTGAAACTGGCATCATGTGCGCGACTCGCATAGGCACAGGGGAATTTTTTTTCTCCCTTTGGTAAGGGCGGGATAAGTAATGATGATTGGCTAAAGCAGAGTAAGATTTCATGTTGAGCCAATCAGAGACACCCAGTGGGCGGTGGGCGGGTATCTACACACAATCCCAGCACACAGTAGCGCGCACGCACAATCCACACACCCCGTGTCAGATGGCGAGCCCCGAGTCGAAGACAGAAGTATAGGCAGTCTTTTAACCTCGTCGAGGTAAAAGGTCAAAACGTACATGTTACGTGCACATTGTTTACCTGGCCAGCCAAATGATATCTCTCTGTATTTCCTATACAGCGCGATACCGCTGGTACAGCGATGAGTCATGGATTCTTCCAGGCAAGCACATTGTGTCAAAGACCAAAGACTTTGTCCACGTCCAATATAAGCAACTCGAATTTAATGAAGCATCTCTGGACGGCGCACGCTTCTGTTAAACTAGTGGCCCTCAGCAGGCCCCATGATGATAATCGCATGCGAGGTGCTGTTAACAATGAAGGAGAGAGGAGTAGGAGGAGAGGAGGAAGAGGAGATGAGGAGGAGAGGAAGGGGCAGAAGAAGCAGGCCCCATGATGATAATCGCATGCTAGGTGCCGTTAGCAATGAAGGCCACGGTGACGGAGCCACGCCAGCCAAGCACCAAAAGCTGTGTAATGCACTGTAAAAAAAAAAATCCAAATTATTTGACATTTTTTAACTAAAAAAAAAGTAACGCATTAGTTACTTTCCTAGGTAACTAGTTACTTTTATAGTGTAGTAACTCAATTACTAACTCAGTTACTTTTTTGGGTTAGTAACTAGTAACTGTAACTAATTACTTTTTCAAAGTAACGTGCCCAACACTGCAGAAAACACAATACATCTTCTAACTCCTCCATCGTAGTCATTTTTATTTTCTACATTGTGCAGTGATCCTGTGCCTTTTAACCTTACACTGTTGTGTTTTTTTAGTTGATTGTACATACTTATTATTATTTATCTTAATTAATTAATTAATTAATGTATTTATTTATCTTAATTCAGGTGAAAAACGCTGCTTATCAGTTAATCGTTAATCGATCGATAAGGTCAGTCAACTATAGATTAATGAATTAATCGATAATTTGCATCCCTAGTATGTGCTGGTAGAAGGCCACTGGAGATGTTTGTTGTTCCAGTTTCATTGACAAAATACATTTCCATTCTCAGTTGGTGGCACCTGTTTATACAAGTTTTGTCATTTAAAATAAAGAAATTCCAGTTTGGTCCCTTTGGTGAACCTTTCTCAACGCATCTGAAAGTTTATGTCTTGTCATTTTTTATTTCAGCTGTGAAATCACATCCCGTCTAGTTACTTCTGTCACCTAGGCATTTGGTTTTGTTCACCTTGTTTCCCTGTGTATAATGCAGTCAAGTGTCATAAATGCCTCGTCAAAATGAGCTACCAGTACCGTATTTCAACGGTGGCGTCATCGATTTACACCCCCCCCCCCCCGTCAAAATACGCTACCAATTTCCTAATGTTGTGAACATGTTCAAACATGGAAATAAAACCTTTCTGATTGTGATTCTTACGTTTTTCGTTTACAGTTGTATAGATTCAAAGCTAACCTCTGCAGTTTTACAATTATGTCTTTAGATTAGAGTTTTTTGGATTAGAGAGTTGTATGCTGTTTGCATACAGTGTCTTTAGTCATGTAAAATTTCAACTCATTTATATACTGTATCCATAGGCAGTTCATTTCGACAGTCGTATTACGCTATCAAATAAGGCTCCGACTGAAGGTAGCTCATTTTGACAGCCCACTTGACCCATCAAATAGTGCTCCCACTGTAGAATCACCATTATTTATGCATTTATATGAATATAGGTAAAGGTAGCTCAGCCTCAGATTCTTCCCTCATCTGGGGTATTTCATCATCACATTCTATAACCTTAAAACCACAAATAGGACATAGGCTGTTTATCTCTTTATTAAAAAGTATTTTTTGGGGTTTGGGTTTAAAACTATGCTGTGTGTATGCTCTAAAAGAGATTATTGATAAATACAATAGGCAGAACTCATCAGTTTATGTGTTTTTTAGATGCATCCAAAGCATTCGTTAGGGTGAATCACCAGAAGTTATTTATGAAGTTGATTCAGAAGGGTGTACTCAAATACATTATGTGTATGTTGATGTATTGGTATACACAGCAGACAAATGCAGATTTAGTGGGGAAACGGTGAGTTTGCCCAATTTAGGATCAGCAATAGGGTCAGACAGGGGGGGATTCTGTCCCCAGTTTTATTTAATTGGTATCTGGATGAACTGTCATCAAAGCTTAAAACATGTAAAACTGGTTGTGTGGCTGGAAATCTTGTTGTGAATCATTTAATGTATGCAGATGACCTGGTCGTTTTTAGTCCGAGCACCGCTGGTCTCCAGCAGCTACTCAACATCTGTTCAGCTTATGGTGTGGAGCACGATAAAAAAAAGTATAATGCAACCAAGAGTCTGGTCATGATCTGTAGGACCAGAGAAGACAAGCACATGCCTGTCGAATGTTGTGTTGACTGTTATAACAAAAAATAAATATCCTGGGCATGTCATTACTACAGACATGGCAGATGATGATGATATTTATAGACAATGTAGGATGCTCTATGCTCAGGCAAATACTCTTATGCGCAAGTATGGCGCTTGTACAAATGGTATAAAGTTTTATTGTTTAAATCGTATTGTACACCACTGTACACAGCCCACCTCTGGATTACAGTAATTGCAAAAGCCAGTTTGCAAAGACTGCAGGTGGCCTACAATGACGCTTTGCGGGTGCTTTTGAGGAGGCCATGATTGACGAGTGCGACTGACATGTTTCTTACTGCATGAGTGAACACTCTGCAAGCTATACTAATAAGAACTTTAAGAACTTTAATGTATAGTTTTATCTGCAGACTGAACAAATCAGACAATGGAATAATAATGGCTCTCACAAATTTGAGACTCAGTGCAATACAATGTCAGTCCAATATGTGGAAACATAAATGTGGAAACATAAATATTTATTGTTTTGTAGACCATGAGAATAAAGATGAATTTATTTAGGCCTGAGCGCTAAAGCGTAGGGCCTATTGTAACTGTTCTGCAGTGCGAAGCATAGTGGCACTCATGTCAAGGACTGGTGCCCGCTGACATGGCACGGTGGCACCGCCCGTGGCCGTAACAGTGGGCAAATTGCAATTGTTCACCCCAAAACATTGCTGGCCCGCGTGCGCTGAGACAGAGCGTGAAGTGCTCTCCTGTTTCAAAGCATAGTGGCACTCATGTCAGTGAACTGTGCCCGCTGACATGGCATGGTGGCACTGCCCGTGGCCACGACAGTGGCAAAATTGTAACCAGAGCGCAAAGCGCTCTCCTGTTTCCAAACACTCAATGCCACACTATAGTGACACTCATGGCATCCAATAGTACAGACTGGCACTGCCCACTGCCGCGATAGCGGCCTAATTGTAATTGTTAACCATCGTAAACGCCAAAAATGTATATTGGGCAAGTGAGTAATCGATGAGGTCAGTGCACTCGTCATTGACAATGGACCCCACGGGTGCGTTACTGGACGCGAGCCCTTTCCATTGGTATATATAGTGCCACCATATTGTTATTGTTCTGTTTTTATTTTATTATTATTATTATTATTATTATTATTATTATTATTATTATTATTATTATTATTATTATTATTTTCCTCACCCCCTTTTTTCAGGTTTCAGGTACGAGGGACTGAAGATGGAAATTAGCCACGCTGGCTATAATATTTACATATTTACATTTTAAATGTTCATTAATATGTGCTGTCCCTTTACAAATAAATAAATCAGAATTAAATCAGGGGGTCCTCGGGTTACGACGTTGATCCGTTCTTAAGACGCGTCGTAACCCGAATTTCGTCGTAAGTCGGATTTTGACTTTGGTCTTCCAACCAAAGCACCAATAACCTTTCCATCTCAATAATTAGACCACTACGCTGCTTGGTTATCACTGCCGCTTTCATAGGAGCAGATCAGAGCCCACATCAGGTACTTCCGCCCACATTGGGCACGCACACGAGGCCGTCTTCTCCGCCCTACAACCACAACAGAGCGTATTCTTCCGCCGTGCGCCGCGCGCCGTTCGCGTTTGTTTACGTCCCTTACCACGCTAAACCGCGTAAGACGGAATGACGCGTAATTTTTTTTTTTTTTAAATGGGGGCGCGTTCGTAACCACGAAACGTCGTAAGTCGAGACCGTCGTAACCCGAGGACCCCCTGTACTTCCCACAGACGAAAACTCAAAAAAATGTGCACAAAATTCAAGAACGCCAAAAAAGGAATTTACAAATAATCTGTATTAAAAAATCCTAAAAAATGGCTCGACAGCGCCCCCTGAAAAATCAAAATATACTGCGCCTAAGGCTATACCCGAAAAATCAACTTCCTCTGGGTGGTGGATAAGTCATGTCGTTCCGAACCAAAAAATATATTATGCCGTTGCTAGGTGACCAACAGGAAGTCGGCCATATTGGACCGAACACGTGACCCGGCACCAAAGGTGCATTTTCCTGTCCTCGTATTTTAACAAACTCCTCCTAGGGTTTTTGACCCAGACTCTCCAGAATCGTGCTGTATCTTCTAGACAAGTGGGACATTAAAAGTTATTAAAAGCGTTCTAAAAGAGTGAACGGTGTTTCCGTGACAACGGCATGAATTTTGGGTTCGTTTTTGCAACTCTCCATCAAACTTCGACGAGTGATAATTCGCTCGTACTTTGGCCGATTTCACTCAAACTTTAATCGTTGGACACCCCGGCCTTGAACAGATTGATATGAGAAAATCTGAAATGGGCACTATAGTGCCCCCTAGGGAGATTGCATAGAAGTGCAAAATTTTACTTTGTCGTAGACATACCAAATTTGGTACACACATTTGTGACAGGGTCTCGATAAAACAGGGGAATCCCCCTTTGGCGCTACTCGCAACGGGATTGGCAGGCGAGCGAGCATGGGAAAATATGTGACCCACCACGGCCAAATAGGACACATATGATCCCGGAGGGGTTTTGAGTTATTCACAGATTCTGAAAGTATATATTCTAAGCTTTCCAATGATGTCTTACACATGAAAATTTGACCATCTTTGAAGAAGTTGTCACTATTTGAAAGCAGGCACAGTAGATTTTCGAAAGCCCTGAAAAAAGCTAGTAAAGTTTGCTCTCTTCAGCCCTCCTTGCTAAGCTAAGCCCAGGCGGCAGGGGGTGGCAGTAGCTCAGTTGGTAGAGCATATGCCTCGTCATCCAGGGGTTGGCGGTTCGAATCCCGCTCTTGACGGGTTGACCGCATGTGATCCCAGCTCCCACAGATGAGCGTTGACCTTTGTCTTTGTCAGTCATTCTCCTCCATGTCTGCGGTAGGCTACAGAATGCGGTCAGTTTGCCAAATTTATTTAAATGTTCGATTACGAGCAGTGTGACTCTGAAGCAGTGAGGACTGAGCGGTCTGGCATTTGGACACATGCCAGAAGGGCCGCGGCCGCGTGTCTCATGTCCGTGCGCACACTTCTTCGGGTGGTTAATGCACATCGAGAAGTAGCGGCAGTGTTACCGCAAAAGGAAGTGGTGGAACCTGGAGTCCAAGCAGTGGAACCAGTCCTGAGAGCGCACGAAAGCGTTCTCACTAAAACAAAACCCGCAACAGCGCAGCGGCGCCAGGCGCCTCGGTCAGAGGAACTGTGAAATACACGCATATTTATACACGCAATATAAAGCTGACTACTTCACGGATTTAGCCTATCGCGGGTTATTTTTACAATGTAACCCCAGCGATAAACGAAGAACCAAAGTACTGAGCCGCATCAGAGGGATCAAAGAGCCGCATGCGGCTCTGTAGCGATTAGTTACAATTAATGCCTTTTGTTCGACCAACGTCTTGATCGACAATTAATTGTAAGTCGATTAATTGTTGACATCCCTAGTTGGCATACAGTGAATGTAGGGTGACATCAGGTAATTTGAGCCATCAGCTAAAATGAGACATTTAAGGTTTGAGCATCCTAGCTCTTTAAATGTTAGCAGCCAATGGCTGCAAACTATATCAAATGCATGCTACAACTGTACTTGATAGAAAACAATACATTTGATTGGTGTATGGTTGGTATGGTGGGCGGGACAATGCCACACTTACATACTACTGAGGAGAACTGTGAGGTTAGTGGCCTGGCAAACAATTCTTTCTTGAAACTTATAAGGTTGATAAATCATTAAAAAATTGACCTTCAGCTATAAAAAATAGGCTAAATGCATGTTGTGTCAGCCTTTATCAGATATGATGCTGAATTTTTGCTTAGCTAAACTATTTTTCATGAAATTAGTATTTTTGGTGGTGGCTCAATTTACCTTAATGTACTGAGGTAAATTGAGCCATCACTTCAGCTAAAATGAGCCACCTTCAGAGTTAGCTTTAGCTAATACAGTGGTACCTCACCTTACGAAATTAATTCGTTCCAGAAGTGGTTTCGTAACGTGAAAAATTCGTAAGTTGAGTAGCTATTTCAATGGAAAAAGCCTGATTCGTTCCAAGGCCCCGATCCAAGTTTTTTTTTTATAGTGTAACTTTTTTTTATAGTGTAACTTTTTTTTATAGTGTAACAATGTGTTCTGCATCCTGATTGGTTTCTCAGACTGGATTTAAACTTTTCTCATGTTTGTCTCTCGTTTAAACACTCAAACTTTCATAGATTTTCAACAAAATGTATCAATATTGAAGTGTGGGGGGAAGCGGGAGGGGGGAGAAAACTGCGCGGACACGTGTGCGCAGCATGACCCCGCGCAGAGCTGACAGCAGGACTAGACCAAGGTCTAAACCTGAACTGGACCAGGACTAAACCAGGACTAAACCAGGACTAAACCTGGACTAAACCTGGACTAAACCAGGTGGATTAAAGCGCCGCGTGCGGGTCTATTTCCTGGTTTCTCACGAGTCACAGCTGAGGCGAGCAGCGAGGAGGAGACCGCAGGGAGGAGGAGACCGCAGGGAGGAGGGGACCGCACGCAGTGTGAGCGCATGTGAGCGTGGCTCCTCCTGGTTTAGTCCAGTGTTAACCTTTCCTGTTCTCGTCCCCTAACCGTGGTTGGGGAGCACAGGGGAGATCGTCTTCTCCAGGGCCGGAGACAGCGTTCCCTCCGGGGTTAACTCCCTTGTGGACCTCGTGCGCTTGCGGTGGATGAGAATGCAAATAAAAGGGAGTGGTTTTGCTGCAGAGTGGGGCTTTATTAGCTCACTACACTGTAGGAGTAGCACCTTTTTACCCTCTACTTGCCCGATCGCCGTCTCTGTCTCTCCCCTGAGAGAGCACACGCGGACACACACCCAGACCGACCCGGTTCCACTGCTCCGCGGAGCCATACATACAGCGCCCCCGGCGCGCGCACACTCACTCACTCTCTCTCTTTCTTCTGCACTGAGCTATAGACACAATATAGACACATCTCACAACACCAGGTTTAGTCCTGGTTTAGTCCAGACCACCGCGGCTCCTCTAGACATGGCTCTTGCATGGCTCTCGCTCACATGCGCTCACACTGCGTGCGGTCCCCTCCTCCCTGCGGTCTCCTCCTCGCTGCTCGCCTCAGCTGTGACTCGTGAGAAACCAGGAAATAGACCCGCACGCGGCGCTTTAATCCACCTGGTCTAGTCCTGGTTTAGTCCTGGTTTAGTCCTGGTTTAGTCCTGGTTTAGTCCAGGTTTAGTTCTGATCCAGTCCAGGTTTAGACCTTGGTCTAGACCTGCTGTCAGCCCCGCGCCGGGTCATGCTGCGCACACGTGTCCGCGCAGTCTTCTCCCCCATCCCGCTTCCCCCCACACTTCACTATTAATACGTTTTGTTGAAAATCTATGAAAGTTTGAGTGTTTAAACAGAGACAAATGTGAGAAAAGTTTAAATCCAGTCTGAGAAAAGCGTATAATGTGTGTAGCTGAGCGCGCATTATTTGAATTTTTGAGATTTCGCGTTTCGTAACTTGAATTTTCTTTCGTATCTAGAGACAAAAATTTACCGTGAAGGCGTTTCGTAACTTGAAATTTTCGTTTGTTGGGTCATTCGTAAGGTGAGGTACCACTGTATTTTGATGGTATAGGCTATTAGCATAGCATTTTGATGATATGTAGACCTGCTTATCCACATCTTCTGTTCTATTTATCCCTCCTGGATATACTTTTGGGTTCAATAAATCAAACAATATTTATAAAGCGCTTTTCATACAAAATTGTAGCACAAAGCGCCTTACAGTGGTTAAGGATTAGAAGATTGACTTTTATTGATCTCACACAGGAGAAATTGTTCTATGTTAGACCCGGGGACCAACCCCATGATTTTGTTATTTAGTCTTGGTCAGGCCCTAAGCTGGAGGATTTTAGCTATGGCGCATGTTTGGGTTGGTGGGGGAAACCGGAGTGCCCGGAGGAAACCCACCCAAACATGCAAACTCCACACAGAAAGCCTCGGGCGACCCAAACCTTCTTGCTGTGAAGCACGAGTGCTAGCCACTCAGCCACTGTGCTGCCAGAGGGAAAAAAAATAAAAATAAAAAATGGACAAACAGACGAACAAACAAACAGACAAGCAAACAAACAGAGGACAAACAAGCAAACAGACGAATAAGCAGACGAACAAACAAACAAACAAACAGGTGGACAAACAAACAAAAGAAACGAAAGACAAGCAAACAGATGACCAAAGTCAATCAAAGGCCAAGCTAAACAGGTGAGTTTTGAGCCCACTCTAAAAAACATGAACGTTCTCTGCAGCCCTGAGCTCCTGTTGTTATGTGATGTTTTATTTAGTGTGTTAGAATTACTAATATGTTTTTATGATGAATAAATGAATGTTTTGCTTTGCATTTTTGGTGGCTCATTTAAGCTGGTAAGTGGCTCAATTTAGCTGACCGGGTGGCTCATTTTACCTGAACACTGATCGTTAAAAAAATGTGGGACAGCTGATGTTTTATAAGCTGTAAAACCTAAATGATTAAATGTTATACAATAATTCAACCCTAAAATATTAAAGATTGTATTTATTAACTCAAATAAATATAAACCAGTGTCATAGTTTTTTACGACTTTCCTAAGACATTAACCAAAATGTGGCTCAAATTACCTGATGTCACCCTATGTTGAACACATATGGCAGAATTGACAATAAAGCTGACTTTGATCTTTGATCTTTTGATCTTTGATATGTTAAGTCAAAGTAGGCCTATACTACAAAATTTACTTATAGTCAGGAAGTACTAATAGCATAGCAAGTAACCAATATAATAAAAAAAAGAAATAAAATATGTAATAAAATACCAAGGTACAGGTAATTATTATTATTATTATTATTATTATTATTATTATTATTATTATTATTATTTCAGGCCTGTCAGAAGTGGAACACAGTGTTTAGACTCCAAACAAATGAACGTGTGCAAATAACACAATTACAGAATCATTAATTTGCTGCATAGTTTTATTACTCTGACAGTTGCAGAAGAAGAGAGAAGAGTTTTAATTTGCTGCATAGTTTTATTACTCTGACAGTTGCAGAAGAAGAGAAAAGAGTTTTAATTTGCTGCATAGTTTTATTACTCTGACAGTTGCAGAAGAAGAGAGAAGAGTTTTAATTTGCTGCATAGTTTTATTACTCTGACAGTTGCAGAAGAAGAGTTTTGGTGATCGGCGCGCGCACGTACGCGTCAGACGTGCACTTTTCCGGTGCGCGGGGCTTCACTTCCTGCAGGGCATCCGGGCATCCGGGCTGTGTTCAGGTATAAACATGGCGACAGCAGCGGCAGGAGAAGACCTGCGGAAGGAGCTGACGTGTTCCATCTGTCTGGATCTGTTCAAAGACCCTGTCATCCTCAAGTGTGGACATAATTTCTGTCGCTATTGTATTTGTATGCACTGGGACGAAAATGGCGACGACTACGGCTACCAGTGTCCAGAGTGCCGATCGGTTAGTCTCAGCACACTGTCATGGGAACAGTTTTTCTTTCTTTCAGCTTTGCTATAATCTTATTTTGTATCCATATTTGCTTCGCCTTTCTTATTTCCCACACATCGCTAACCAAACTGCTACAAGTGTGAGCTTCCTACGCGTGTAAAGCGTGACAAGTTTTGGCAATACTTCCCTTCCATCTAAAAGCTGAATATTAACAGTTTCTGTAAAATAAACGGTAAGACACTGCAAAAAAAGTAAGAATGACAGTGGCGTTAGTTAAGCTACAACCATGCCATACACTTGTCATCTTTGTACTTGGTATTGAAATCTAACAGATTAACATTTCTAGGTTTTTAACAAGAGGACCTTCACCAAAAATTACCCAGTCCAGAACCTTGTGGACAGACTGGCCGACCTGGAGTGCCTGAGCTCGGCTCCCAAATCTCCCAAACCGCCCAATGTGGAGGGGAAGTGTGGTCAGCACGGAGAGGACCTGAAACTTTACTGTCAGACTGATAAGAGGCCCATCTGTGTGGTCTGCAGGGAGTCCAGAACACACAGGTTGGTTTAGTAAATTGTTTTTTTTTCTTTTTCTTTTACAGAAATCCGCACATAGTTTTTAGTTTTAGTGACTCAGCAGCTGTGCTTTTGGAAAAGACATTACTTCTCTTTTGTCAGCCTTGGCTACATTTGATACCATGGCTCCACATATTTTGACTTGCATACCAGACCTTGGAAGCTTAAGACATTGATAAAGACCTTTATAAAGGGAAGGTAAACGTGGACTTTAAAGGAAAAGTAACGTTTTTTTTACAATCTGAGCCTTCTTTCGGCAATAAAACAAGTAGTTTTACTCACCCATAGCAGTTTGGTGTCAATTGGAGCAGTAACGCAGAACTTATGTTGAGCCGTTCTGTTCTACTAATGATCCCGTATCCGTTAGCGTGAGTGCTCGGGGCACTGATTTGCGGTCTCCAAATAACACAAACTTTAGCACTTTTCAAATCACAGAAGATCGCTGTGTCAGGGTAGACTTTTAGTAGATTCCAAAACGGCCTGAAACCCGATATCGCAACAGAAAAGCAAAGTTCAGAGCGGTGTTAGCTTCTTTCGGACTAGCGGTGTTTACAAAACACCTGAGTTCACGCATGCGCACTGTCCTCTCTGATGACGTCATCAAATGAAACTATAGCTGGATATCGGGTTTCAGGCCGTTTTGGAATCCACTAAAAGTCTACCCTGACACAGCGATCTTCTGTGATTTGAAAAGTGCTAAAGTTTGTGTTATTTGGACACCGCAAAGTAATGCCCCGAGCACTCACGCTAACGGATACGGGATCATTAGTAGAACAGAACGGCTCCAACATAACTTCTGCGATACTGCTCCAATTGACACCAAACTGCTATGGGTGAGTAAAACTACTTGTTTTATTGCCGAAAGAAGGCTCAGATTGTAAAAAAACGTTACTTTTCCTTTAAGGTTGTGAGTGAGGAAGCAAAGAAATTTCTGTCAATATTGCAGTGGGAAAAATGGGAAACAGATTGTAAGCTAGCCTGATTTACTGTTTTAGACTTTGACAAACTTTTATTGATCCACATGGGAAACTGTTTTAGTTTTAGTATTTGTTTAGCCATTTTGTGTGTTTGTTTTAGACATCATGAGGTCGTGCCACTGCCCGAAGTTGCAAATGAGATGAAGGTAAATAAACATTTCCATTTTTAAAACCTTCCTTTTTATTAATGATAATTTTTCTTTAGATGGAGTTAAAATTGAGACTATTGGAGCTAAATTGGCATAAGGGTCAGTATGTTAATGTGATGAGTGTAGACAAACGCACCAAAGATGAAGTCAGGGTATGTATTTAGCTATGAATACTTTGAATTTCTATTTATTTTATTGCTGCTTTGAATACTTTTTTTAATCTTGGCCCAGAGGAGGAAGGAGAGGCTGAAGGACAAGATTGAAGGTGATGTTGGGGCTTTAGTTCAGTTCTTGTTGGATGAGAGGGACTCACTGTTGGACAGTCTTGATGCAGAGGAAGTGGCTACTATGGCTGTAATCGACGAAAACCTGAAAGCGGCAGAAGAAGAACACACAGCGGTGACCAAAGCCATCACAGATATCCAGTCACACCTTGGAGGAAAGACCAGATTTGAGGTTAGTCTACATAAACTATATACTGCCCCTGTTGAGGTGCCCCACTGGTATTGAAGAATGGGTCAAACGCAGAGGATAAAGTGTATCTTGTCTACCCTTAAAGCCCCAGTGTGTAGGATTCGTAGCGCATAGGTGGATGGTGCTATTGCACTTTCTGTTTTAGCTACGGCAGACCTCGAGGGTCACCCGGGCGCGCCGTAGCGCGGACAGCTCTCGTACCCGTGCATGAGCCGCGCGCCGCTACTGTATAAATAAAACGCGGTCCCGTTTATTTTTTTCTTTTCTCATGAAAACACACACATTCCCGATCATGTACCATGACACTCTACACATCAAATGAAACCTTACAGTCTCCTCTTTTTGACACATGGGGCTTTTATACGGAAAAGCACAAAACGAGGTTAGCTTACCTTAGAATGCTTTGCACAGGTCAAACTCTGTATTTCACCATAAACTTGCTCTCAATTTGTCCGTAAGGATCCAGCGAATAAAATCCAGTAAAACAATTTAGTCCAAAACACGTGTTAGATCCATTACGACGTCTGATCCGGCAGCATGCTTGTGTTGTTTACCCAAAACCACGAGCCTTGCCGAAGGCGAAGGCGGAGCCCAAATGTCCTTCTGCGGCTCTCGTATTCAAAATGGCTGCCTCTGCATGGGGAAGATCCCCCTTTTATGTGACTATATCTAAGTCCAAAAGAATACTTTGATTTCATGATGGAAGTGAAAAGGCTTGGAAAACAATGTATTTTTGAATGGGTATCTTCAATTTCAGTAATTAACGGGTAAAAATCTTACACACTGTCCCTTTAAATAAGTATTTTTTTACTGTAGTAGTTATTAAAGTTGTTATGGTGTAAGTAAGCAAGTAAGTGAGGATCTTTTCTTATCATTATAAAGCACAAATAAACTTCTTTTGTCTTGCCCTGTGTGTCTTAATATTTTAAGAAACTGTGCTTCATTTCAGTAACTTTTTTGCACATGTTAAACTCAATTTTCCCTTTTCCCACAGAGCCTGTCTCAATCATACAATGAGTAAGTATTTACATTATTTTTAACGTAAATGAAAATATTGTTCAATTCAGTATGAGGCAATCGTTTTATTTTTCTCTGACAGAACTATATCGTTTGACTCCTTCGACCCAGTGGATTGTCAGACGGACTTCTCTGAATTCTCAGGTCCCTTCCAGTTGATTATGTGGAAGAAGATGATGCATGTTCTACATACAAGTAAGTTTAACAATTCAGCAGTGTATTTGACCTTAAACTGAATAAACACTAGTACTAAACTGATGGATATTGGCAGTGCTATATGCATCTTTTGTTTATTAAGAAGACAAGTTGTATTTTATCAGCTTTTAGATAAATGTATGATTTTGATTTTCATAAGAATAAAAAGTCCCCTTCTGTTTGATCCAGACAATATTTTTTTCCTTTATTCTGCCAGTGCCTCAGAACCTCACCCTGGACCCCGACACGGCTCATCCAAACCTGCTGATCTCGGACTTTGACACAAAAGTGGAGGAGAGCAGGATCCGTATACAGGAGCCTGATCTGCCCGCTCGCTTCACACGCTTCTGTGGCGTCCTGGCCACGGCCATGTACAGCAGTGGGCAGCACTACTGGGAAGTGGACGTGCGCGACAAGGGCGTGTGGTACCTGGGTGTCACCACAGAGTGCAGCAACAGGAAGGGCTTTGTCAACCTTACGCCCTCTGCTGGCTACTGGAGTCTGTGTCTTCAGGACCGTCTCTATGCCAACGGAGAGGACGGGCGCATCCTGGTGGCTGAATACTGGAACTCCCCTCGTGTTGGCGTCTATCTCGACTACGACAACGGGCGCCTGAGTTTCTATGACGCTGTGACGATGAAGAGACTCTACATGTTTAACACGTGTTTTGACGAGCCGGTGTACCCATTCTTCAGCCCAGGAAAGAACGACCCAGGCAGCAGGCTGCAGATATGTTATTATTACTGAGATTCACTCAGCCAGTTACAAAGGAGACTGTCTGGAGTAGATTGTACTGTACTGTCTTAATGGTAGTAAAGGCTTACGTAGGCTTTAGAAACAGCTCAATATGGACGAGGTTCTCTCCCTTAAAGTTCTTGCCACAGCAAATCTCCTGCCTTCTAACATGCAGTGATTTGCACATTATATTAATTTTGGCACATGTTCGACTTGGGACTAGCACAAAGAGTACACCGGCTTGTGACTCGTGGCTGGATTTGTAAATGAACATTAAGTTTTAAATCTTTCCATTACAGACTCTAGTCTGTGAAGACTTCTCCACATTCGCCATTTGAATGTATATGAATTGGTCTTATTCAGGCTGTTTGTGCTGTGCTGCTTTGGCAGTCACAACACAAAATGTAGTTATCACATTGATATCTTGTGCTATCCCCTCAGCAATGGCCCATTTGTGCTAAAGCTTGTACTGATTATTTCTAGGCTTTGATTGCGCTCATATTGGTTAGTACATGTTTTGGCCTATCTGTGAATCTGCAGCTTCTTTCAGTGGGTGGTGATATTAACGTCAGAGTCATGCCACTACGCTTTGTTGGATATTTTACTGTCCTTATTAATAGTATGCTGTGTAAGTGTGAAAGTGAGCACATACAAGATGGAGATGAAAGTCTTCTGTCTGTTTTACAAGGTCTTCAGTCATTCCATCAACACGCTTTTAGTTCTAATCTTTTTATGTTAAAGATTAATTCTTAGAATGTGAATTACTTTGTCATTACTTGGTGTATATCACATATATTAAGATATGAAAAGTTCTGTTAAGTATTTAATTTGGAAATGTCTTTTATTCAGGGCTGTGTTATGATTGTCCTAGCTGCGATAAAAATCAGACACAGCATGACCTATTTTACTTTATTGTACATTTTCACTTTTTATTTTGAAATATATTTTTAATTTTATCCTACTAATGCTGCAGGTGTCACATTGCCTCAAGGCGCAGGTTGTGAGTGAATGTTCTGCCATTGGAGGGGGATGATTCATGACTTTTTTCAGTGTAGTTATAAACATGCTGTTATTAATAAAAGCTTATATCAGCAGGAGTGCCTTTTTCAGTATGTATGAATGTGCGTGTGTGTATATATATTATACATACATAAAATGTGTGTTAATAATAGAAATATATAGCCTACTTAATAAAAATTTTCACACTGAAATGTACCTAAACTTACAAGTTTGCAGTCAGTGTCTCAGACAGCCGCTAGAGGGCATAAGACCATTGTTTACAAGTGACTAGTATTTTTAAATACAATTTATCCCAAGGTCAACACATTTTTCAAAGATGCACGCATTTATAATCATACTATAATTCGATTTTTGTTAAAATGGACAGCTGATCATCCTGTGTCATTCTTTATTTACAATCATACCGTTGTCATGGTTACATAGGTGTACGGTAGTATTTGTATGACTCGCCTGACTACACACTGGAGGCTTCACAACAGTTTCATGGCTGGTGTCTTTACATGTGCTTTCTTAGAGACTAAATGTATGGAAAAGACAGAGTCAGGTGAAATGGATGATTACAACACAATTTGAGCTGTAAACAAGACTTATGACAATATTAGAAACACAGTTAGTGATAAATATATGAAAATACCCTGTCCCTAAAGCTGGTGTTATGAGTCACAAATACAAATACTGAAAACTATGTAAAGGTGCTTGACGCTACAACAAGATGATTGTAGATTAGAATACACTGATAAATGAGGACTATACATAAGCATATATTACTCTTTGCAAACTATATACTTCTTATAGTATTTTGTGCAATGTTAACAACTTTCAACAGTACAATTTGGCAAAAAAAAAAAAAAACTGAGTGGATGGGGGCTCTATTAAAATAATGCTACAAGATGATGCATTTATGAACAATGTTTTGGCAAAGAGGAAGGAGCTCAAACACACCAATTAGAAAAAATAATTTGGAGAACAAATTATGTAGAAAAAAAAATCATAAATAAATTATATATATATATGTATATATATAAAAAATACAACAAATAATGTACACAACATTGTTCTACCGACATGTGGCTACATGGCATGACCTTCTGCACACACTCCACTCCTTTAGTCTAAATGGTTTTACAATAGAGTAACATTAATTCATTATATACAGCCATAATATGCATATGTACAACTATGTCGAATGAATACAAAGTGCAAGAACTACTGGAGTATAAAGAAATTTGGTTATTAGAAGAAAAATGGATGAAAATTAAACTTGATGACATACAAAGGTGTAACCTTCTAGAATAATATACAGTATAATGGGACAGTAATTGTGCTTTTGATGCTTATCTTTGGATATAACCAAAACAAACAACATGCATAAATACAGGTCATCAAAATTAAACATATGTCCAATGACAAGGTGCAAAAAAATAAATAAAAGGTAAAATTTGTGGTACATACACACACGTTTGCATGTGTTGTGTTGTAAGGCAGTAACGTTGGGCAAATACTTCGAGCTTACTGACATGCGACGCTTGCTTATCTCACATCGGCCATTTTATTAAAGATATGCCTATTTGGGTTAATATGATTTGAAATATAAAGCAAATTTTCCATGTTATGACCATATTTTGAACCGTACATTGAAGTTACACACAGCTCTGGAAAACACGTTAACACTCCAATGAATGGACTCCCTCAGATTATTTTGGTGACTAGAAAATAAACACAAATTAACCTTTGTAATTTATGGAATTCTTTTAAAGGGATGACATCAAGACATTTGAAAATCACTATTAAAGAATTCAAGATTGACTTCAGATTAAGATAATAGCAATACTGTTTTGACAAATTAAGAATATACTTTAAATTTAGTGGAATAACAGAAATAGGTTGGCTTGGAGGGATATTGCAGTGGTCTCTTATTTTCTAGAGCTGTCTGTGTTTTAAAACTTCTCCAGTGTTAGTGAAAGCCGGTAGGACTTCTTGCGCCTGTGTCTCTACTGCAGGTATCGGTAAACTTTAAAGCAGTGGTTCCCAGAGTCGGCTACAGCCACATGCCCGTCTGAGGTGAGAGCCAGCCCCTGGGGTCCATACAGAGGGTCCGCTGATGTGTTGATATAAGACAGGAACGAGCCTGTACTGTCAAACACCTGTGTACACAAATATAGATTACATTCAGTAAGTAGTACAAGTATAGTGCAACAAATGTTTAGCATTGGACTAGAAGGAACGCAGAAAGAACTACACTAAAAGGCGCACGGTGTACCTTTTCTAAACGAGCATATGCCACCTACATGTTTCCAATATTCAACAGTATTTTCACTTCTGAGTAATTCTATTTTCCTGGTAGTATCCTGTTAGAATAACTGTAAATGTTTTATCATTGCGTCATGTGTTTTGATCAACTTATGTCTCAAGGTTATGGGATCCAGAAAAGGGAGTCAGAAAGGTTTTGAGTTTCTGGGAAAGAAGTCACGTTGTTTTATCATGTGAAATTTACATACAGTGGTACCTCACCTTACGAAATTAATTCGTTCCAGAAGTGGTTTCGTAACGTAAAAAATTCGTAAGTTGAGTAGCTATTTCAATGGAAAAAGCCTGATCCGTTCCAAGGTTTTTTTTTTATAGTGTAACATTTTTTTTTATAGTGTAACGTTGTGTTCTGCGTCCTGACAGGCTAAGAGACTAGACCAGGACTAAAAGAACGTGGAATAAACCAGGTCTGGCCAGAACTAAACCTGGATTGGACCTGTTATTATTATAACATGGCAGTGCCGTTGGAGGTGCTCGGTGCTCGTGTCTCCGCACCTTTAAGAGGCCGAGAAAGACGCTCTTTCAGCGGGAATAAGAGCGGGGCGGGGCGAGCTCTGCTTCTATCTGACCTCCAGAGCCAGGGGGCTGACACTGTGAGCTAACAGGCCGAGGAAGGTGCTCTATCAGCGGTGTTGTGAGATGTGTCTATCTTGTGTCTATAGCTCAGTGCAGAGAGTCTGCGAGTCTGTGCGCGCGCGCGCCGTGTGCTCGGCCCCGAGGAGGAGGCACGGCTGCATCCCGCAGCCCCGGTGTAGCGCGGCCTTGCGCCGTGCCGACGTGATCCTTTGATGTCGGCTCTTCCTATCACTGTGAAGCAGAATTCACCAAGTGTTGCATTGTTCACTCACTAAGGGAACGTGAGCTGGGTTTAGACCGTCGTGAGACAGGTGAGTTTTACCATACTGATGATGTGTTGTTGTGTCTCCCCTCGTTTCGGGGCGTGCATCTGAGCGCGCATTAATTGAATTTTTGAGATTTGTTGTTTTTAAAGTGCTTTATAAATAAAGTTGGATTGGATTGGAGATTTCGCGTTTCGTAACTTTCATTCGTAATTTCTTACGAATGACTTTCATTCGAAATTTCATTCGTATCTAGAGACCAAAATTTGACGTGAAGGCGTTTCGTAACTTGAAATTTTCGTTTGTTGGGTCATTCGTAAGGTGAGGTACCACTGTATTTGTGTACACCCATTTGTGAATCAATAAAAGAGGCAAGGAACAGCCCAGTGGAGAAAGGTAACTGACTTTGCAGGTGTCTGTCTCCCCTTGTACAAGTAAAATTTAAATATGTGTTTTGCTGTGGTTCTTCACTGAGAGAAGGTGATTTTTCTGACATATCCTATTGTGTGCACAGATTTAACGTATTGAGAGTATTTAAATGAGTAAGTACCTGTATTCTGCTATTGCCCCAGTCGGCTACAATAATATTCCCATTAGCATCAACAGCGACTCCTGTGGGTGCGTTGAATTGCCCATTACCTTCACCGTGAGAACCAAATTTAAACAGGAACTCCCCATCTGCATTGTACACCTGCAAAAAAATAATGATAATACATTAAATATTATAATAATATACTGTATATTATTATATTTATAGTAATACTTGAACTACAACTACAGTAACAACTACTATTCTTACCTTTACAGAATGATTGTGAAAATCTGTCACAACAATTTCATTCTTGTTATTCACAGCAACAAAGTGTGGACCTGGAAATCACAGACGACATTAGAAACTATTTGTATGGTAAATCCCATGAGTAAACACGATGATTAGTATATGTTTTACACAAATGAATACACAAATGAATTTAATTGAAAGGAAAAGTAACGTTTTTTACAATTTGAGCCTTATTTCGGTAATAAAACAAGTTGTTTTACTCACCCATAGTACTTTGGTGTCATATGGAGCATTTCTGGAGATGTTTTTGATTAGTGTTAGGCTAACGCCGTTAGCCTAGCGCGACTTATAGCCATAGCTCGGGGCATTCCCCGAGCATGTAATATGCCCCGTGCGGGCTCCAAATAACACAAACTTTAGCACTTTTCAAATCGTAGAAGCTCGATGTCTTTAGTCTATGATTTCGTTTGAATAAAAAGTGGCCTGTAATCCGAGATTTATCCATAGTTTAAAGCTTTGCGTTTCATGTTTGGGTCCCGGGAGCTGAGAGCACAGTCCGCACATGCGCACTGGCGTCCTCATCTACTTGAAACTATGGCTAAATCTCGGATTACAGGCCACTTTTGACCAAACAAAATCGTAGACTAAAGACATCGAGCTTTTATGATTTGAAAAGTGCTAAAGTTTGTGTTATTTGGAGCCCGCACGGGGCATATTACATGTTCGGGGAATGCCCCGAGCTATGGCTATAAGTCGCGCTAGGCTAACGGCGCTAGGCTAACGGCGTTAGCCTAACGCTAATCTAAAACATCTCCGGAAGTGCTCCATATGACACCAAAGTGCTATGGGTGAGTAAAACAACTTGTTTTATTACCGAAATAAGGCTCAAATTGTAAAAAACGTTACTTTTCCTTTAAGGACAACCACCACCAGAAAAGTTACATCCTGCATCATTAAATCAGCTAATTATTCTTTGTTTAATCATTTTTCATTTCAGATATTCAAATATTACAAACAAATATTACCAGTAATCTGAATAAGCAATAGTACTAATGAGATTTGTACTATTCTTCACAAACTTACTTTTTATTATCTATATACACATTTGTTAGTTGTATGGGAGTGGAAATTGGGCAGTGAAAGCATTCGTGGTAATTTTACACAAAAACACAAACCACATTTAACGATTGTAATGCTGAGTCATTACTACAATCATCTCATGTACATGAATTATTATTATTATTCAATCTGTCTATGAGGGTCAGACAGATGCTGAGGGTTAGACAAGGGCACTGCACCGGAGTCCGCAAGGCCACACCAAGTACTTACTGAAATTTGAGCCAGTTTTATTAATGTTTGGAGCAAGTTTTTCTGAATTGTGAAAAAGGAGGAAGAACAGAAACAACAACAGAAAAAATTAAGCAGTAAGAAATAAACATGACCAAAGCAAAGGGAAGAATATAAGAATATAACACATTTGCACATCAAGTTGCACATAAGGCATGGAGAAGAGATAATGAGGACTGCAGATAGAAACATGACCAGATACAAAACAAGCCAAAGCAATTTAACAAATGATAATGTGAATGTGTATGCATAAAAGGAAAGTATCAATTGTAATACTGAAGTCGACCAGTGGTGTTTTTTTCCCCCAGAAATATCATTAATTCAAATTGTTTTATTGTTCTATTCTAAGTTGTAATACAGTGGTACCTCACCTTACGAAATTAATTCGTTCCAGAAGTGGTTTCATAATGTGAAAAATTCATAAGTTGAGTAGCTATTTCAAAGGAAAAAGCCTGATTCGTTCCAAGGCCCCGATCCAAGTTTTTTCTTATAGTGTAACTTTTTTTATAGTGTAACATTGTGCTCGTATCATATGCTCGGGGCATTACTTTGCGGTGTCCAAATAACACAAACTTTAGCACTTTTCAAATCACAGAAGATCGCTGTGTCAGGGTAGACTTTTAGTGGATTCCAAAACGGCCTGAAACCCGATATCCAGCTATAGTTTCATTTGATGACGTCATCAGAGAGGACTAAAGTCTACCCTACTAAAAGTCTACCCTGACACAGCGATCTTCTGTGATTTGAAAAGTGCTAAAGTTTGTGTTATTTGGAGAGCGCAAATCAGTGCCCCGAGCACTCACGCTAACGGATACGGGATCATTAGTCCAGAACAGAACGGCTCCTCTAGACCTGACCAGGTCTAGACCACCGCGGCTCTTGCATGGGTCTCGTTCATGCGTTCATGCGCTCAGACTGCGTGCAGTCCCCTCCTCGCTGCTTTAATGCACCTGGTCTAGTCCTGGTTTAGTCCTGGTTTAGTCCTAGTCCAGTCCAGGTTTAGACCTTGGTCTAGACCTGCTGTCAGCTCCGCGCCGGGTCATGTGCGCTATCACACACGTGTCAGAGCGCAGTCTTCTCCCCCCTCCCCCTTCCCCCCACACTTCACTATTAATAATTTTGTTGAAAATCTATGAAAGTTTGAGTGTTTAAACGAGACAAATGTGAGAAAAGTTTAAATTCAGTCTGAGAAAAGCGTATAATGTGTGTGGCTGAGCGCGCATTATTTGAATTTTCTTTCGTATCTAGAGACCAAAATTTTCCGTGAAGGCGTTTCGTAACTTGAAATTTTCATTTGTTGGGTCATTCGTAAGGTGAGGTACCACTGTATATGTATTTTGATTCCGTAGTAAATTAACTTGTGTATTTTCTCTAACCTGCAAATTGTCTGTCAGATGTGCCTCTGCCTCCAAACTTAGTGACCAGTTTTCCATTGGACTGAAAGATGAAGACACAGCACGCCTTGTTGTCCACGGTGATAATGTGTCCGTTCTTATCCACAGCCACACCCTTCGGTCCCATCAGTCTCCCTGCCCCGATTTTATTCTATGGAAACAAAAACAAAAAACCTCCATCATTTCATCTTTCATTTTAGAGACCAAAGTTTAGTAATTCACTTGGTGTACCTTAAATTTTCCATCAGAGGAGAAAATGCTAACCCATCGGTTGTCATAGTCCGCTACCACAATGTCCCCATTCAAATCCACCGTCACGCCCGTTGGCCTCTGCAGCTGGCCTGGGGAACGACCTCTGACCCCAAAACGCATCTTAAACTGGCCGTCATTGGAGAATATCTGAAATAATTATATTACATGAAGCTGACGGTTGTGGCGTATCATTCACTGTTGTTGCATTTCTCTCACCTGAATACATTGGTTGTTGCTATCGGCGACGACCACTTTTCCATTACTGGAGGCAGAAATTCCCTGTAAATTGGTGAACTCACCTTTTTCTCTGCCCCGGGAACCTGACAAAATAATATTAGTGTTTTTAATTTTTTTCAAATATCAACTACAGTGGTACCTCACCTTACGAATGACCCAACAAACGAAAATGTCAAGTTACGAAACGCCTTCACGGTAAATTTTGGTCTCTAGATACGAATGAAATTTCAAGTTACGAAACGTGAAATCTCAAAAATTCAAATAATGCGCGCTCAGTCACACACATACGCTTTTCTCAGACTGGATTTAAACTTTTCTCACATTTGTCTCTCATTTAAACACTCAAACTTTCATAGATTTTTACTTCTGGAACGAATTAATTTCGTAAGGTGAGGTACCACTGTATTATTTAACTTGACATGATATGTAGAAATGGATATGTTTACAAAATAATTCAAGTAGCCCTGCATGGAGTTGAGCAGGAGACAGAGCTATCCACAAAGAAATGTCAATAAGGACAGAGCTGGAGGAGTCTCTGGTACAGTAATGCATAACAATACATATTTTTAAACAGCTAAGTTTAGGTTAGCTTAACCCTGGTTGGTGTAATCCAGTTAATCCAGTAACAACAAAGCCAAGCACTTTCATTTTCTTTACAATGAGGTACATTATTTGTTCCGTCCTTAGTCACTCTCAACACTGGGTGAGAGAAAAGTAACTGATACATTTACAAGACAGAGTATAATGTCTTTTAAAATAACTCTTTACGTCTTAAACATTTCCTCTGAATGTCTTTTTTGCAAAATTTTCCTTGTAAAAACCTGGACAGATGTGAATATTCAGATTACTCACATCGAATGTAACTGTTTCATAATATTTCAATAATTATTAAATCTTTATAATACCATAATTGGACTTGATGAAGCACGAACACAGACTTAAAGGCAAATTAACGTTTTTTTACAATCTGAGCCTTCTTTCGGCAATAAAACAAGTAGTTTTACTCACCCATAGCAGTTTGCTGTCAATTGGAGCAGTATCGCAGAACTTATGTTGGAGCCGTTCTGTTCTACTAATGATCCCGTATCCGTTAGCGTGAGTGCTCGTATCATATGCTCGGGGCATTACTTTGCGGTGTCCAAATAACACACACTTTAGCACTTTTCAAATCACAGAAGATCGCTGTGCCAGCGTAGACTTTGAGTGGATTCCAAAACGGCCTGAAACCCGATATCCAGCTATAGTTTCATTTGATGACGTCATCAGAGAGGACGGCTCAACAAGTTCTGCGATACTGCTCCAATTGACAGCAAACTGCTATGGGTGAGTAAAACTACTTGTTTTATTGCCGAAAGAAGGCTCAGATTGTAAAAAAACGTTAATTTGCCTTTAATTCATAATAATACTTTATTGAGAATGATTAGGCCTTAGTGACTTAATAACTACTATTAAGTCACTACTATTAAGGTGTTTTTGTTCAGCTTGAATCACCTTAATGGATTTAATTATCTATTTGTTCATTAAGTCTTTGTTCATGCTTCATTGAGGCTAATCATCTGTAGTTATTATAAAGCATTACCCAGTAATCTAATAACTCCAGAAATCAGAAAATAATGAGATTTTTGGAGTGCATGTAAACATTGACATCCCTGATAACTCCAGTGACTCACCCACTCTGTAGATGAGCTCATCCTCTATGGGGTTCTCCTTCTTCTTAGTGGTGCTGTACATACTGGATGGCCTCCTCACTGCCTTCTGTCGGATGTGCCCGCCTGTCCCACTCGGAGACTTCACCCTCCTCTTCACATCATCTGGAGACTGGGGCACGTCTGAGGGTTTGATGGCCCGCAGCCTGAAGGGACTGCCCCGGATGGGCTGTCCATACAGTGACAGAGAGAAGAGGTACTCCCCCTCGTGTTTGAGCGTGTAGCCCACCTCATATGTGCCATTCTTATTGTCTGTGATCTCGGCCTCAGAGGCTCGGGTCCCGTCTGTGGAGCTGATCTCAGCTTTTAAAACTGCATTTCCTGTCCGCACCAACTCCCCGTCCTGCAGAGAGAGGTTTTTATTTGTGAATTAAGTCACATTAAATGGTATTGCACAAAACACAATACATGGAAATGAAAAACAGGATAAGCATTAGTGATTTTAATTAATTCTGAGAAAGTGCTTCACTAGATCAGGGGTCTTCAACCTTTTTCAGGCCAGGGACCCCCAAACAGATGGCGAACTGGGCCAGGGACCCCCTACTATATATACGGCATAGAATTGTGTTTTATATTAAATTGAGCTTAGTGTCATGTATAAACATTGCTACTCTGTTATGGTACATCCAATACAAGGAAATAATACACAGGTTAATACTGTATTTTCATGTTTTTTTTATTTTAAAGATGGGCCAGATAGGCCCTACGGGGTGGATGTGCTACTGCAATTTTTAAACACAACTTGCATATAACACAGGCCTATTAAGATCGTTCACTGATTCAACCAAAAAACGGTGCAAGGGAGAGTGTGGCTGTGCTTCTGCCATTTACACATACATCCTGCTCAAATACAGAGCTATTCAAATAATGAACAATTAACACAAATCAAGTTAAGCTTTGATCATAACACATCAAGTTAAACTGTGAACATACATGAACATACAGGGGACAGTGAACCCCCAAGCCATCTGTGAATTCCCACTTCAGTGAGATGTCTGACCCTGATGAGTTGCACATAACATATCTATCCTGGGGATGGAGGCCGCCGTGTACGCATTAATGTGCATTTTAAGACATCAAAGAGGGTGGAGGGACAAGGCAGAAATTGATTGGGGAAAAATGAAAAAATATATTGTTTTTTAAAATATAAAAATATTAAATTATTAGTGCCGTCAGGCGATTAAAAAAATTAATCTAATTAATTACAGGATTTGTAATTAATTAATCTAATTAATCGCATTTTTTAAATATATATTTTTAGGTGGTTTATTGTGCTCTCCCACAGTGCAAAAAAGGTGTCAAACGTGTGATTTATAGTGGTACAGTGAAAAGACTGCAGACTTCCCCTTTAAGTCTAAGTTTTTCACTCACTCTCTTTGTCTCCACTGTAAACATGACAAGACTGACAGACCCCCATTCCCCCTCCCACATTATGTAACATTCAGCTTTCATGCAACGTCAATAAATAATATTGTAATGACCTGGGTTAATGGTGTCTGTGCCTTTAAGGGGTTGGCTGTTGGGCGCATGCGTGGGACAGGTGTGGGTGTGTGAGAGGAAAAGAGGAGAGTTGCGCTGCTGCATGTGTTGGACTGTTAATGTTGAGTGAGTCCGAACTTCTGTTTAATAAAGTTCATTGGAGAATAAGAGAAGCCTGGAGTCATTACAATATACAAGGCTTCAAATATACAGAGAATACAAATATTTGCCCGTGAAAATCACTCATGGCTCACATGAGCCCCGGAACCCGTGAGGAGGATTTAAACTCCCGGTGTGGATGTGTCCGGACCATCGCACCACGGGAGGAGGGAGGAGGCAGCAGCGCGGGGTGAGTAAATGATCGGGTTTAGCGTGATGGGCAAAACTGACAGTCAAAACTTCTAAGTGTGCACCCTTAGTCGCGACAGAACACGCTGGAGAGGTTATGGGAATTGAAAATGGTTAGGGATAGGGAAACGGGCTCGTGTGTCTTCACGTGCTCTCCCCTATTAGAAGTGCATTCGTCTCTGTGCCGACCAATGGGAGCACGGCATTTCTCATCGCGTCATCGCTGTCCAGGGACAAGAGGGACCTGCTCCGTCACGTTTTTATCAATAAACTCGCCGTTCAAAGGCCCCGCACGCCAAATTTAAAATGCGCGCGCATTGAATTGCCGCTCATAATTAATTGCGTTAATTTTTATAACGCGTTAATTAGCAGTGTAATTAATTAATCTAATTAACGCGTTAAACTGACAGCCCTAAAAATTATATTATTTTAAAGTGAAATCAAAAGATTTCGTGACCCCCCTGCAGGTCTGCACTAGATTGTTCACTTGAAAAACACTCAATATGACCATAGCTGGAATGATGGTTTTTGAAGATGTCCACAGTTTTCAGAGTGATCAAAAATTGGCACTGTCATCATAGCTATTGCATAAAAAAAGGATTTGCCCTAAATTACTTTTCCCCATTCAAAAGATGAGGATATTTTGTTATAAATTGCTATGGCAAACAGTTCTAATTTGCCATTATTCTGAACCCCACGGATAAACCCATGAGTACAGTGCCTAGGACAAGTCTTTTTAATTTAATGTATAGATTAATTTCTATAAAATTCAGTTTTCACTAAGAGAGATTGTACTATACTATAATACTATATTATAAAAGTTATATGTAAATGTATGTAATATGAAATGAGTAGTACTTTGTCTTTAGTGGTCACAGTGATGGTTTGGTGTTGTCCTGTGGCTGCATGCCGGAGTCCCTCTCCTGTGGCCACAGACGTGTGTGCTACAGCCGCTGTGGTGATCAGGACCCCCAAGTTCTGAATGGACCTCCTCAAACCCTCCGTCTCCACCTGAATAGAAACACAAATAAATAAAATAATGTATAGACAAGTTTACATTTACGTAGTATATGTCAGTGGTCAAATAGGTCAAACCTGGCAGTCCAGATGTGCGTTTTGATGTGGTCTCTCGGGGAAGTCGTGCCGTGCCAAAGCTACCACTCTCTCACTCATCTGCTTCTGCACTAATAACACCTACAGACATTCAAACATTCATTTGTTTTTTAAATCATGGGACTTTATTATTATCTCATTTAACATAATCATTCAAATAGGTACACACTATGACCTCGGTAGCGCTGCCGTGGCTGAGGGCCTGCTCAGTGAAACTGCAGCTGCTCTGGATGTGCTCCTTTCCCTGCAACAGAGCCGACAGCTGGGCCTGCAAAACCTGTGCACAACAGCAATACAGAACATGTGCATTTTGTATGACACATGATGGGAATAGAGCATAAAAATAAATTGTTCAAATGTGAGTGAATACAGCACCAGTTACATCCCCTACCTTCTGCTTGGCACTGCAGATGTTCTCCAGGTCAGTTATGAGGGCACTCTTGCGTTGATGTAGCGCCCTCTCCAGCTCCTCAAAGGTATTGGAGATTTCCGTCACTGCCTCACTCTTCCTCTCATTGAGCTGCCGTGAAATCTCAGACACCAGGTCTATGGCTGCGGTCAGCTGAGGAAGCCTGTCACAAACACACTATCAATGTAGTTACACTATATGGGTCTAATACAATAATAATATTAATATGTCATCTAATTACATGTATTACATTATTATTATTATTACAAACATTTTTTAATACTATTCTACTCAATAAAGTTTAGCTGACACATGATTATATTAAAGGGACATTATATTAAAGGGTAACTTAAAGGGTAACTTTTCACGTGCTTGTCTATTTGGAGATGTTATTGTTTTGCCTTTACAGGGACAGTGTGTACGATTTTTACCCGTTAATTACCGAAATTGAAGATACCCATTCAAAAATACATTGTTTTCCAAGCCTTTTCACTTCCATCATGAAATCAAAGTATTCTTTTGGACATAGATATAGTCACATAAAAGGGGGATTTACCCCATGCAGAGGCAGCCATTTTAACTACGAGAGCCACAGAAGGACATTTGGGCTCCGCCTTCGCCTTCGGCAAGGCTCGTGGTTTTGGGTAAACAACGACAAGCATGTTGCCGGATCAGACGTCGTAATGGATCTAACACGTGTTTTGGACTAAATTGTTTTACTGGATTTTATTCGCTGGATCCTTACGGACAGATTGAGAGCAAGTTTATGGTGAAATACTGAGTTTGACCTGTGCAAAGCATTCTAAGGTAAGGTAACCTCGTTTTGTGCTTTTCCCTATAAAAGCCCCATGTGCTCGGGGAGTGATTGTTGTGCCAGGAAATGAATTGCATAGTCAAAAAGAGGAGACTGTAAGGTTTCATTTGATGTGTAGATTGTCAAGGTACACGATCGGGAATGTGTGCTTTCATGTGAAAAGAAAAAAAAAACTGTGAACGGGACCGCGTTTTATTTTTACAGTAGCGAGCTGTCCGCGTTACGGCGCGCCCGGGTGACCCTCGAGGTCTGCTGTAGCTAAAACAGGAAGTGCAATAGCCACTATCCACCTATGCGCCACGAATCCTACACACTGGACCTTTAATATTCCACAGTAAGTTATTTATCTTGCATTTAATCAATTACAGAAGATCTGACCATAACTTGGCCTGGTAACCTGCCTGTCTCTTGGAGTTTAATACCATATTGTGGAACATTCCAGGCAAAGCTAAAAATTCTGGTGACAAGCAGATGGTGGTCTCAGTAATACTGAAACCAACCCATAAAGCAGAATTATCCCCAAAAAAGTATTCTAAATAATTACAATTCATGTAAACTGAATTGACTGTGCACACACATTAGTTAAATTAACCTGAACATTACGCTGTATGACAATGAGCTAAGGAGAAGAATCTAAATTAGTTCAATGAAAATAAAGTTTGTGATCTGCTGAAGTACCAGCAGTGTTGATATGATCTCACAGTGATAAACTCTGTGGTCCAAGTACCAAACCCCCACAGCCACACATCAGAGCTTTGTGTACCTGCTATGGATGGCTTCCAGTTGTGTCTTTAGAGCGGCTTTGTGCTGCTCCACGACATCTCTCAGTGGAACAGTGACGTGCTCTCTGTGCTCCCCCTCTGTACACTCCAGACACATGGCAGTCTCACAGGACTCGCAGTAAAACTCCATCACCTGCAGAGGGAGACAGAGGACACAGGACTTAGCCAGCCCTCAATCCATTCCCTTTGCTATGGATAGATACTGTAAATACTAATGAATGTATTGTTTAACAAATTCAAACATGTACCATCTTAACTTAACTTATGATCCAGTTATTGCAGTTATAGTGTGTGTGTGTGTGTGTGTTTTGTATTAAGAGCTGCACAATGTATCCCAATCAAATCAAAATTGGAAATTTTAATTTTCAAATTGAAAAGGCTGCAATTATTTTAAGTAAAATGTCCACTATAATATACACCGTTACTAAAATATTCTGTTTATAGAAAACCTTGTTGTACATTAGTTTATCACTTCATATTTCCTTTTTCTCTCAGATGTTGATGTTCCTTGAGTTGTTTACAATGTGTACTCTGAACTAGATCATTTTTTCAAAATTATGCAGCCCTATTTTGTGTGCATGTAAACCTATATTTGTACTAATTGTATGGATTAAAGCCCAGGTGATGTGACTGCATACTTTGTTTTTATACTGTACAAATGATATGTTTTACCTTGCCATCATGGTTGGGGCAGCAGAGAGGTTTGCCGGCCACAGCGGCACTCACCGACTCTAACACGCTGCAGGCCTCTGGCCTGGAGCACTCGGGCTCCCGCTGTAAAACCTGCACCAACACATCGCACCAATATAACTCATGACATCAGCTGTCATTTATAAACAGGAAGGATATCCTTGGCATGGTTTTGAAAGCTTAGATGGTATGTCATCATTTGCTTTTTGGTTTTCTGTCTGGATCAACACAGCAGGCCAGCAGCAGCATGTGTAATGATTTGCATTCTGATTTTATATGACATACTGAGTCAACCCGAGACAAGCAGTGACATTTGTTATACCCAGGAAATATGAATTTTAAAGGGATATGCCACCCCCAGGTCAAATTTGGGCATCTCCCCACAGTCCAGAGACTAAAATAAGTGGTGGAAAGCGTTTTCCTGCTCACCCAGCCATTGTCCGAGTCTGTCGCCACTGACCGCCGCGGTAACTGGTGCTCCTCCGCCTTAGACTGGAGTCTAACGTCGCCAGAGAAAGATTTCGGCCAAAAGGAATTAATTTGCTCGATGCGTTTCCCAATTACTTTGTGTGTAGTGCGCATTCATATCGAGTGCAAATAAATGTGCAAATCAACACGGAGAGCTTGACTTGGTCATTTCGGGTGGGAACTATTTTCCAGTGCGTAAGAATACAGCCGTATCACGCACCACGTTGTACAACAGGGGAACTCCCTTCCTGGTGCGTAACAGGGATTCCCCTGGTAGCGTGCTGCGTGATACGGCTGTATTCTTACGCACTGGAAAATAGTTCCCACCCAAAATGACCAAGGCAAGCTCTCTGTGTTGATTTGCACATTTATTTGCACTCGATATGAATGTGCACTACACACAAAGTAATTGGGAAACGCATCGAGCAAATTAATTCCTTTTGGCCGAAATCTTTCTCTGGCTACGTTAGACTCCAGTCTAAGGCGGAGGAGCACCAGATACCGCGGCGGTCAGTGGCGACAGACTCGGACAATGGCTGGGTGAGCAGGAAAACGCTTTCCACCACTTATTTTAGTCTCTGGACTGTGGGGAGATGCCCAAATTTGACCTGGGGGTGGCATATCCCTTTAAGTGTGACAAACTGCAGCCTAAGCCCAGTCTAAACCCAGATGAAAATAATAGTAAACCTACCTTAAACCTAGAACAAAAGTAGAACAAAACCAGAACAAAAATTAAAATACAAATTATAGTAACCTCAAACTAGCAAGACTTTGGGGTGGATTCAATTTGTTATTTAATTAACATTTCTATTTGTTCAACTAACATTTCAAATATAGGTCAGACACAAACCTCCATGAGATTAGTGATAAAGAAGTTGTTCTGCAGAGCTCCAACGCCTTTCTCCGGCAGAATGGATGTCTGACGACAAACTGGACAGGATAGTGTCAGAGACTCTGGGGGAATGTAGTTCTGGAGGCAACTGAACACAAACAAATAAAATATAAAGATTAGGAAAGATTAGGAAAATCAAAAAGTACTGATCCGTGAAGACATGCATCAAAAAACACAGTGAGGCAGGACACCGGAGTCCTTTCTATAGCCAACTTCTATCATATGGGGATGCTGCTGCTGCTGCTGTTGTTGTTTTCAAACCAGACTGTAGGAAAGGAAATTCATAAATATTGACCACTGAACCAAGTAACCAAATAAATGATGACTAGTACTGTTAGCTCCTGTGAAGTCTTGATTCAGTTCTAATGATGTAATGATGTAATGACTGGATCCAGGTTTAGACTATAGCTGACCTCAGAAACCCTAACATGCCCTCGACTAAAAGGAGCCAAGGTGTGGTGCGGGCAAAAACATACTTGTAAATATACTCAACAAAAATATAAACGCAACACTTTTGTTTTTGCTCCCATTTTTCATGAGATGGACCCAAAGATCCAAAATTCACTCCAGATACACAACACTACCATTTGTCTCAAACATTGTTCACAAATCTGTCCAAATGTGTGACAGCGAGCACCTCTGCCCCGCCGAGACAATCCACCCCACCTCACAGGTGCGCCACATCAAGATGCCGATCCGACATCATGACCAGTGCACAGGTGTGCCCCAGACTGCCCACAATAAAAGGCCACCCCGAAATGTGCATTTTTTTTTTTGCTTTATTGGGGGTCTGGGGACTCAGAACCAGTCAGTATCTGGTGTGACCACCATTTGCCTCATGCAGTGCAACACATCTTCTTCGCATAGAGTTTATCAGATTGTCAATTGTGGCCTGTGGAATGTTGGTCCACTCCTCTTCAATGGCTGTGCGAAGTTGCTGGATATTAGTGGGAGCTGGTACACGCTGTCGTATACGCCGGTCAAGCACATCCCAAACATGCTCAATGGGTGACATGTCCGGTGAGTATGCTGGCCATGCAAGAACTGGGACATTTTCAGCTTCCAAGAATTGTGTACAGATCCTTGCAACATGGGGCCGTGCATTATCTCGCTGAAACATGAGGTGATGTTCATGGATGTATGGCACAACAATGGGCCTCAGGATCTCATCACGGTATCTCTGTGCATTCAAAATGCCATCAATAAAATGCACCTGTGTTCTTCGTCCATAACAGACTTTGAAGAGGAGTGGACCAACATTCCACAGGCCACAATTGACAATCTGATAAACTCTATGCGAAGAAGATGTGTTGGACTGCATGAGGCAAATGGTGGTCACACCAGATACTGACTGGTTCTGAGTCCCCAGACCCCCAATAAAGCAAAAAATATGCACATTTTGGGGTGGCGTTTTATTGTGGCCAGTCTGGGGCGCACCTGTGCACTGGTCATGATGTCGGATCGGCATCTTGATGTGGCGCACCTGTGAGGTGGGGTGGATTGTCTCGGCGGGGCAGAGGTGCTCGCTGTCACACATTTGGACAGATTTGTGAACAATGTTTGAGAGAAATGGTAGTGTTGTGTATCTGGAGTGAATTTTGGATCTTTGGGTCCATCTCAGGAAAAATGGGAGCAAAAACAAAAGTGTTGCATTTATATTTTTTTGAGTGTAGTATCTTCTTAAGTGAAAAGCCAGATTAAACTGTCAGGTCACTCCCAGAGCTCCAGTGAACTCACACAAGGCATTCTGATTTCTGTATTTGTGCATATTTTTTGTATAATCCTAATACATTCAAGAGTAAGCTAATAAAAACATGGTCAACTAGGACACCATTGACCGAATAATCAATTAAATTCTCAGTATATCTCGTACATGTGCATAGCATCAGCACTAGCCTCCTCCTCCGCAGTAGATCAGCCTGCTCCTGGCCCACAGCCACCTCACATAAAGTTTGATTTGAAACTTTTATGTCTTAGTGCACAAAACGAGAAAGTGACGGTGAGCAGGTCAGAGTGAAGGATACCTGTGTCTGTTTGTCCCTGTGGCTGTCTGCTGCCTACTCAAGCTGAATACTAATGTGGGTTGTAAAATCAGGTCACGCAGGCTGGTATTGTAACTAGCTGGACACTTTCAAATGAGGATTTCAAGATGAATTCATAATTATAATCATTCATATCAATAATCATAATTACAAAAAGAAATGTAGAAATGTATTTCATAAAAAACCCAAGTAATGTTTTTTGTGATTTGTAATGTTTTTTTCTACTGCACCACTTGTTTCTCTGCTTTTGTATAATATGCTAATGAAATGTCATCTCATGCATTTCAAATTGATTGTGCAGACTCAAAAACAAGTGAACACAGCTGGATGTTTTTGTATTTGTATATCTTCGTTACAAATTTTGTGTTGTGCTCAATTTTGAAAAAAGAAACTCAAAGCCACAGAAATGTTAAAACTATTTCAGCCTCGACTCTTAGAAGGTTCTTATAGCTTATGAACAAATGATTTCATGCACATACAAGCTTATTAGAGCGTACTTAGTGTCAACACCAACAGCAGCAGCAGTAGTAGCAGCTCTACCTGAGGCAGAGCTGCACTCCTTAAATAGTTAATAGATATGATATGGTTTTAAGTGTGATTAAACCATCATTTGTACTTACACAGCCTGGCTTAACCCATTATATTTTCATAAATCACCACTAGATGTTATCTATGTTACTTCTGTGTCTTACAGAAGAAGCCCAGAGAGCACAAGAGGCCTAAACCAATGCAGGTGAATGGAGTGGGAACAGGTTTCACATCTGCCATATACTGGTAGACGATCAACTTAAAGGAAAACTAAATGGGGCCAAACCCTCAGAGACAGAGCTTATATTGTCCCACAAGGGGACTTAAAGATCCCATGACATGGTACTTCTTGATGCTTTTATATGGCTCCTTAATGGTTCCCTAATACTGTAAATGAATCCTTCTTCAAAATCAACACTCAGTGCATGAGAAACAGAGATAAGATGAGAAAGAGGAATTTTTTTCTCTCTGAACACTTCATAATGGGCGTTGTTGCTTGATTGCAAATGAGGAGAAAAGAGCTGGCCTATAGTAGAGGGTGGGGGCGTGGCCAAACTCTCCGCTCTCGCTCTCAGCTGATCCATTTCCATGTTTTTGCGCGGGGGGAGAGATTTGAAGCGTTCCATTGAAAAATAAACACATTTCCACAGAAAATAAAATTGAACCACTGCTGTTCAAAGGTCCAGAGGCTCAGATAAAGGACTTCCGAGCCTAGAAACACTCGGACGTGCCTCCAGGCAAATAAAAAAAGGCATTTTGCATTGCTTAGCGCATTCGCAGTCCAAACTCTCTGGGCGTGATTTACAGAGACGCTGAGTACAGACAGACGGGGGTGGAACTGCATTTGCATTTCTTTTTTCGATCTGACGTCAATAAGGTGCCTTGTTCAAAATCGCCCGTTTGAGCTCCGATTTTTTGTAACACAGAAAAGGATCGCAAATGCTCAGTTTAGACATTTCGCAACTTTTAACCATGGGGGGGGGGCTAAACAGGGTAGGGGAGCTCACATTAACGTTCAAAAACCTCAGAAAGTGAAAATTTCATGCCATGGGACCTTTAAACATCTTCCTAAAACATGACATATTAGGGCTCTCCTCCTGGCTCCACACCACAGGCCAAGCTGAACAAGCAGGATTAAACTCTGGGGATCTCTGGTGATCAGGATCTGGTGATAACTGCGCATTGAAAAACATGAATTATCTCATTCTTTCTATTGTCAAAGAAAAAAAAGAAAGAAAAAAAAGCAATCTGGGTTATTCTGGCATTTTTGACCATTTTCATCAAACTAATCCACACCCCCTCTGATTATTTAGTCCAGAATTTATAGACCATTTCTCTAATTTTCAGCAATAAAAGGTGAATTCATACTAGTACAGTACTCACATTTCACACACTAACCTCTGCACAGTACCACATATCATCATTCTTCTGTTGATACAGTAAAAACAAAGCATTCATTTCAGACACCTAGATAACATCTGTCCTCTGTGTGCCTAAAAGGTGTTGCTTTTCTAAATAAATTTCAGACAAAAGCTAGAGCTTGCTTCTCATGTGAACTTCCCTGCCTATTCTGGCAGCATTTTGTATCTCATCTCTCAAGAGGGAGTTTGTTTTTCATTGAAATCTTCAGTTAACAAGCTTCTATGTTGTTTTTTACCTTTGTCCATAGTTTCTGCCTTAGTTGGCCAAGCTTCACCAGCCTAAACGCTCAAAGGAGTGTGGTCTTTACCCACAGTACACTATTGTAGCTGTGTGTCGTTAACAATGGTGTTTCTCAGAGCGTGGACAGTGGCGCTGCGTGATGCCAGGGATGCACTGATCCCTGTAGGAGACGCACAAGAGAGGAGCTTTCCTGTTTACTGTGAGAAAGGATTTGACTTTTCTATTAGAGACATGTAAATATGACAAGAATGTTTGGTAAGACTGGGAGGAGCGCTCCCAACATTCAGACAACTGTGTATAAGAAAACTTTAGACATGATTCACACGCAGCATTAAAGGAAAAGTAACGTTTTTTACAATCTGAGCCTTATTTCGGTAATAAAACAAGTTGTTTTACTCACCCATAGCAATTTGGTGTCATATGGAGCACTTCCAGAGATGTTTTAGATTTGCGATCTCCATCATGTGAGTTCTCGGGGCACTTATTTGCGGTCTCCAAATAACACAAACTTTAGCACTTTTCAAATCATAGAAGCCCGATGTCTTAGTCTACTATTTTGTATGGTCAAAAGTGGCCTGCAATCCAAGATTTAGCCATAGTTTCGAGTAGATGAGGACGCCAGTGCGCATGTGCGGACTGTGCTCTCAGCTCCCGGGACCCAAACATGAAACGCAAAGCTGTAAACTATGGATAAATCTCGGATTACAGGCCACTTTTGCTTCAAACGAACTCATAGACTAAGACATTGGGCTTCTATGATTTGAAAAGTGCTAAAGTTTGTCTTATTTGGAGCCCGCACTGGGCATATTACATGCTTGGGGAATATATTATATGCCACGAGCTATGGCTAGAAGTCGCGCTAGGCTAACCGCAAATCTAAAACATCTCTGGAAGTGCTCCATATGACACCAAAGTGCTATGGGTGAGTAAAACAACTTGTTTTATTACCGAAATAAGGCTCAAATTGTAAAAAAACGTTACTTTTCCTTTAAGTCTTTTTAAGTGGTTCTCCAAGATGGTACAAACTCGGATCAAGTGTTCGAATATGATTATTATGGTTAAAGTTAAGTAATATAAGGCTTTGTATTGCTTTGACACATTGACATAAGCTCTATCTAACAGTGCCGTTGATATAACCTGTATTTGAATCTGGATTTTGTTTGAGGGGTGAATGCTCTGGATGCACATTCATCCACAAAAGTTATCCTAAAATGGAAAAGCATCAAAAGATCGATTGACAAAAACTTAGCATTACTGGTAGATGTGCTAACCGTTCATTAGCCAAAACAATATAAAAAGTAAATAAAAATACATAAAAGTAAAATGGAATAATCTGATAAACCGCTGACTCATTACTGGTATCACACTGTATTGCCAGAATACTTGAATGAATTCCAAGTTTAGTATTTAGCAGCTTAAAATTTCCATTGGTTTAACCTTTGGATAGCTGAAAATTAGATGAGATGTGAGAACTAAAGAAACGCTTCTTTCTTCTCACTGTTGTAAAGACAGCCCTTCAAATGATTCCAAGATCAATAGTGATTTAAATTAAACTATTTCACTTTTGCAAAGTTCATCTGGTGGTATTTCTATTTCATAAGCAGAAGGTTGGCGGTTCAACTCTTCTTTGACCAGTGCATGCTGCCAAGGTCAGCAGATTTTAGTGTCTGAAAAGAAATATATAAGAAGTACTATATAAGAGCAATGTACAGTGGTACCTCACCTTACGAATGACCCAACAAACGAAAATTTCAAGTTACGAAACGCCTTCACGGTAAATTTTGGTCTCTAGAGACGAAGGAAAATTCAAGTTACGAAACGCGAAATCTCAAAAATTCAAATAATGCGCGCTCAGCCACACACATTATACGCTTTTCTCAGACTGGATTTAAACTTTTCTCACATTTGTCTCTCGTTTAAACACTCAAACTTTCATAGATTTTCAACAAAATTATTAAAAGTGAAGTGTGGGGGGAAGGGGGAGGGGGGAGAAGACTGCGCTCTGACACGTGTGTGATAGCGCACATGACCCGGCGCGGAGCTGACAGCAGGTCTAGACCAAGGTCTAAACCAGGTCTAGACCAAGGTCTAAACCAGGACTAAACCAGGACTAAACCAGGACTAGACCACGACTAGACCAGGTGGATTAAAGCACCGCGCGTGGGTCTATTTCCTGGTTTCGTTTCAAGTCACAGCTGAGGCGAGCCGCTGCTCTAGACCTGCCCGCGTAAGGTGCTCACAGAGCGGCATGGACAGAACCGTTAGGTTGGCCTCTTCAAGACCTCCAGGCCGGTGACCGGGACAATCCCCGGACCCATGCCCGCTTAGGGAGCTCTTAAGGCGGGCTGGCAGTGTCCCCCTGGGTCCCTGGATGTCTGGGGCTCCGCGCCTGGAGGGGCCCTGGAGAGCAGGTCTAGACCGCGGCTCTTGCATGGGTCTCGTTCGTGCGTTCATGCCTCAGCTGTGACTCGAAACGATACCAGGAAATAGACCCACACGCGGCGCTTTAATCCACCTGGTCTAGTCCTGGTTTAGTCCTGGTTTAGTTCAGGTTTAGTCCTGGTTTAGTCCAGGTTTAGTCCTGGTCCAGCCCAGGTTTAGACCTTGGTCTAGACCTGCTATCAGCCCCGCGCCGGGTCATGCTGCGCTATCACACGTGTCAGAGCGCAGTCTTTCCCCCCCTCCCGCTTCCCCCCCACACTTCACTGTTAATACATTTTGTTGAAAATCTATGAAAGTTTGAGTGTTTAAACAGACACAAATGTGAGAAACACACAGAACACAATGTTACACTATACAAAAAGTTACACTATTTAAAAAAAAAACTTGGATCGGGGCCTTGGAACTAATCAGGCTTTTTCCATTGAAATAGCTACTCAACTTACGAATTTTTCACGTTGCGAAACCACTTCTGGAACGAATTAATTTCGTAAGGTGAGGTACCACTGTATTATTAATTTTCTATACTATACTATCCCAAAATTAGTGGCCACCCTATCCCACCTTAGGCACTATGTAACTTGTTGGTTGGGGGTCTGCTCACCTGCTTGTTTCTATGGATATGTCATTGTTGTTCCACAGTATGACTTTAAACAGCTCTGCCTTACATTTATTCAATTACAGGTGTTTTACTGCTCAAAAATACTTCAAAATACAGCATTCTGACTGTGACCTCTCCGCAGATCTAACCTGTAACTTGATCTGGTTTGGTCTCCATGAAGATAGAAAGGTTTAATGCCACACTATCAAACATTCCAGACAAAGCAATAACATCTCCATGGAGAAAAGCATTTGACAGACCCTTCACCAGGAGAGTTACACAGTGCGTCTTGCAGGATATGCCTCCAGATCCACTCGTCTTTGTAGTTTTATCAAAGCGTGTGGCTCTTGCTGGTCAGGTAATCCAACTGCATGAGAAGGCTTGTTTTACACTTTACACATGAAACATTTCTAAACAATCTCAAATGGATAAAAGCTATGTACTTTCCAAGGTCTTAAAACAGAACTCACATATTCAGCCATTTCCACTCCACCAGTTGTAGTAACCCTGGAAGCGAAGTGCATAAATAGGCAGATGGTGCAGAGTGATGCATAAAATCTGTGCCAGGTTTATTTAAAGGAAACTATTACCGCAGGACTGCTATGAATTCAATACACATGCTTTAGTTACCTCTCGCAGAAGGTGTGTAGACAGGGCAGGACTTTGGGGTTCCTGTAGTGGTCCAGACAGATGCTGCAGACCAAGAACTGTTTATCAATCTGCCGGACTACTGGACTGGTGCTCCCCGCCTCCCTCTTGGCCATAGTCGTGGACATTCAAATCCCTGCACCACCACAGCTGAAATACTATAGAGAAACAATATATCAGTTATTAAGTCTCAAAATGAGTACAAAATGAGAAGGATGGACTAGAGTTGATAAATCTGCCTGATTCCTTCAATGGGACAAAAACGTGCTTATTGTTGAGATGGTTTCTAGGTTAATACCAGAACAAAACTAAGAGAAAGGGAGAACTGTGTGAAAAAAAGTGGGAAAAGCTTGTTGGGCAGCTTTTTAAACAATTATTTAAAGGTCCCATGGCATGAAATTTTCAGTTTCTGAGGTTTTTGAACGTTAATGTGAGCTCCCCTACCCTGTTTAGGCCCCCCCCATGGTTAAAAGTTGCGAAATGTCTAAACTGAGCATTTGCGATCCTTTTCTGCGTTACAAAAAATCGGAGCTCAAACGGGCGAGTTTGAACAAGGCACCTTATTGACGTCAGATCGAAAAAAGAAATGCAAATGCAGTTCCACCCCCGTCTGTCTGTACTCAGCGTCTCTGTAAATCACGCCCAGAGAGTTTGGACCGCGAATGCGCTAGGCAATGCGAAATGCGTTTTTTTATTTGCCTGGAGGCACGTCCGAGTGTTTCTAGGCTCGGAAGTCCTTTATCTGAGCCTCTGGACCTTTGAACAGCAGTGGTTTGATTTTATTTTCTGTGGAAATGTGTTTATTTTTCAATGGAAAGCTTCAAATCTCTCCCCCCGTGCAAAAACAAGGAAATGGATCAGCTGAGAGCTCCGAGCGAGAGCGGAGCGTTTGGCTCCCATTATAGAGTGTTCAGAGAGAGAAAAATTACTCTTTCTCATCTTATCTCTGTTTCTCATGCACTGAGTGTTGATTTTGAAGAAGGATTCATTTACAGTATTAGGGAACCATTAAGGAGCCATATAAAAGCATCAAGAAGTACCATGTCATGGGATCTTTAAATTTGAATATGAAATTAGCTGCATCGCAAGTCATAAATGCTTTATGCTGGTACAAAACCTGGAAATATTTTGTATCGAAGAGCATTTGCAAAAATAACATGTTATCACTATAATAACATTATAGTAAGATGGTACTATTACAGAAAACATGTATGCAGTTTCAATGTTTACAACTTCAATGCAATAAATAAAATAAATACATTTTCACTGTTTCCTGGTCCCGTATTACACAAAATCGATTGTTGTGAGCTTTAAGAAATGTTATAATGTTGTTACCTCCTCAAAAACGTACCGGGAGTTGTTTTGTTTGTTTGAGTAATCCTGCATTACTAGTATGTCTACATCTCCAAAGCTCAAAATGCTCTGTTCCACTTTGTGATGTCATGTAGTGGGTGGTAGTTTTCAAGTTAACAGCTACATAACATTTTACCTTTTGTTCAGTAAAGGACACTGTCAATTCAGGTCTGAAATCATCTAGTGAAGGTGTGTGGAGTTTACAGTGTTTTCCTTTTGAGGGAAGAACTCTAATGCTAAATAGGCAAGGTGAGGGTTTGTGTGTTAAACATGTGTGAATGAAACAAAACAAAAGTCCAGGTATGTTTTTGATGAGGAAACAACATTATAACATAGATTAGAAAATAGTGTAATATAGACCCTTTCACATTTTATTCAGGCATAGAGATACAGCATGTCAGGTAACATTTTGATAGAGGTCTGCCATTAGGTTAGATAGAAAAGCGAGACAGGAGAGGTGAATTGTCTAACAGCAGAGATCTCTATTGCATAATCAGCACATTGTATTAGTGGATGGACATTTATTTCATCTTGTGTAATCATAACATTCGATATATATCTGCAAAGTCCAAAAAAAGGACCCCCAAGCTTACATAACCCCATCTCTCTTGACAATGCAGTGGTAAGACACACACATTTTCTGCCTAGCAACAAGAGGCTCTGTCTCACTGTGGCCCACTTCTACACTCATCAAAGCATTTACAGATAAGACTTAATTACACCACTGTATTATGAGCGTATACTCTTTAATTTACCAGCTAATTGTAGCAGCTAAAAATAAAATCTACACGAACTCTATGAAGTAAAGACAGACAGACTTGAGGTTGTGAAGGCTTTGGACCGAGAATGGTGTATCAGACATTGCATAAAAAACATATTAAAACATGTATGCTATTGTAGACATTTGCAAACTACACAAATTAGTTAAGTTGAAAATAACAGCAAAATATATCTGAGTTCAGGGTAAATACTTTTATAGGCAATAAACACGTTACCTGAAAATTCCTCACAATACAATAAAATAGTATTTTTGATCTGTGACACTCTTTTGGTTGACACAGGTGCACTATGTAACTTTTCAGGTGGACGCTCCACTAACTGCTTGTCTCCAAGGAGATGTTCGATTTGCCGAAAATGTTCCCTAGTACAGCCTTAAACTTATTAATCTTAAATTGAATCAAGTACAGGTGTATAAAAACTGTGTTGAAAACCAGGTATTGGTTTTCAGGTGCCATTGTGACCAGATACAGATTTGATTTTCTCTCCATGGGGCTATGTAAGTGTAATGCCACATTGCAGAACATTTCAGCTAAAGTAACATCTCCATGACATTAAGCTGATGGCACCCACCAGAAATGTTACATAGCATACCTTTAACCATCTGGATCAATATTGAATCTAAAATAATCTTGCCCTTTTGACCACATTACAAATGAAATAAGTCATTAAAGCACTTTTTACTTGCATTACGTAATGTGCAACTTCTATCCTATTTATGTCTTGTGTTACTAACCGACTCAAGCCATTTACTGGATTTTCTTAGTAGGTCAACATCCATAATTCATACAGCAGACACAGGCATGCCCATATATACCGCAGCATGTGTCTGCCTCCCTGGTCCTCACATAGGTCTATAACAACACAGTTACTAAACAGGACATACAAATACTGACATCTACTACTACAGTTATTAAAGACATGTCATTGCACCCAGAGCCCTTCCTCTACAACCACCCATCTGTCACATCTGCCCCAGTGCTGTGTACAATCCCCCCATCTCTGGCCATTGTGCGCTGTTCCTTTTGAGGTTAAAGATAGCAGTCCAGAGGATCTCATCAGATGTAGACAGTGTAAAGGTCACTCCTTAAGCCAACAAGCATCTGACAAACAGATCACATTCACCCTACAGTGATGGACAAGTATTACAGTATGTCAGGATTTACAGCATCTTCATAAGAAGATTAGGAGTCAGTATGTGGTGTCTGTGTGGGTCTCCTGCCATTATAGTAAAAGTGGTACTCCTAACAAAGCTCCAGGCAAAAGATATGAGGAGGGGTCACTGGGTACTATTACTACTACTACTACTACTACTACTACTACTACTAAATATATATATATATATGTCGATTTCTAGTTACATCCATGCACTATGTATTAAAATTACATTACAGCAATTATGGTTAAACAGTAGTGGATTAAAAAGACTCATTACCACATGTACTGTAGCACTCCTTAGTCTAAAACTGCAGAGCTCCAAACTAATCTAATCCTCCAACCGGGGGAAATTGAAGTGGACTAAACTTGCGTTATGAAACAGAAATAAGGATTGATTCTTTTGTCCTGAGCACTTTAAGACAGTCCAATAGAATTCTAATTGAAAAAAATACTATGTAATAAAAACGAGATCAGACGCAGGATGTTTTTTATGGTTCAATAAAATTCCTGCTTGTTCATCTGTGCAGTCAGTCCGTACAGTTACACAACAGTCATTTGATCAAGTCCACATTTAGAGTCAAGTGTAAGCGTTGTGGGCAACGGGCTAAAATAAGAGCAGGTCTAAGCGCTGATTTCATGTGTTTACTTCTGTTTCTGTGATTGTGTGTGCATGTGTGTGTCCGTGTGTGTGTGTGTGTCCCTTGTGGTTTGAGTTAGCAGTTGTTGTTTTTTTAAACCATATACCATGCATATTGGAGTCAAGATTAGCACTGACTTGTTTTCCGAGGCCCAATGCTGATGCTCATGCTTAAAGTTTTACAATAGTGGCCAGAACACACAGTTTAAAAATGTAAATACCAAATAATGTTGTTTGTATGTATGTTTTTGTGTATGTTTTAGGTTGATTTTGAATACCTGTGGGAAAGTCTCAAGATCCCCCCCCTGATGCGAGGAGACCATGGATGCCTGAAGTTCAAAGGCAGAATTCAAGATTCTAAAGAAAAAATGTAAATGGTTGATTTATTTAAATGGTTAAGTCTGTATGTCTATGTATGAGTTGGTTATAAACATACTACATGGCAACCACCGTAAACGACATAGTACTAGTGGGAAACGCGTAGCACGGACTTGACAAAAACACCAGCTGTCTGTCAAACGACTTTGGGCACGAGGTGGTCATGCTTTTACACTCATTATGCACATTTGCAGTTATTCAAGGATGCCAATGGATACAACATTAGTGCATTTACAGCTGCTTAATCTCTCACTCTCACTTTTTAGTGTAACGTAAGTGTGACAAGTTAATGGTAAGGCTTGAGAAAACATGTGGGAGCCTTGGAGACTTGTATTTGACAGTTAAAAAAAGACCAAATCAAGTCCAGACAGGCCAGGCTAAAAGATGAGAGAAAAATTAGTCCTAATACCATCAAACCCCAAGTGTAATAATTCCCTTTACTATCCACACTCTAACATTGCTGGGGATTACTGTACACACTTTAAATATCACACAACACTCAACTGTGTTTTTAAATGCAGTTTGTGACCATGGATTTATACACAAACAGCGTATTCACTGCTAATTGAATAAACTGTATAAAACATATTGCATAGTGAGTGTGGATCGAAGTATAGTTAAGTATTACTTCATCATAATACCACTTTGAAGTGCACTATGTTACTTCCCTGGACTCTGGTGAATGACCCGCCACTTGCCTTTATTACTGTTACTTTATTACTGTCGTTTCACATCAAAGTAAAAACATAGGTACAAGAAACCTCTGAAATTCCAGTTGTCAGAATGAGTTTTTTGTTTTGGACTCAGTGTCAAACCTCCTTAGACAGAGCACTGAACCAACCAAAGAAGGCTTTATATTCATTTTATACTATCTATTCAACTTTAACAAAATAGTTCTACAAAAGTTCACTTACTGTCAGCTGAAGTCAAGAATACTCCATAACAAATCCAAGCAAAGTAAGTGATCCAGCACACGCCCTGGTCTACACGTGCCTGCCTCCCTCCCTCACTGACCACTCTTCCTCTTCTATGGCGTTTTCCCTTGTCCAGCATAGAACACAAAAACAGACTTTGGGAAAACCACAATGACAACAGTAAAGGGTGGGAATAGGAGCCGAGAGTCCCTCCCACTGTCAGTACTGTTTACAAGCATGAGCTAGCCGAAGACCCGCCCACTGCTGTGAGCTGACTGGCTGCTGATGAGTAAGGATTCTACTGCTGAGCTGTGATTGGTTTAGGGCAAAGTAAGGATTCCGTCAGAGCCTAACAATTCAGGATGGCCAGGGGGAGTTGAGTGCCTGAGAGAGCAATAAGAGACGAGAGGAAGGAGTGTGAACTAAATAGACACTTCACTTACAGTAGAGTTGGCATAAAGTTTATCTTAATGGACTTGATAAACTTCAAATGCATTTATTTATAGTATACTGTAGTGTATTATGTAATGTACTATTCTTGTCATTGGAGCGAAACTACACATTACATCAACTACTAGTACTTGAACTACAAAAATGCACACCGTAGATATAAGAGATCAATCCTAAAAGTCCATGATGAACACAATACAATATAGATAAATGATAAATGAGATAGGGATGCACCAATCCAATATCGGATTGATTGTATCAGATATTGGCACCAGTACTGAAAATTGCATATCGGCTTCCAAATGTCAGTTCAGCAGATATTCTAATTGGACATATAAGTTGATGTAGTAAGACTATTTCCTAGTCGTAGGCCCAGAAAGTGTCATAATATTTGTGCTTTTATTTATACAAAATTGTTTTGTAGTTACTTGAGGATAAAAAACAGTTACATAACACATTTGGATTGGGGATAGGTACTTTAAGATATAGTATCGGATAGGGATGGGCATTCGGTGAAGTTTTCTTTGTATATCGTCGGGAGAATTAATGAGTAATAATCGGTTAATCGTTAACATATTTTGTATTAAAAAGACAACAACCATTCACTCATGTGTGTCCGCTTTTACTATGTCTGCCGAGGCTGTGGGAACAGGCGCTTCTCCACGGGAAAGTAAATGTGCAAATCAACATGCGTAGAGGTGGATTAAAGCGAGCCGACACGCATCCTGCAGCCTCTGCTAGCGCACTCGGAGTTAGCCACTTTGGGATCCGAGCTAACCGCTGCTAGCCCGCTGTCTCTGTCCTACTTCCTCCACACAACCCAGCCGTATCTGCAGCAATATTTTATCAAGTCGTGAAAACCTTTGCCCTCCACGGCACTGATGGGGAGCATGTCTGTTTCGATCATCTTCGCTATCAGACCTTCTCTGCTCGTTGAGCACTGCAGCTCCTCCTGGTCCGTGCTAGCACCGAGTCCAGGCTAGCCTGTGATAGAGATAATGAACTGCCGCCACCTTCTTTTACCAGACTTGGATGCGCGGTGTTCAAATGATAAATCATTTGTGTTGTCGATGAGGTATATTTGTATGCTGCATTGCAGTGCTTGCAGTGCGCTTGGTCATTTTCTAAATTAAAGTGGTCCCACACAACACTTCGCCGCGACCTCTTCATGTTTTGGGGATTGACCTACGGAAGCTCGCATATATCAACTGAGGCGCGCCAACTGAGGCGTTTTTTTATTTTTTATTTTTATTTTTTTATTGGTTTGTCGACGAAAATGAACTTGCTCGGTGAAATTCTTAATGATCAATTATCGGTTAATCGATTAATTATGCCCATCCCTAGTATCGGAATCAGTATCGGAACTGAAAAAGCTGGATCGATGCATCCCTAATGGTGACCACAATAGATAGATGGACAGACATAGGATCCACATGATTTTGTAGACCTAAGAAGCAAACTGCAAGTGTGAGAATATGACTTTTCATAATCTGAGAAAAACTAAAAGAAGAATATATATAAAAAAAAAAATCATCAGTCAAATCATCAAAATTCTTAAGGTACATTTCTACACCATGACCTATACCACCTCCATTGTACGCTACAATTGCACTCACCCAAAATGCTCACCCGGCATTTAATTTCTAGCCACACTTGATGTACTGCATATTAAATATAAAGCCTCATACATAATTCATAACAGTCTATTCATTTAAATGCCTGTCCTAATAAACTGACTTTAATCCAGAGCCAGAGGTGGCAATACTTTGACCATAACGTCCCTTGTGGTCTTAATCTGAGGGGATTGAGTGAATGCACATGTTCTTTTCAGCTTTGCCTCCCACCCACTAGCACCTTTAACCAAAATCCCATAACAGGCCAAACTAGTGCATCAGGCATAACACAAGAGATTACATAAGAGCATGAAAAACAAACATTCTAATGACTTGGGTTGAGCTGGATGATTTTTAATGAAGGATTTTAATGCTAAACAGATATATACTTTTTCTAAAAATGACATTACTTATCTTTGCTTCATGATTTACAATAATATTGTCTTCTAGGTAGGTCTGTCACAATAAATCCTATCAAATTCTGTATATGTTAGATGGAACAATAATATTTGAGGTTCAATATTTATCGTGGTACTTTTTCTTTGTACTAGTGAGGGTCTTCTAGTTATTTTTTTGTACTACAATGAGATTTGAGTTGCAGAGGGTTAAATGAATGACTGAAAACACAAAAAGTACTCATGGAGACCAAACCAGCTCAAGTTACAGGTCACTATCAGATCTGTGGAGAGGCAACAACGGTCACAGTCAGAATGCCTGTTTTCCTAGGTATTTTTGAGCTATAAAACCACCTGTAATTTAATAAATGTAAGTTACAGCTGTTTAATGTTGGATGTTTAATGATTGATATTCTGGCCACAGCTTGTGCTGAAACAACATTTCAATCAAAGTTGGTTATTAGACAAGCTAAAAATGAACAGACAAGCTAAAAATGAACAAACCAGGGCACAGTGATTCATACAGAACATCATGTAGGCAAGAGACCAACCGGAAATTAACTGCTATAAAAAATCTGATGTTTTACACAGAAACCATATCAGTAAATACAGCAGAAATCAATGCTATTTAATAACTTTTGTGCACTGTTTATATATAATATGGATGGAGAGCTGGCAAAGACAGAGAAAAGGGACAAACAAAACAAACAAGAGGATGTAAGGAAGGAGGAAGCAGGAATCCATGTGGGTCAGTGCCAGGCCCCTATGTCCTGCCAAGTCTAAAGTTAAGGAGCTATGTAAAGAATATATCTATCCTATATGAGCACTTTAGAGATCTATGGAGGAGTGTTAAGGCCTGACAACGAGTCCATATATCAACTGTCTATGAATAACAACAGTATTGAAATTGTCTGATACATGTACTGTAGGTCATATAGAAGTTAGTCATATTATACAGGTTTTTGCTCATTCATACAGTTACACCTTAGGGGATACAGCATGCAAAACAGTAATTTATTCAGTTAATGAAAGATTTACGGTAGCTAAAAAACGATTTTTCTGAAAAGCATTGCAACTTTGATTTGTTTAAAGGGCCCATATTATGCTATTTTTTATCTATGTTATAATTGTCAAAAACATACCTTCCTTTCATTTCACACATGTTTAACACACAAACCCTGCGTATACAGGCTGAGTTCTACAGTCTGTTCCACACTGTGATGTCATGTGGTAATACAGGAAGTGCTCTACTGTCTTTTTTAAGCTCCATACACCTCCACTAGAATAATTTCAATGATTTCAACTCTGGAATTGCCAATCACAATTGAACAAAAGGTAAAAAGTAGCTGCTAAAATCTACTGGGGCAAATCTACCGCTTCATTACATCACAAGGTGGAACAGAGCATTTTAAGCTTTGGAGATGTAGACAAACTCCCATAATAATAAAGGATTACTCAAACATGTGTAAATGAAACACAACACAACAGGTATGTTTTTGATGAGGTAACAAAATTCTAACACAGCTTAGAACTCACAAGAGTCAACTGCATAATATAGGACCTTTAACATTTAAAAAATTATACGATTTTGTTAAAAATTCACATTTTTAACATGTCCAATCACATGTCCAATCAATCACATGTTTTGTCAGACGTCTCGACTATAAGGTTTGCAGATTATACAAAATAAAGGTACAATTTTCTTTTTGCACAGTCACACAGGTATTTATACCGAACATGGCTCTGCCTCCGGACAGTGAAGATTTAATGACAGTGACACTCCCCTGAAGGCAATCCAACAAGAAAATCCACATGTGAAGACAAACAGAATTTCAGTGCATCTACATACAACAAACTCCTGTCTGTTTCTAAAACTGTTTAAAGGAGTAAGTTGTGCAAGATTTAATATATACACACAAAGGTCTAGGTGAGTGTAAAACTAACAGAGCTGTTCTGCTGTGTCAGCAATGGCCTTTGTAGCTACACCTGGTGCCCCGTTACATTTCTGTTTGAGTTTTCTTCTGTCTTCTTTCTCTACATGATGAAATACAACTGTACACAATGTTTTGTTCTGTTTTGTTTTACCAAGGATTTAAAGATGTGTGAAGAAGCCCTCAGTCGTCCAGGTAGAATCCATGATAAGAGGAAAAATATAATTTGTCAACTGGACAAAGTTTATTTGGTCGAAAACATTTCGCAACAAAGCAATGTGGTCTACTCCATTCAATGTAGTGAAGACTGCAGTCAGCGCTACACTGGAGAAACAAAACAGCCACTTCACAAGAGGATGTACCAACAGACGGGCGTGCCAGAGTGGACCATCATCTGCCATACATCTCCACCTAGAAGCCACGGGCCACTCCTTTGAGGACAGTGAGGTTCAGATCTTAGCCAGGGAAAAGAACTGGTTTGAGAGGGGAGTTAAAGAGGCTATTTTTGTCAAAAAAAAGAATCCTTCTTTAAACAGGAATGGCAGAGTCAGACATAATTTGTCTCCCATATATAATTCCATTTTCAAACCGAAATCAAAACAAACAAAGGAAACAATAGGGCTAGCCAGGTCAGGTCCAGAGGTGTGAAAACAGCCATTAGGGTTTGAATGGGTATGCTAAACTAGACACCAGAGAGAAACTGGAAATACAAAAGACAGAAACTCAAAACAAAGAGGTGGGATAGTTTCAGAATAATTTCAGTATAGTTAGCTCCTCCCTGCAGCTAGATATAAGCAGTGTCTATCAGCACTCTAACCAGAACTGACGAAGCCTCTCGTGACGTCACTGGCATGTGCGCGCAGTTCCGAGTCAGAAAACCATGGCGGACCATAGCGGATTATCTAATTATTGCAAATCATTGAATATTAACGATAGGGAGAGCTACATTCAAAAGCTCACGTTGAGCAACGGGGTTCGACTACCAGATCCTTATGCGATCACGGAGTGGCAGTACGATTGTAGCCAAATATCCAATGTTATTTAGTGGAGAAGCCCAGTGTATATACGAGAGAAAGCGTGCGCGTACAAATCCATGAATGCCTACTAGTTTGCCGCATGTGGCCATGTACAGAAGGTAAAATACCATGATATCGATGGGGAGTTTCTCCGTAATATCTTCCTTCCTACTACCGGCTTTCCCAGTCGGCTTCTCCGCCGCGGCATCGCGCCGTCTGCCCGGGAGTGAGCAAAGCTCGCGGGGAAAAGAGAAAGCAACCCCCCCTGGGTTGTCAGGAGGTGAACTGACAACCCGAAAGGAGGGGAAAAGCCAAAATAATCTAAAAAGTTCAAAGAAAAAACGAAAACAAAAAAACACCAAACAAAGACAGCCCTAGGGAGCTCACCACACATACGACCGTGTACAACGCTTGGGCTATCATCAACAAGCTACGTTCTGACCGCCAACTGCACTTGGTTGCGCGGTAAGTAACATACTACGACTTAATTCACGGGTCACAGATGTGATCTCAGTCATGTCAAATGCCATTTATGATGGTCATGCGAAAACTTATCATGCATTTTAACAAAGTTATTCGTGTTCGTTTACATGTGTCTGTCGTAGAGGTTACCCGGTTAATGTCTTTGCGGTGTCCTGTGCTTGCTACTTAATCAGCATGATTAAACACCATTGAACACCTGGGCAATTACCCTAAACAAGCAGCAGGTGTTCACTTGTGTGTATGTCGCTTGAACGGTATGAACTATCATTTATTCCATCTGTTTCTCTTTATTTGAGTTCTTCTCTTCTATATCTTCACTGGGGTTTTATGGCAGCAGTGGCTTTTTTTGAGTCGGAACTGCGCGCGCATTCAGTGATGACGTAGCTTTGAAACTGGTCTATACTAAGACCTATAATTTTTTTTTTATTAATTTCTCTCTCTCTGAAACATTATAAACCACCAGATTATTAAAGCATTTTGCTGAATCTTGTGTTCTAGATTTACTTTTTGGACTTAAAACAATTGCATTATGGAGATTAGCTACCACATTGCTGATTAAATTCTGCAGCTCCTTTCAACTCTTAATTTTTAGAAAAGTCTATGGGAAAAATGAATGGAAAATTTACTTCAGGAATCAAAGCAGGTGGTCAGTGTTGAGTTCCATATCTTTCCATCTGCCATTTGCCAATTATCCAATTATCAGTCTCCAATGTCAAAATAATTAACATTCAACTGACAGAAAATGGTAGCCTATAAAAACAGCAGTCTTGTTTCCAATAATTAAAAGAGTAAACAATAAAATGGGTAATAAAATGTGTATTCATTTTACTTTCACAAACACACCCCACAGCACATACCATTTTCAATCTCTGTATGACGCTGTCACCCCCCCTCTCCCCTTCCTCCCTCGCGCACACAGGCCATCAGCTGTGTGAGCCTGAGTCATACCCTCTCCCTGCTTCTTCATGCATGCTCATAGTACATATTTACATACAGTATGAACAAATCATTATTATATCCTTCAGTGTTGTTATGCTGTATATGTGGATACAAGACCAAAAATCATATCATATCAACACTGGTGATTCTTGCTGTTGGCTTGTTAGACCCCTGTTCTTGAGTGTCCCGTCTTAAGCCCCCTCATATACACTTCTATATATAGACCTATGGCTCTGGTTGCTCTCATATCAGACACAGGCACGTGCACTGTGCTGTATAATGGGAAAGAGCAGTGTGACCAACAGGGACCCTGAGGAGGAAAGCGATTAAAGCTCTGCAAAACTGTAATTAAGTATTGCGCGGGACAGCTCATTAGACTGAGCAGAGGTAGCGCATTTTAATTTAAAAACGTAGTAACAGGCATTTATTTTTTAATGCAGTGGATGTTGAAAGTTGATCTGAATTGTCAATGATATGTTTTTAATCAGCAAGTCTATTAGCCAATCGTCTATCAATAAAGCATGTAGACTTTGGCGATGTCTGTGTGTGTGTTTATTGGCATTGGAGTGACAAGCATTTGTTGTTAAAACTGCATGTCTCCGTGGAAATGTTATTGCTTGGTCCAGAATGTTCCACTGTATTAAATCTGTCTGTCACGAGGGAGACAAACAGGTAATAATAATAATAATAATAATACATTTTATTTATAAAGCGCTTTTCAAGACACTCAAAGACACACAAAGGTGGTGGACAGTGCAACTTTAAGCTAACTTTAACTTAAAAATATGTCATCCAAAAACCAAATCTATTTAAAGCCATAATTATTTGTTTTGAGTCAGAAGAAAACAATGGAAAATCATAATCCATTCAAAGCTATATCCAGCTATATGTTTTTTGTCGTAACAGGCTGTTAAAATGTTATGTCTTTTAACCATGTTATGAATGGCATTTACTTTATTATTGTGGTCTGTGGGCCAGTTTTCCCATGACTCCAACACTTTCATATTTATAGCATTGCGATTGAACCTTGGTGCTAAACCAAGACTGCAGTGAAAGATGCGTGATGAATAGTGCAGGCGCACTTTGCATGTGCACGGTAAATATGTGGTTTGGGATCAGAGGCGTGTGTGCTTGTCAGGTGAGAGCAAACAGACTGAGCTCAGGCTGAAATGAGGCTCTGATGGATGGGCTCTGCTCTCAGGCCTGACACAGCTCCCCTTTGCAGCTGTCGTCACTCACCCGGCAGCAACACAGGTGTGAGAGGCACTTTTCAATATCATTTACAGCATTCAAACCACTAATTACGCTTTTCAATGTTTAATTATAAAAATGGGTTGTCAAACAGCAGTAGCTTTAGTTTAACTGATACATGAAGTCATAATCAGATCAAAGATGATCTGATTTTTATTGCCACAAATTACATGTGAAATTGGCTGCAGTTATCATCAATAAAAAGGTACAAATTAGCTTTAAAAGCACTATATTAACCAATAACATAAAAGTACCCACCTTTAGAGTAGGAAAAGTACTTCAAATCAGAGCCACCAGCTCAGCAGGACCCAATATTACTTCTACCTTTTCTACAAGAGGAAAGTATTACTGATGCATGACATACTAATACTGCAAATTAATCATTAATATGGATATTTTGTTTATTTTACTGGGACAATGCAGGTTAATTAACATTCATGATATACATCCCACCTGCATTGGATTTCACAAACAACCTCATATACTGTGTACACATGTACACTGGAGGCAAGGTCGATGAAGTGTCTTGCCCAAGGACAAAACAACAGTTTCCACTACACTCACTGCCACCCCATTCAGCAGTCTTCCCAAACTAATCAGGCCAGACCCTGGTTTGGTTTTGAGATCAGACAAGATCAGGAGGGTGGTATATGGAAAATACTACTACTACTACAAATTACCAGTTAACAATTTCAGAGCATCATTACTACTATTACTTATCCATCTTTACTATTGCTCTGAGCCTACTGCAAGACAATAGCACATTCTTTACCAAAATGCACTTTCACATTCTATGTATAAAGCTACATTAACATGCTTAAGCAATTCCATCCACTAATAACCATAACTACTATTTTGCATGATCATTTTTGAGTACAGTGAACCCTCGTTTATCGCGGGGTTAGGTTCCAGAAATAGCCCGCAATCAGTGAAATCCGCGAAGTAGGACAATTTTATATTTTACAATTATTCTACATGTTTTAAGGCTGAAAACGCTTCACCAGACACATTATACACCTTTCTGAGACTGGTATTAACATTTTCTCACATTTTTCTCTTGTTTAAACACTCAAACTTTTGTAGATTTTCATTAAAATATATTAATAGTGACGCGGGGGGGCACGTGACACGCGGACACGTGCGCGCGGACACGTGCGCGCGGACACGTGTGTTTGTTTTGGTACCACATATCCATGCCATGTGCGAAAGTCGAGTGGAAAGCGACCTGGATATAATTTTGGGCAAGACTCAAGCCAATGCTAACAGTGCCAAACCGCTAACAGACGCCTCTGAGCACCAGTCCTCACCACAAGACCAGGTAAGACCAACCTGCGCTCACAAGAGTTGGTTGCATTTCACCCCGGGTCCAAAATCAGACCGCTATCAATGCGTCGCCAATACTCCACAGCTCTCTAGGACGGGGTCGGGTTCGTCCTCTCGGCGTGACGGGGAAAAGGCCCACTGTCTCCTCTGTGCGCGCGAGTGTCCTCCCCCCGCTGCGGGCTCCCTCGAATGCGGCTCTGCCCGCTGCGGCTCCCCCGGCCCGTCCATGTTGATTCTTGGCTCTTCCATGGTCCGGCTCGCACTCTCTTCCATGGCTCGTGCAAGTAAACAAAGGCCACACCTCCTGTCACCCAGGCGCTCTCGTGAAGGAAATCAGAGACTCTGTCCCTACCATCCCTGGTCTAGACCTGGTTTAGTCCTGGTTTAGACCTGGTTTAGTCCTGGTTTAGACCTGCTTTAGACCTGGTTTAGTCCTGGTCTAGTCTCTTAGCTACTATTTTGCATGATCATTTTTGAGACTGTAAAAAAAAAAGTTACACTATAAAAAAAATTGGGAAAAAAATTGGAAAAAAATTGGAAAAAAAAATCCGCGAAACAACAGTGAACCGCGATACAGCGAGGGTTCACTGTACTTTCCTCTTGTAGAAAGTGACAATCTCATATTTATGCAAAGCTCTGTAAACAGCATTGTATTGCTTTGTTATTACCCACAGTAATAAAAGCCTGCTCTAATGTTCCCATCTCTGGTCTGGAGCAGATTTATGACATGTCTGAAATAAAGCACATATCACCACAGTGTAGGACCATTATTCTCTGTGCTGTGGAATGAGCAGCAGTTCCAATGCACTCAACCTGAAGAAATGGATCCTTCAGCAGGCCATACACACATACACACACTAGGAAGGGTGAGAAGGCACTGTATGGATTACCACAGAGTTACTTTTGTTTGGAAACTGAGAATTAGGGCTGAGCAATGATGGAAGAAAATAATTGCATTTTAGGATATATCACAATCAGATAAAAAAACAAAAACAAGATAGCGGCGCGGACACACGCAGCGGCTGCACTCGTTACTGGATGTATGTGATGTTTTAGCCACTGTGTTTATTGTCTTGTTTATCAGACGTTTTATGTTCACTGTGGGCCTAGGGAGCGCTGCAATTTCAAATCCTGTGTGTGCAACCTGTACATAATAGTTTTTGACAATAAAGCTGACTTTGAACTTTAAATGAAGATTCTATTCACCATGTGCATTTTTAAACATATCCAGGAGCAAAAGGTCAACTACTGAACAAACAGGCTACAAGAATCCCATTACCTAAATAACTGCAGACTTTGTGGTTGACTAATTGTGATCACTTTAATTTGTGGCCATGAATATAGTGGAAAATGAACAGAGCAAATAATAAAACCACCTTGAAATGTTGACCACAAAACAATACACCAGGGTTCTATTCCTAAACTTAATCCATCTGAATTTACCAAAGGAAACCAAATAATGCTTGGAATCCCTATTTTAATCACTGGAGGTGATTACAAGGTGTAAATTAAATCTACCTCCGTTTCAAAGACTTCTCAAAAGGTGATTTGTTTTTAACTGTATTCAGTTAAAAGTGGATTCATTCAAGACAAGATGAAGATTTTTCTTGCACAAAATTAGAATACAAGACTCCCCTGTTTTCTGTTTTTGTATTTCCTGTCATTGATATTGGCCTTATTATATTGACACACACAGAGCCACAATGGGATTAAAAGCAGTGAAGCAGAATATGTTTGACACACATGGTTTTCCAGCCTCAGTCCCAGCAGAGCCCAGGACTCCAGTGTGAGGGCAATGTGTGCCACAGGCCAGAAGAGCTGATTCTGAAATAATGTGTCGCTTTAAATAACTGTGGGAATAGATGCCCTGAGCTCAGCATACACTCTATTAGCATAAAGTGATAATTGTGTGTATGCAGCCTTCAAAAGTGCAGCAGGTTCTACTGTAAATATGGGTTATGTTTTCTGATCTGTTATGTTTTCTCATCAAAAACATACCTGGAGTTGTGCTTTGTTTCATTCACACATGTTTAACACACACATTTTTCTCTCAGACAGAAAACACTGTGCTTTTATACTCCATAGACTTTCACTAGACTCATTTGGATAATTTCAGTCTTAAAATTGTCAATCTCTACTAAACAAAAGGTTAAAGGTAGCTGTTAACTTGAGAATTACCACTACATAACATCACAAGGTGGAACAGAGTATTTTGAGCTTTGGAGATCTAGACAGACTAATAATAAATAAAGTACTACTCAAACATGTGTGAATGAAACAAAACAACTCCACCTATGCTTTTCATGAGATAATAACATTATAACATTGCTAAAACTTCACAAGAGTTATTTTTGTGTACAACAGGACCTTTAAGAAAGGGAGGACCATTTAATTTCTAAAAATTAGTAATAGAATATGTTATGTTCACATTTTATAATTTGATGATGTCATAATTTCAGATGGAGTACAGGGACCTAAAACATCTAGGGACATATACGGTTTTATGATGCCAGAGAAGGCTATAAACGTGCCATGTGAATAGGCCCCGTAATTAGAAAAATAAAAACACAGGTTAAATCATCTACATCTTGACAGTTATGGTAAATTTCACCATGGGTTTCTGACCTGGCCTCATACTATAGGTATATATTATAGGTATATAGTATAGGTAGGTACAATAGGTCTTTAGTATAACAATATTATAATATTGCTATGTACAATTTATTAGTTTCAAATAGAATGGCTACTACGTGTTCGAGAACAATCTCAAAATTAAACTTAAAGGTCCCATGGCATGAAATTTTCACTTTCTGAGGTTTTTGAACGTTAATGTGAGCTTCCCTACCCTGTTTAGGCCCCCCCAATGGCTAAAAGTTGCGAAATGTGTAAACTGAGCATTTGCGATCCTTTTCTGCGTTAGAAAAAACACAGCTCAAACGGGCGATTCTGAACAAGGCGACTTCGTTATGTAACATCGACAAAAGAAATGCAAATGCAGTTCCACCACCGTCTGGATCTCCACCCCCTGTCTCTGGAAATCACGCCCAGAGAGTTTGGACCGCGAAGGAGCTATGCAATGCGAAATGCGGTTTTTTATTTGCCTGGAGGCACGTGCGAGTGTTTCTAGGCTCGGAAGTCCTTTACCCGACCCTCTGGACCTCTGAAACAGCAGTGGTTTAATTTTATTTTCTGTGAAAATGTGTTTTTTTCATTGAAATGCCTCTCCTTTCTGCCTTCGCGGTTAAAACGCGGAAGTGGGAGACAGCGCTCCAGCGGCGCAGAGGAGCGCTCCTCTAACTCTATCTGTGTCCTTCTCATTTGCATTCAAGCAACAAGGCCCAGAATGAGTTGTTCAGACAGAGAGATTCTGACTCTGACTGTGTACATGTGTCTTTCTCATGCACTGAATGTTGATTTTGAAGAAGGATTCATTTACAGTATTAAGGAACCATTAAGGCACCATATAAAAGCATCAAGAAGTACCATGTCATGGGACCTTTAATATCTGTTTTGTTTCCATTTCTTAAAGTGGCACTAATGCACAAAATAAGATGTGTATTTGTTACATAACACTTCCCTATACGTTTTGTTTTCCCCATGCATCCTCAGTGTTAAATGGTGAGTGTGGGAGCCTGTCTGTTTGTGTACTCTGCTCTGTTATCAGCCTGCAGCATGGTCAAACCTGTTATGAAATCACACATAAGGGATACACACCATTACAGCCACAAAATCCATTTACTCACAGGGATTAGATTTTCCATCATTTGTTCATCATGCTTAAAGGTCATGGGATTTGTCTTTGATTTATTCAGCTGTCAGTCTTTGAGTATTATTAGCCAAGAATGTGGCTACAAACACCTTCAGAATAAATGGGAAGATGCATCAGGGTGTTTGAAGAGCTAGTGCTAAAACATCTGTAGAGTGAAGAAGAGCTCTCTCAAACCATTAGTCTCGTTACGGGAAAGATGTACTCAAATATAATGTTGTTGAAGTGAACTTTTACAAAACAACAAATTCTTCACAGTAGTAAAGGATATTTAGATAGAAAATATCCATTAATGCACACTCTCCAGGAGCATAAACATTTGAAAAAAGACTGAAATAAGTACTGATAAACCAATAAATTTCAGAACAAGTCTGATGTCCAAACTACAGGTTTTTTCTTCTTTGCAGAGGGCATTCTATTCCCTTAATAACTGCAGCTTTGGCTATTTCAAAATTGCACTAACTCAAATTGCAATGTTGATCTGTTTGATTGCAGAACTTTATGACTCTAGGCCAGCCATGATTACATATACAAAATTAAATGAAAAGACGGTGAGATAGTAACAAAGTCTAAAGTTATTGTTAATATCCAAGTCCATTATAATTGGTAGAGTAACCCCTAAGTCATTTCCCACAGGTGTACCTAAGGCTAATGAGAAAATTAAAATATGCTAGCAACTCTAACCTCATAAACTTGGATGAGTGGAGAGAGCTGCATAATAAAGATATATTAAGTTCTCAGGTGCAATGAAGTCATAACAAAATGTGAAGTGAGGGTCCCTCCCTGTCCTGTCCACTGAGCTCTGTGACATGTGGAGGCTAAAATGAGTCTTTGGCCCAAACTGTGCGTTAAGTGAGCCAAGTTGAGGCGCACAGTGGAGCAGAAACCCTCCTGACAAATGAGGACAAACAGCCCTCCGTCAGCGCTTTTCCACCTTCAAGGCACCCAAAGCGCTTTACAACAAGGAACCAATCACTCATTCACACACGCATTCACACACCAGTGTACGCAGGGTTAAGTGTCTTGCCCAAGGACACAACGGCAGCATTCATCTGTGGGAGCTGGAATCGTACCAACCAACCTGTGGGTCAGTGGATCTGACCGCTCAACCACTGAGGTTTCTTATGTCAAGAGCGGGATTTGAACCGCCAACCTTTGGATCAGTGGACAAATGCTCTACCAACTGAGCTACTGCCGCCACATGTCCACCTGCGCAGTCCCACGGAAATAACACAGATGAGGTGGATCCGGGACTCACAGCTGACTAATACTGTCACAGAATAAAACGTCAAACTCAACTGATGTATGATGCCATTTTCAACAAAACAGAATACTTCCTTTAATTACAATGGGGTCTTACACCAACCTGGATCATGACAGACTGATATGTGCAGCACTCTACCCTGAGTTCTTCTCATCTTCCCCGTTTACAATGCACAAAGTGTTTACCTTCTGCCCATTTTTCACAACAAAATAGTCCATATGTGTGTTGATTTAAATCAAGCAAACAGCTATATTTTTGTGATTTTACAGGGGGAATAAAAACCAAACATTTTAAGTGTAGTCACAAACCAGTGCATAATTACATAATAATTAAATTGTCAGAACTCATCTGTGCACTTGGAAAGTGAAGGTGTGAATGAAATGCTTACATAAAAATATTGCCCAATAATAGATCACCTCAGACAGGCAATATTGAAAGCATTATTGTGCTGCTTTTATTTGCTTTATAAGCTGCTGATGTAATTTGAAATTCCCAGGAAATGCACAATATGGTTTGACTTATTACTGAGCCCCTTAAAGGGATCGCTCTAAATATATCCACCATGACAAGGCTGCATCTCCTGGCCCCCGCTTTAAACCCAAACACACACTCCCATAGGAATACAAAGTGGTCTACAGTGAGGAATTAAACAGGTCAGGAGTCATCTAGAGATGCAGAAAATGTGCTTTGGTATATCATTTAAAGAGTAGCTGTACACTCAAAAAAAATGATTCTTGGTCCTAGTAAATATAAAGAAATAGTTTTACATAAAATGTAAGTAAAATTTATTAAACTAAAGATGTATTAAATTAAATCACATAAACACTACTTGAACTCCTTGAACTAAAGGATGGCATTTACTTAAAGTTTATGCAATAAAATCACATGCAAAATTGTCATGTGATTAAATTACATAAAGTCCATGTTTTAGGGTCAATAATTTTTTTTGAGTGTAAGTTAAATTAGTTTTTAAATAATTAGGCTGCTTCAATATAACCAACATTGTAGACCTGCTTAAAATACTGCTGAAAGACTTCTGTTACCAACGGCAACACAATCATCTGATCAAGTCTGCACAACGTGGGACGAAGGAAGAGACATTTCAGTTCACAGTCGCAAAGATGCATTTAAACTGTTTCAACAATTATGACTGCTGTAATGTAATACTTTTCTCAGTTATTTTTGATTTTTAGAGTTAACTCATGTATTTTTCTGCCCCATATAATACAGTGATTTGAACATTTATTTAACATACCTTTAAAATGAGTCTCTAATCAGGATTTGGGCGAGTAAGAAGGGCTAATTACTACTAGTGTAGTTTTATGATACAATGAGATAAGTCTTTGTCCAGCAAAGTAACACACTTTTAAGAAATGGAAATATGATCTACCAACTCACAGTGACAATGTTCATATTTGACATTGCCTAGACATGTTCAATTTTTTCAATAAAAACATATTTACAGTACGGTGGCTGAGTGGCTAGCGCTCATGCTTCACAGCAAGAAGGTTCCGGGTTCTGGGTTTCCTCCGGGCACTCCAGTTTCCCCCATCAACCCAAAACATGCATCATAGGTAAAATCCTCCAGCTTAACTCCTGACCAAACCGAAGCAAGAAGATCATGGAGCGCAGTAATGTGCTGCCCACTGCTCCTAATAACAGGATGGGTTAAATGCAGAGAAGAATTTCTCCTGTGTGAGATCAATAAAGTCACTTCTTCTTCTTCTTCTTCTATAATAACTAACCTAACTAATTAGTCTGTAACATATTATCTACAGAACAATCAGCAGTTTGGGAAATGGGACATAATAACTGTACAAGAAGAGACATTAAATGACAAGTCAAGCAGAACTCCCATAGCAACTGTTCACTTGATCATCCAGTGCAGTGTATTTTAAACATGGTTTGACTGCTGTGTTTACATTGGTACTGTCCTGATTGCCCCTGTCTCATTCCTGCCATACCAGAGGGACATTCCAGGCCTCTCTCCCCCTCAGAGATCAGGGGCTGCCCCGGGATCACAAGTCCAACCCTCACACTTATGTCAAGAGCTCTATTACCATGTCACTATACGTTTCACTTGTAACTACATTTGCACTGGCGTTTTAAGCTTGTGGTGAAACAGTGAACCAAACAACACAGATGAAAAGATCATCTTAAAGGTGCGTAGTGTAACTTCGTCTGGTACAGGGTCCGTCAAATGCTTTTCTCCGTGGAGATATCATTGCTTTGTCTGGAATGTTTCACAGTACGGAATTAAACCTTTATATCATCATGAAGACCAAACCAGACCAAATTAAAGGTCAGATCTGTGGAGAGGCAATCCCGCTTGCAATCAGAATGCCTGTTTTGCTCAATTTTGGGCTATAAAAACACCTGTAATTGAGTAGATGTAAGGTAAAGTTTAATGTCATACAGTGAAACACCAAGAAATTACACAGTGCACCTTTAATTGCAAGAAGACAATTTCATTAGACTTTCTTTTTTTTTTACAATGCATATAAAAAGTAGAAATGAATTAACAAATGTCACACACTAGCAGTAGTAAAATCCATTTTTCTTGGTAAAGTGCGGTCAACTTGATCCCATATCTAAATATATAATTTTGCTAATGTACATAGAAAAACAGGACTGCCCTGTTATGCTTGATGTGTCAGGTTTACTCCCATCTGAGCAAGAAAGCATTTTGGCGTGTACCCCCCTCCTGCTACCTATCACCAAATCCCATCAAAACACCCAAAATACAGCTCTCCCCAGCAGAGATAACAACACTGCCCTATCTTTCCACTCATCTATAATCAAACACATGCAAGTCTGAATGACACTTAATTAACAGGTGAATCACAAACACAGCTACTGACTCCATACTATAGTTCACTCTATTGAAATGCATATAGATTGCACAGGCTAGTGCAAGCAGAAAGACAGTTTGCATTGAAGGCTGGTATAGCATGAAATTCATAGGGTGTCATTCAAAAGATTTACTTACAATTGATTCTCACCAGGAGTCACAAGAGAATAGACCAGTTTCAGAGGGTCCTGCTTCCAAGACAGTAAAATCCATTGGTAAAAGGTGTCATTGCTAAAAAGCTAAAAGGATATACCTCAAGTAGAGAGACCCGGACAGATCAGTGTTTATGGTGTGGTCTGTGTGTGTTCATAGGGGGTAAAGCGAGGGACTGGAGAGGCAAGAAACACAGCGAGTACAAGCTCAGTGGCTGCAGTGAAAATGGGAGGGGGCTGCTTCGACCAATGGGGAGAGAGGGAGCAGCGATGGCAACAAAGAGACAGTTTTTTGTGTGTAATTCCTGCCTTGACTGTGTGTTTTTTTATCTTGCCTTGATCTATGGCAACATCTGTAATACAACCGAGACAAATAAGCATTCTTAAAGATTTATATTACTTGCTTCTTAACATAATAAATAACTGATAGAAATAATGTGGTATAGGAAGGATATTATATCAAAACAGGTGAGATGTTACAACAGGAAATGACACCTAAATGTAGGGATGTAACAATATGCAACCGAAATATAATAATATCACAGGTTAAAATAATTTTTCAAATAAGAAGCTCTTTTGTTTAAAAGTATAGTTTTGTTGGATCAGCTGAAAACATAGAGGGAACTATAGACCCCTGCACAGTAATGACAAAAAAACATTTTAAAGGAATATTTTGGCCTCTCCAAAATATTGTAGCATATCATTATCTCCATACTTAAATGGCAGATGATGCAACCATAGTGACATCTGCAAACAAATACATGTAATGAGGATACATCAATATTGATGAGTTGATCTTAAGATTTAAAGAATAACTCTGGAGACTAACAGCTAGTAATGCTGGAACGGAAAAGGGCATTTGGGGAGACCGAGCTGTTCAGTGATATGCTATCGTTCACAGCCCTGTCCTCCTTGTGCGTGAGCGTCACTGTGCGTATGATGGGGGTGGTGCCCAAACTCTTTGCAGGATTTTGCTGCGGGAGCACCATGTTGCCATGGAGACTGCATCCAGTGCAGCAGAGCACGCAGATGGTAGTTCACTCTCTGTTTGTATGAAACAGCCCAGCTTGGCCCTGACATGACAATTATTAAAACTGGCTTTTGTGCAGATGTGCCTTGTGTGCTACCAGGACCAGACTGCTCAGTACAATTATGTGATTGTGATGTGTAACACGGAGGGGAAATGGTCACTGCCGGACTCCCATCTAGCCGAGGCCTACCACAGTTACTGAGCACTGAAGTCTGATGCCCCTGCAATAAAGACAGGCCTGAAGGAAACATCCTCTTATGGAGGCCTAAATAAAAATAAGGTAACATAATGCATTTGCTATGGATGTTGTTTAGCAGTTAAGTTTTGGGTTAGTTGTGGCCAGGCCTGGACTGGTAATTGGGCATACCGGGCATTTTCCCGGTGGGCCGACAGTCCTAGGGGCCGATGCCCTTCTTTTTTTTTTTTTTTACTTAGAGACCGGCCCACAATTTAGGACTGAACCAGGACTAAACCAGGACTACATCAGGTCTGAACCAGGACTAAACCAGGTCTGAACCAGGACTAAACCAGGATTACATCAGGTCTGAACCAGGACTACATCAGGTCTGAACCAGGACTAAACCAGGACTAAATAAGGATTGAACCAGGACTAAACCAGGACTACATCAGGTCTGAACCAAGACTAAACCAGGTCTGAACCAGGACTAAACCAGGTCTGAACCAGGACTAAACCAGGACTAATCAGGTCTAAATCAGGTCTGAACCAGGACTAATTATGAGGGGCTGGTCTAAGCCAAAAATGCCAGGGCAATTTTTTTGTCCCAGTCCAGACCTGGTTGTGGCTTAACCTAAATCATCACAAAGAAACATTTCATTAATTGAAGTTTAATGAATGATGCATATTTGTGATTGTAGATTTAGATAAGAAAATACATGTATGCCTAAGAACAAACACTATTTTAATGGAACTTACCCCTCCATTGTGCTTTGTGTGTCTGCCTCTTACAGGCTGGTAGGAATCTTCTCATTAAATATCTCTGATTCCTGTGAACCAAAACACACACGTGTTTATCAGACATGACATGTAGTAGGCCTACACTTGAGGTTGTGCCAAATGTGGCGCCAAAACCAGCTTCATTGGATAAAATCACACTGTTCTGTACAATTGTTAGGCAGCTGAGACTTACAGATAAGTTTTTTTGGGGGGAAAGTGTGAGACACGTTGTACGAAGCGAAGGAGAAAACGTTTGCGACTCCCCGCCAGTCCTCTGACTGTTTAGTTATGGCGCCCTCTAGAGTTTTCTTTAAACATTACGCGTGTGCTTGTTGGATAAGGAAAAGAGTCTCCATATTTTTAAAATAGGCTTATATCTTTTTCACACTGATATGTCGGGCATTTGACTATATAATACACATAAAGTACTTCTAAAACATGTAAATGTAGGCGGGTTGACTTTATTCAATGTTGGTGATTTCTATTGTGTGCTCCAGACCAGAAGGTTACGCGTTAAAATCACATCGCGGTCAATTCTTTGTTTCCTTTAAAGATCCCATGACATGGTACTTCTTGATGCTTTTATATGGCTCCTTAATGGTTCCCTAATACTGTAAATGAATCCTTCTTCAAAATCAACACTCAGTGCATGAGAAACAGAGATAAGATGAGAAAGAGTCATTTTTCTCACTCTGAACACTCCATAATGGGCGTTGTTGCTTGAATGCAAATGAGGAGAAAAGAGCTGGCCAATAGTAGAGGGTGGGGGCATGGCCAAACTCTCCCTCTCGCTCTGAGCCCTCAGCTGATCCATTTCCTTGTTTTTGCACGGGGGGAGAGATTTGAAGCGTTCCATTGAAAAATAAACACATTTCCACATAAAATAAAATTAAACCACTGCTGTTCAAAGGTCCAGAGGCTCAGATAAAGGACTTCCGAGCCTAGAAACACTCGGACGTGCCTCCAGGGAAATAAAAAAACGCATTTCGCATTGCCTAGCGCATTCGCAGTCCAAACTCTCTGGGCGTGATTTACAGAGACGCTGAGTACAGACAGACGGGGGTGGAACTGCATTTGCATTTCTTTTTTCGATCTGACGTCAATAAGGTGCCTTGTTCAAAATCGCCCGTTTGAGCTCCGATTTTTTGTAACGCAGAAAAGGATCGCAAATGCTCAGTTTAGACTTTTCACAACTTTTAACCATGGGGAAGGGGGCCCTAAACAGGGTAGGGGAGCTCACATTAACGTCCAAAAACCTCAGAAAGTGAAAATTTCATGCCATGGGACCTTTAAAAAACAATAATATTAAAATCATCATTGATTGTTATATTCACATATGTCGATTTAAACTGGCATGGGAGGAGAATTTTAAAACCAAAACACCTCCACACTCATGCTTTCAGAATGTAATGATGTGTTGGAGTCATTTTTTATTATGCTAGGATTTTATACACACATACATTTATACACACGCACACGCACACACACACAGCTTATATATATATATAATACACACACACAAACACACACAAAGAAAAAACATTATTCTTACTCTGGGTCCACTGGTCCACTCCTTGTGAATCGTCTCAGGCTTGTCTTCTTCAGTGCAGTCTGCAGGAGTGAGGTATTAACTTTCTCCCTCCTCCGAAAGGCCCTTTGTGCCTAAAAGCTTTGGCACAATGAAACTTGTAAGACCCCCTTCCTCTGACATGGGTCCAAGTTTCTCTGGGTAGCCTCGTCTCTCTGCAGTATTCAGAGATGTGTGTCTCATCTTTCACTGAGACACACACACTCACACAGAGTTTGGCCTGGTGTGGTGGTGAGAGTGACTGTGAGCAGGTCAGTAGGAGCCTTGAGGAGGAGACTCACATGAGAAGCTCCAAACATCACATTACAATGAACCAGTTGTACTCAAGAAGCGCTATTGACCATTAAACGAGAGTCATGGCAAAGGAAGCTTATGTTTTGAACAAAGCTCTTCTTACATATAGGGGATACATGCTATTATTTACCATCATTAATCTACAGCTTTGTGTCAAGATCACAATCTATAAAAACGTTCTGCAGTAAAGGCCGTGTGTAGATCAGTGCAAGAAGATGGCATTATAGGATTTCTTAAAGGAAAAGTAACGTTATTTTACAATCTGAGCCTTCTTTCGTAGAAGCCCGATGTCTTAATCTACGATTTTGTTTGAAGCAAAAGTGGCCTGTAATCCGAGATTTATCCATAGTTTCGAGTAGATGAGGAGGCCAGTGCGCATGCGTGGACTGTGCCTCTCAGCTCCCGGGACCCAAACATGAAACGCAAAGCTGAAAACTATGGATAAATCTCGGATTACAGGCCACTTTTGCTTCAAACGAAATCGTAGATTAAGACATCGGGCTTCTATGATTTGAAAAGTGCTAAAGTTTGTGTTATTTGGAGACCGCAAAGTAATGCCCCGAGTACTCACGCTAACGGATACGCTACAACATAACTTTTACCAAACAGCTCCAAATGACACCAACGTGCTATGGGTGAGTCAAACGACTTGTTTTATTACCGAAAGAAGGCTCAGATTGTAAAATAAAGTTACTTTTCCTTTAATGCAGTCAGGGTGGCCAAACAACACTGCAAACAAACCCTGTTGCCTAAGTAACTCAAACTCAATGTCTCTTTCTGTCCCAAGAATTCAGATGAATCATTAAATAGAGCCAGCACTTAACCACTGAAAAACAGCAGTACCACCTTATGCAGACTAGAATGACTATAGAAAAAAGTAAATGACAGCATACATCAGTCTAACTTCTATTTTACAAACTGTCTCCATTACTTCTACAGGTATAACCTCACCAGGGTTTTGTTTCGTTTGGTTTCATTGTTGATGCACCAATGTGTGTGTTTTTTCCCTTAGAATTACAAAATTCTTTTCTAATCCTGGTACTTTTGTGTCCACTCTTTTAGTGGCAAGTAGTTTTACACAGGCTGAGAGGAAAGAAATAATAGATGAAGTGAAAAGTAAGAAGTGAAATTTGAACAGGGGTGACAAAGGAGGCATGTACTGGCTAGAAAAGATTTTTAATAAATTATGAACAAGTGATAAAAACTGCCATAAAAAGTTTAATTCATACATAAGGATAAAAACAATTACAAAATGGACACCTTCATTGATAAAAGCAAGTCCCCAGTTGCCTTGTATCTGGAGAAATTCAATTTGTCAACTGGACAAAAGTTTATTTGGTCAAATACGCTGCGAAACGTATTTGACCAAATAAACTTTTGTCCAGATGACAAATTGAATTTCTTCTTTCCTTTTGCCAATTTAAAACATTATAAAAGCAAATTATAAAGCATAATGTTTCATAAATAAAATAAATAAAAGTGCAAGAATTCAAAACGGTGGGCTCTCCTGTTTGTTTCTATTTCCAATTTGCTTAAAGAAAGATTTAATTCCCTGATTGTCAAAGGGATTTGAGGTTTTCCAAACTTTGACACCATCTTTTACGTCTCTCCTCGATCCAGACGAGTAGGATCTTTGTGAAAAACTTCTCTGGAAAAAATCTCCAAACCAAAATGCAGAGGTGGGCGACCTTATAGACTCATCTACTGACACAGAGCGGTGGAGAGGTCCATGTGAAATGGATTTTAAATTGACAGGTGTACATGATATGGATGCGGTTAGGCTTTCTTCAAGGGTTGAATCAGGGACATAGGTGACCTCTACACTCTCCCAAATACCATCGTCAGGGTCATCAACAATGGAGGGCCGTTTTTGGGAGAGTTTCTTCTGATCTGGAGAGTTTCTGTGCGTGCAGCTAACCGGGCTTAGGATCGTCCATGGGGAGTCTACACTGCCACCGTTACCATAGAAATAGTCCCTGTTTTGAGGGGTCCTGGGGGTAGAGGGGCGTCTGTTCAATCGATCCGAGTGCCGTGGAGTGCCGGACCCTCTGTCTCCATCCAGACTACTCCTGCTGTTCTGATGACGCAGCACCTTTCGCTTTGCCTCGCGCATCTTTTCCTCATCCTTCTTACTCTCCGTTCCTCGTTCGTTGTTCAGTTTGGCTTGTTTCTTGTCCACTTTGACAGACTGGGAGCTGGGAGAGGATCCGGCGTGTAGGTTTTTCCTGGATCTGGAGACACTTCCTGGGACAGAGGAGAGGAAGCTGTGCAGAGCATTCTCCAGGCCTGATGGGTCCTGCTCACTGTTGGGGCTGGTTTGGGGGCAGGACACAGTGGGGTGGCGTTTGGTTGACTGACGCATGCTCTCCGTACGTTTGCGCCGCTCCTCAGCTGCTTCTCGCTCACGATTTTCCTTGAATGAGGAAAAAGGAGCTCATCGTCAAAAATATACACGTTACAAGCCAAATTACACGTTTTGGTGAAGAAAACAAATATGATGAGTAGAGGAGTCTTTTTCCAACCTCGACTCTCTTGACCAAGCTGTGAAAGTGAGGAGAGACCATAGTCAAACTGATACCTGCACAGCCGTGTTGAAGCGAGTGCAGAAGGAGTGGAAGATGGCGCAGCACTCCTGGAGTTTGAAGGTGACTGGATCCTCACAGAAGAACTCAGCCACAGCAGAACTCACAGAATTCAGCTGCGTCAAACTGCGCTCTACATCTGCACACTTGGCATCAGCTCTCTAACAAATAAGAAATTTAAATCAAATATTCACCACTTACTTTGGTTTAAAATTATATTTTTAATAAACAACCATACAATAAGGAATGTCTCCATCTGTTCAAACAGGTCCAGCTGTCTGCCGACATAAAGCTTCACTTCTTTGATCTTCTTGACTTCTCGTTCAAACTCTGCAACCACCTCCTCTTTGCACATTCTGTTTGACAAATATTTATTACAATTTCTGAACAAATAGCCGTTTTATAAATGTACATTATATAGGCACCTTGAAGCCATTCCAAGATGTTCAAGTTGAACTGAGAAAGTCAGTAGTTCACAGTCTATGGCCTCTGCTTGCTGTGGACAAAAGCAGTACATATGAAAGTATAACCCATGGCACATACTGTGTGCCTACCTCTTACTCGCTCACAGTTTTGTACAGTAGTTCTTACCTTGGCCACATAGTGCAGTAGATTCATGCCTGGTTTGTTCGCTTTGATGTCTGCCAGATTCAGTAAAGAAGTCATCCGGAATCCGATGGCATTTGCGCTGTATCCTCCCTGCATATTTACTTTTGTTTTAGTGAAATAAATTAAGTGAGACATGTTGAATAGAAAGGAAAGACACCCACCGCGTTCATGTAATTTCCCGCCTCTAAAACCAATCGGATGACCGAGTGCAGGTCATCACAGTCCAACAGTTCTGAAAAGAAACAGGTCTGAGGCCAGAGCATCTCTTACAGATCATTACACTGTTCAGGGCAAATGTTACCAGCGGTTACCATTGGCTGCATTAGAGAGCACCGTGAGCGAGTGCTTCACCTCCTCCATCAGAGGAAAAAACTCCTCCCTCAGCACCATCGACTTTAGACGCTCTACATACCTGCAAAGCACAATAAAAACTATAAAGTTCAAATAATTTAAGAAACACATCAGATCAAGGTGGAAAAAAAAATACATTGGAAATCTACACAAATATGGACAGAGAACATGTCTTAGGAACATTTTGGGTTTTCCACTAGTGTTGGCTTTGGCTAGAGAGATCATCACACTGGGAGTATGGGGCCATTCCTTAGCCCTAAAGAAGTTGCAGATTGTTCAACTTCTCCAGGATGGCACATCCGGATGTGCCGTTGCTAGAAGATTTAATGCGTCTCCCAGCACATTCTCCAGAATGGAGATGGTGCTGGGAAGACTTCATGGAGGAGACAGGCAGTTAGTCTAGCAGAGCTGGACAGGGCCGTAGAAGGTCCTCAACCCATCAGCAGGACCCATATCTGGTCCTTTGTGCAAGGAGGAACAGGTTGAACACTGCCAGTTCATCCCTACAGGATGACCTCCAGCAGGCCACTGGTGTGAATATGTCTGTCTAAATCAGAAATAGACTTCATGAGGGTGACTTGAGGGGCCCTGTCAGCACCCAGCACTGTGGAGCTCCATTGGCATTTGCTAGGCCACACCAGAATGGGCAAGTCCGCCTCTAGTGCCCTGTGCTTTTCACAAATAAAGAAGAAGACACGCTTTATTCATCCTCATAGGGAAATTATTTCTCTGCATTTGACCCATCCTTCAGGAGCAGTGGGCAGCTCGTCTTTCAGGTGTCCGGGAACCCATCTCCATGGTCTTATTGCTCGGCTTGATCAGGACCTAAGCTGGAGGATTTTACCTGGAGCATGTTTTGGGTTGATGGGGGAAATCGGAGTGCCCGGAGGAAACCCACCCAGACACGGGGAGAACATGCAAACTCCACACAGAAAGGCTCGGGCGGCCCCGGGATCGAACCCAGACCATGCATGCAAACTCCACACAGAACACACACAGACACACACACACTGGGCGACCCAGGGATCGAACCCAGAACCTTCTTGCTGTGAAGCATGAGCGCTAACCACTCAGCCACCGTGCCGCTAAAGAGCAGGTTTACCCTAAGCACCTGTGAAAGAGTCGGGAGAAGACATGGAGAATGCTCTGCTGCCTGCAACATTGTTCAGCATGAGTGGGTTGGTGGTGGGTCAGTGATGGTCTGGGGAGGCATATCCATGGAGGGACACACAGACCTCTACCAGGTAGAAAACTGCAGTCTGACAGCGATTAGGTATTGGGATGAAATCTTTGAACCTATTGTCAGACCCTACTCAGGTACGAGATCCGGGGCTCCTCCTGATGCATGACCCTACTCAGGTACGAGGTCCGGGGCTCCTCCTGATGCATGACCCTACTCAGGTACGAGGTCCGGGGCTCCTCCTGATGCAGGACAATGCCCAGCCTCATGTGGCAAGAGTCTGCAGGCAGAACCTGGAGGATGAAGAGACTGATACAACTGAACTGCACTCACGATCACTTGACTTAAACCTGATAGAACACCTCTGGGACATTATGTTTGGGTCCATCAGACGTCGCCAGGTTGCTCCTCGGACTCTACAAGAGCTCAGTGATGCCCTTACACAGATCTTGGAGGACCTCCCACAAGACACCATCCTTCGTCTCATTCGGAGCATGCCATGACAATGCCAAACATAAATAAAAGCACGTGGGAGCCACACTAGATATTGAGAATAATTTTGAGTCATTATCTCACTTTGATTTTCAGGATGTTTATAAAATTAAGCCCTCAGTAGGCTGAAAATGTCATTTCCATTAAAAGAAGTGGCATCCTTTTGTTCCTAAGACATTGCCCTGTCCACATTTGTATAGATATCCAACATTTTTTTTTTTTTTTTTTTACATTGAAATCTGATCTGTTTTCAAAGAGTTCCTTTAATTTTTTTGAGCAGCGTATATACACTAATGTGATTACAGAATATGATGAATAACTGAATTAGTCTTACCCTGGCAGTTTGACCAGCTGCACCATGAACTGGTCAGCCTCTGGCAAATGTGCAATGTTTCCTGTGAATGACATCAGCTGCTTCACCTGAGAATGTTACAATGTTAAAATTTCTATATTAAAATAGGAATAACTACATGTATTAACTATTACCTCAATATCTTCTGGGAGCAGTTTACAAAGTGCTTTCAATTTGCCTGATCCAAACCTGAGCCAGTTTCCCTGACAAATGTCCTGGACAATCTCAGTCACTGGCCTGTGAATGGGTCAATTAAAATAAAATTAAAAAAATATCTAAAATTGATTAGGTAGAAAATGTGACAGTCAAAAGGCAAAGGCCAAAACATTTGACATTCAAATATTCTAAGTGTACTTTGACCAGTAGCGTCATTTTGATAAGGGACTGAAACCAGGACTGAAGTGGGAATGAAAATACTGAGATAAAAAAAGTTGGTCATTTCATTTGGTGTTTATATGCTTTGTGTAGAGCAGTGTTTTGTAACCTTTTCACACAAAATACCACCACCTGTCCTTCCCAGGTACACCAGAACTACCCCAGATCTAAAGCAGGTCTATTCCTCTTCTAGACTACAGGTGTTACACTATCAATCAATCAAACAATATTTATAAGGCACTTTTCATACAAAATTGTAACACAAAGCGCCTTACAGTGGTCAAGGATTAGAAGATTGACCTTTATTGATCTCGCACAGGAGAAGTTGTTTCTATATTTGACCCAGGGACCATCCCCATGATTTTGTTTTGTTATTTAGGCTTTGGTCAGGCCCTAAGCTGGAGGACTTTACCTATGGCGCATGTTTAGGTTGTACTAGTGACACTCTCAAATGAGCTCTTGTACTACCAGTGGTACATGTACCACAATTTGAGAAACACTAAAGAACATTTTAAAAGGCCAATTGTTCTGTTTTACAACAGAGGCCATATATCTGACTCACTCTTACTTACCTCTTGAAATGTCTGAGGAAGATGCCAATATTCATACTTCTTTTGGAATCAAGAATAGTGACCTAAAAACACATGGCAAGAGTTAAACCATTGGCTTTACACTGGTACTTTTTCAGTAACTCGTTGACGAAATGTTAGTGGAACTAAACACTTCCTCTTCTCATTGTGCCAAGAGTGTACTTCCCTAGCCATTATTGTTTGTAATTGTTACCTGTGGCTCCTTAACAAGATCAACATCATCAATATTTTTAAACCCAGGGGTCCTGCGTATTGAGGAGCGTTTTTCCACTTGACTGAACAGCTCCTCCAAGCTCTCTATGTCCAGTCCCATCTTCCTCTCAGTCTTTTTGGATGTCCACACATTTTTCTTTCCCAGGGCACGTTGACTTGGAATAGTGTCCCAGTTAAGCTTTTTCATTGACCTGCGATTGTTTCGGAAGCCAAAAGGTTGTGGGGCAGAGAGGGATGATGGAGGAGGAGGAGGAGGCGGCGGCGGCGGTGGGGGAGGAGGAGGCGGCGGAGGTGGGGGAGGTGGGGGTCCCATGTTGACAGTCACCGGTACAGGCTCAGAGGCAGTTTTGGGGACATCTTCAGGCTGTAGGGAGACAGAAGCTCGAGGTGATGAAGACAGGAGAGGTGGGTCAGCTTCTAAAATGATTATATCCTGTGTCTCCATGTCTCTGAGGGGGATCAGCGGTAGGAAGTCCCAAGAAAGGACACCCACACCTGAAAAACAACAAAAGATGTGAATAAATGAAAAAAACAACAACAACAACAACTGCAAATAGAGTAATGCTCAAGAGAACATGAAGCTTTAACAAAGGGGAACTTCAGTCATGTCATTTAAGCCAGGCTGACCTTTCCAAATAAAACTTAAGTCAATTTAATCTTACATCAAAATTTAGTCCTTTATCAGTTAAAACAAGAAATAAATACACTTTTTGAATTAAATAAAAGCCTACAGATTAATCATATTTAGGCTAATGTTGGAGATAATTGTTTTGTCAACACAATCTACACAGTCAACAAAGTTAAACCAAAGAGCAGAAATAAAGCATTTTATTTCTGAAGATCCAGTATCATACTCACGATGTAATTGTTAAATCCTGCGCTTGGTTCGTCCAAAGTGAGGCCTCTGATCACCTCTGTGCGTCTGCATCACCAACGATCAGGCGCAGGTGCGTCAAGAGCGCACGCAGGGCCCTCCCACATCCACACGCGCAAAACCATGGAACAGGCTTTATGGAGGTGCTCTAGAACATTATCATAAACTGTAAAACTAAACACACAATGGCATATTTCAATTGATTATTCTCTACTAATATATATATATATTTTTCCCCACAAAAATAAAGCTGGTGTTTCTCAAACTATGGCACGCTGCACGGGGCCCTCTACAGGAAGTACATTTATGGGTTAATCATGATTTAGAATTATTACTACTCCTCTCATTTTAGACTTGGTTTGGTTTAATTTTATACTTTGCTTAGCCCTAATTTAGGCATGATCAAGTCCATGTTCTGGTGGTAATGAGAAAGCCAATAATAAGTTGTAAGTTGTTGTGGTATTGGGAAAAGTGTGAGAATCTGTACTAAGATGTATTGTTTTGCTTAAAGTTTTGAAATACAATTCCCCCCTAGACAGTATTATTATACAGTAGTGAATCCGTTAATCCGGTAATACAGCATTGAGATCAAATATAAGAATGATGTTTTTATGTGTTATTGTTATTGTGAATGATATGGTGTGTAAATAGTACATGGATGTGTGTGATTGTGTGTTTTGGCTTTATGTTAGTGGGTGTATATTATGTTTTGCTGTGTTACTGCGTAATGAGATGTGTGTCAAAGTTAAATGTGTGATGCTGTGTGTGTGTATGTGTGTGTTTAAGAGAGAAAATCTTTGCTTTTATTGACATAGACCGTTGTTTTTTATCCATGTAACCAGGGACTGCGGATGGAAATTAGCTTTGTAGCTATACTCTGGTGCAGAACATCTCTGTCTTTGTACATAATGTCTCTGTACATTGTCCCTTCAAATAAAGACTAAACTAAATACATCTAAGAAATAATGTGCTGTACTATCTGCTAAAAGAGAGATGTGTCCATTACTCCGTCATTGCACTTCATGTTCTAAATAGAAAAAGACCATAACAAACCAACAAGTTGGAAATGTGCCTTTTTAATCTTCGTTCTGAGGAAATTGAATTGGAGTGAGGGATGGAGGCAGAGTTCCACATAAATCTACAGTTCATGTTAAAAGATCATAAATACCACTATGCCATTCTCTCATTCAGTACGACACGCCAGTTCAGCCTACAAATAGTGATTGTACACAAATAAAGTATTTAAAGTTAGAAATCTTTTTCTCAGCAATGCCACATTAGCCTGCTAGAGTTATAATTTAGACAAGAATAGTCCTATTGCCACAGACTTGGTTGATAGATCTTTGAAGAATAATAATTCACATCAACATTGCTGTAAATAGTTACTGATTCTGAGCAACAAAATACACTGTTAAACTTGACACTAAATTGAAGAGAATTGAAAACTTAAACACTAACATTAGTTTCTTACACATTGACATTTAGCCTCTCCATGCAAGCTGAAAATGGAGACTAGTAGTTCACACCTTGTATTTGCAGCCTGCCATGCAAATACACAGGTGATAAGAAGCTACCGGACTGGCTACAAACGTTGATATGGTTAATGCCACAGTGAGTCCTAATTTATTGTTAAGTGTCTTATGGTCCTTTTATGATTGGATTAGCCTGAACAAACGTTTTAGTATTGGTTTTAAAAGCGTCTAACAACATTTTAAACAGAAAAGACACTAGTTGAGGCCTTTAACATGTCGCAGTATCTTTGATAACTGTCAGTTGTTAATGTAGTGTTGGACAATATATAACAGATATAACAAATATTTGATGCATAAAAGGCATTTGACACATAGTTTAAACAATTTGACAATATAGTGGAATTTCAAGTTTTACTATATGACGACAAACCGAGGTCACTTTTCCCCCATACACTGACAAGTTATCACAAGCTGTAGTCTTAGTCCATTTACAGTCTTTGGAAAAGTAATGCAAAAAAACAAAACAAAAAAGTATGATTGCATAAACAATGGAAGTGTTTGACAGCCACTGAAAATACTTTCATTTGAGAATATGCAGATACGTATAACGTGTGCAAAGACTGAAAATAATGTTCCTTCCATAAATTGTCAGGTGACACATTAGCGCAGACCCCGGCTAACAAATATGCATTGTTTGATTCCAGGGAAATACATGACCATTTGTTTCATGTGAATCATCTCTACTCTTACCCAAAACACTACATTTATATTTATTGTATTAAACATACCTAAAGACATTGTTTTATGTGTCTGAATTACTTCTTTCACACGGTGCATGTTAATTAAATCCATACTGTTGTCAGTACAAGTCGAGAGGCACAAACCCAGGGTATAAAACTGTTCAAAGTGGTTAGTTACATTTTCATCTATTTTAATGGTCACTATCACCATTGCACCCATTCTCATCATCAAATAGGCATGATTCGGTCTCATATAGAGAGTATAGCAAACACACGAATAATATAGTCATACTTTTGACTATCTAGTACACCTCCAGACAGGCCAGGGTAAGACAGAAAATGGGATAAAGCTCACGTAAGAGAGTGAAAATGGAGAGTGATAGAGGCACTATTGCCCCCAAACTGTCCATGACACTGGCCACTTGTTGTTTCCTCCATCCATGGGAAATACCCTGCATCTATATATCCACATTTGTCATACTTGTCCAGTCACTCAGCCATTTGCTCATCTAGTCTCTATCACAGTTTCTCCTCCTGTGTTTCCATGGTAGTAGTCCTCTGTTTACTGGGGGTCCGACAGGTCACTGTGTTTGAATAGTGGGTGGTATAAGTGAGGTCACTGCTCTTCTAACCAGGAGGGTTTGTCTGCCCCTGGTGGCCTTAACTTGATATTGAACTGTCTCAGCGTCTGCTCCAACTGCTGCTGGTTCCCTGCGAAGTACGCCGAGATGGCATTGTGGAAGAGGAGGAGCTGCTTGTGCATCACTTTTACCTGAAGGAGAAGAAGAGATGATTGGGTTGGTAATACAAAGATAAATGATCCTTCAATTCAAATGTAAACATGGGTTGATAGATAGCAGAATACGACTGCACAATAATTCATGTATTTGAACAGCCATATGACCACAACATGATGAGCTGTGTATTATGAACCATTTTATGAGGTCAGGGTGCATAACAGTAGCTGATTCACCACTGTTTTACATGAATCGATAGACCTCCTGTTCTCACAACTAGTAAAATCTTTAAGGCAGTTATTAAGCCATAATTTTTTTTCCTCTCAAATTTAAATGCATATACAATTTGGGATTTATTTTGTTTAATATGTTTGGAGATATTTACGTCATCTTATTTTTACCTTCAATTTATAAATGAGTGCCGTGATTGAGAGTATTCCAGTTATACGCCACACATAAAGTATTTCAGTGTATTTATCAGAAAACATTAGCTAAACCCATCTTACCTTATTTTCCTCTAGGAACTTGAGCTTGATCGTGACATCAGATCTGAGCCTTTCATATTTGTCTTTTTGAACCTGATATTGTTGCTGTGCAGCTTCGATTCGAGCCATGGCCACTGCGTCTCTGGGGCCTGCGCTCAGCTCCTCCAGGTCTGTCCGGTACGCATCAAACTCCAATCTGAAGAAAAATGTTTTTAAGATAAGTTCACAAAATGTAAAAATGTAACAAAATGTAAGAATATATTTCTAAAATAAATGAATGAATTAATGTTTCAACAATTTACCTGGCATTTTCATACATCTTTATTGTCATCAAAGTGTCTTCCATTGTTTTATTAACCAGTGTGTTGATGCTGGATACAAAGAAGTTAATTGCACCAAGCAGCGTTTCTCCATTCTTACAAAGGAGCTTTTGTGTCTCAGCATTATATCCAAACTCATCCTGGGGGGGAAAAAAAGCACATTTCATAAAAGGTGCACCACCTTTTCTGGATGGGGAGTGACACCTGCTTGTTCCTATGGAGATGTTATAGTTATAGACTGATCCTTCAAGCATTTATTCAATTGCAAGTGTTTTTATTGCTCATTCTTACTGTGAGTGGGGTCGCCTCTTTCAATATTCAGGGCAAAGCAAATATGGAAACAAGCAGGTGGCAGACCCTCTACCAGAAAAGTTACACCTGCACCTTAAAGGTCCCATGCCATGTAAGATTTTCACTAAAAATTTTTGAAACGTTAATGTGACATTATGTTTAACTATGGCTAAAAGTTGCGTAATGTCTATACTGAGCATTTGCGATCCTTTTCTGCGTTTGAAAAAAAACACAGCTCAAATGGGCGATTCTGGACAAGGCACCTTATTGACGTCAGATTGAAAAAAGAAATGCAAATTCAGTTCCACCACCGTCTGGATCTCCACCTCCTGTCTCTGGAAATCACGCCCAGAGAGTTTGGACTGCGGAGGAGCTACGCAATTGTCGAAATGCGCGCTTTTTGAGTTTGCCTGGAGGCACGTGCGAGTGTTTCTAGGCTCGGAAGTCCTTTACCCAACCCTCTGGACCTCTGAAACAGCAGTGGTTTAATTTTATTTTCTGTGAAAATGTGTTTTTTTTCATTGAGTGTTTTTTTTCATTGAAAAGGCTGTCCTTTCCTCCTTCGCGCTTACACACGCGGAAGTGGGGCCAGGCACAGCGCACCGCTAAAACAAGGAACCAGCGGCGCATTTGGGCCCCCCCCCCACTCCTCTAACCAATCTGTGTCCTTCTCATTTGCATTCAAGCAACAAGGCCCAGAATGAGTTGTTCAGACAGAGAGATTATGACTCTGACTCTGTACATGGGTCTTTCTCATGCACTAAGTGTTGATTTTGAAGAAGGATTCATTTACAGTATTAGGGAACCATTAAGGAGCCATATAAAAGTATCAAGAAGTACCATGTCATGGGATCTTTAAACTCTGTAAGATTACTAAAAATAAATAACACATTATGTTCTAACCCTTACCCTTAGCTCTGGAGATTTCTGACTGAGATCAGCAAAGGTATCCCCCAGAGCGTGCTGTGTCTGGACCATGTTGTAGAAGTGATTGGTCAGCGCTCGGGCCAATCGCAGCACGCTTTCATATTTCCTCTTCGTGTCCCTCAAAACCTCGATTTGAGCCTCAAGCTCCAGGTCCACTGTCCGGGACCCCCGACCAAAGCGCTCCGAGATCATCTGCTTTGTACACTGACAAGAGAACAGGCATTATTAGTCAATTATCAACAAGCACGACACATTATTGGGCAAGTTTAAAAGTAAAATAAAAGTGTAACTATCTAAATGATCACACAGTATTTAGTAAAGAAGCAAAAAAAACAAAACAAAAAAACAACGTGGCCAAGAGCAGTTTTTAATCCAGCTAATGTAAGACTCTCTTTTGAACACAAGGGGGAGCAATAGCTGCAAGTTTAGTCTTTTCTGTCAGATTATCAATTCAAGCTTAGAAAATGGTTATCCAGGTCTACACTAAACCTGGGTGTAGAATACATCAACTTTTTGTGTTTTTGGTTTCTAAAAATACATAGAGATTTTTAAAAATAACTTAAATTATGGTTTACCTTGTAAGTATTGAGCCCCCATTTTTTCACTTGTTCAATTTTCTCCACGGCTACTCCTTTAGTTGACTCCTCGCCTGTCATAGAGGAGCTGCTGCTGCTGTGATTCATATTTGAACCTGGAGAATAAGAAAAAAAAGTGCAAGGTAAAACAAAAATAAAAAGCAATAATACATAAAACATTTACAATTCCATAAAGATAGTTCCACCACCAACTGATCAAATCATCAATTAAGAAAAGCAGTACATACAGGTGCATAATAGTCAAACAAAACTACTACAGGGCAGGCTATAGAGCTGCAATTGGAATTTGGATTGGGTGCAATTTTTAACAATTACAAAGGCTACAATTATTTTCTACAAAAGAAAGTCCTCTGTAACCAAATTATCCTGTTCTTTGTTGCATCTTGCTGTACCTGTAGTCCAGACTGATACAAAATTATTATCACAATAACTGTCCAAAAATATGTAGCATTCTAACAATATAAGGTGGTATTTATGGCTGTTTTCTTTCCCAGTACCTTGATATTGACGAGACTGACTTAAGTGACAGATGACTGGGGGAACACTATTTCTTCTGGCCTTCATGCGCAGATCTGTGATGTGTGGCCAATTGGTACATTTTTGGGATTTGGAATTAGGGTAAAAATGGGTTTCATTAGGGGGTAAAGTCATCATGTTTGGGTATTGTGGATATAGTGGGAAAATAAAGGGATTGAGTAGAAATAAGTGTCCAGGAAGTGGAAAAACATGCAAAAATGTAAAATTAACAGGACACAGTAGACGGATGAGGGTTGAAGATGGGTAGGAGGGAGTGAAGAAAAAGAGGAGGACATGAGGAGAAAAGAGATTAAAAGACAATGTTTAGTGACAGTCAACAATGAAGACAAATGAATCATGATGAATACAAAGAACAGCTATGCCTACTTCTAAAACAGTTCAGTATGACATTGCTCAGAGAATTTTTAAATCAACAATTAGAGGAAGCAAAAGCTCAAGATCACCAGATATTGAAATTATATTGTCCCTGGAAATTATAAATGGTTTAGAAAATACAGAGACAAAACCAAGTGCCCCAAAACAAAAAAGCTTCCCCAAACAGCTTCCCTAATGTGCCCAAAGACATCCCAATTCCCCAAAAGCTATAATTTTGTGATAGAAATAAAGAAATACATCTACAAAGTGGATAGGAACCATCTCTCGTAAATACAGTGTGATGAGCCACCTATTCCTGTCACTTCAATCCTTTTATAAAACTGTGCATTGTAGCGTATGCCAGGGCCTGGGAAAAAGAGTGACAGTATTCAGATAATTGCCAGGTATTGCAGATTCATGCTTTGCAGACTCAAAAGTAATTTGTTCTTGATTTCTTCATGAACATGCAAATCAGATTTGATTACTTGGAACATATGATTTTTACAATATAAAACATTTTTTTCAGCATATTTTATTTCGCAAGAGAGCTCAGAATCCTATGCACATGCACATGCAGCTACCTTTGATGGAGCTGGTGGGGATGATGCCTTCAGCCGTGCCTCCATATCCGCCCGATACAATACTGGTCTCGTTCAGATTGGGGCCTGAAACCATCACCTGTTGCAAATCCTGAAAAATTAGATCAAGATACATGGAAAGAAAAGAGTAGATCACTAACAGTGTTTATGGATCAACAGCAGCTGCAGTATTAGTAACAGTAGTAATAGTAGTAGGTTAGAGGTAAGGGCTACTGTGTACAAGAACACTATTACGTTACTGTGGTTAGTTATTACAAACAAAGGCATGGGATTGAAATGATTCCCAAATTAAAAATCAGATTTGAACCTCTAGTTGAAAACAAAGAGGCAATTATCTCTATCTGGCTAGGGTTGATGCCGTTTAAAGGTCCCATGGCATGAAATTTTCACTTTCTGAGGTTTTTGAACGTTAATGTGAGCTCCCATACCCCGTTTAGGGCCCCCCCCCATGGCTAAAAGTTGCGAAATGTGTCAACTGAGCATTTGTGGTCCTTTTCTGCGTTTGAAAAACACAGCTCAAACGGGCGATTCTGAACAAGGAAACTTTCTGACATCACACGGAAAATGCAGTTCCACCCCCCGTCTGGATGTCTACCCACCGTCTCTGTAAATCACGCCCAGAGAGTTTGGACCGCGAATGAGCTACGCAATGCGAAATGCGTTTTTTTTATTTGCCTGGAGGCACGTGAGAGTGTTTCCAGGCTCGGAAGTCCTTTATCTGAGCCTCTGGACCTCTGAAACAGCAGTGGTTTAATTTTATTTTCTGTGAAAATGTGTTTTTTTCATTGAAACGGCTCTCCTTTCTTCCTCCGCTCTTAAAACACGGAAGTGGCGCCAGCGCACAGCGAAAACAAGGAACCAGCGGCGCATTTGCCCCCCCCCCGCTGCTCTGACCTATTTCTGTCCTTCTCATTTGCATTCAAGCAACAACGCCCAGAATGAGGTGTTCAGAGAGAGATTTTCTGACTCTGACTGTGTACATGTGTCTTTCTCATGCACTGAGTATTGATTTTGAAGAAGGATTCATTTACAGTATTAGGGAACCATTAAGGAGCCATATAAAAGCATCAAGAAGTACCATGTCATGGGATCTTTAAAAAGTGCATTATGTAACATTTCAGGTGGAGGATCTGCCTCCTGCCTTGGAGACAGAAATTGTGTTAACAATATCAAAATGACAAGAGGAGAAATTCAATTTGTCAACTGGACAAAGTTTATTTGGTTGAATACATTTCGCAGCTCATCCAAGTCCATCCATCAGTTCTCAGAACTGAAGAAGTAGCTTGGATGAGCTGTGAAACGTATTCGACCAAATAAACTTTGTCCTGTTGACAAATTGAATTTCTCTTGCCATGGATTCCACCTGGATGACTGAGGGATTCTTCACACAATATCAAAATGAGTTAAAAGTGTAATGTTATCCATAGTGTACAACAGCAAAAGAACACTGGCTACTTGCTTCTAGGAAATATGCATACAGACACGTTTAGCTTGTTTGTTTCCTATCAAACAAGCTAAACAAAATTATTAATAAAAAAATGGGAACAGACTGTAAATTTAACCACAAAATTGCTGATGATAAAATTGCTATTTGAAAGATTACATTATTTTTCTATAATTGCAGTCTTTTAAAATATTTGTTTTTGTTATTCGTTTTTAATGTAGACCATATAATCGTTTCATATACCTCCCACCCATTTATGACAGCACTTTCAATTAACCAACACCAGCTGATATTAAGAAATCACCCAAGTGTCTGCACACACACACAGTTGATTACAAGATGGATTAAAACAATGATGAGTTACTGATGTCTAGTCTAGAGCTAGAGTTAGTAGGGAGCAGAACTACACAGTGGTCGGCCATATTAAGGATGAAAGCACCACAGTCCACAGTGCACACCAACATGAACACACATGTATATGGCCTGCTCACCCTGGGTCCTCGGGAGCTCCCTACCTTCTCCCCTAAGCTCCACTGCCGTTTAGCAGCCTGTGCAGAGATGAGGAAGGAGGGAAATCAACAAACGTGGCAACAAAATCAAAAGGAAACATGGCAACACAAAATGCAAAGTAAAAATGTGCTTCAACTTAAATGAAGGCAGTGTAGTGTCTAACAGATCTGAACCTCTAGGAATTCTCCTTCTTATGCCTTGGTTTTAGAATGATAAAAAAATTAGCACTCATACAAAAATCTATTATTTTGAATGGTAAAAAGTTCTCAAAATGGCACTTATAATTAGGAAACTGGACCCTATTAATACATTTAACTGGATTGACATCAGTGCGCTTTATATTTAGTCTTTAGTCTGAACTGAAAAAAATGATTTCGTATTCTCTGACAAAACAGATCATCTTTAAGAATACAAAAACAGCACACATTTTCTAGAGAACCATTTTTCAGAGACTGAACAAATAAAATCAAGACCATCTGCATCAATTGGTAATGCTGGAGACAGAAAGACGGCTGAATACACAGTTTGCAATAGGATAGGAATAGGAGGTTATTAGAGCATGAAAAAATTCAGTGACAAACAATATTGGTATCTTTATTTGCAAACAGAGCATTACATATTCGAGTAGGTAGTTCATTCTGTCATTAAAACAGAGCTGTATATTCATGATGACACTTGGCTCCGTAAGTATGGACACATTTCCTACAGAGAGGGACATCATGCTGCTCAGTGGGAGAAGGCTGAGTCAGACAGATCCTCCCGCTAACACTGAGCCAGCTTTCAAAGTTCAGACAAACTAGGACAGCTTTAAGCACTTAAATAAATCTCTGCTGTCAGAACCCATGATGTTTGTGACTGGGGTAGTTTGGAAAAGTTTCAATGTGGTTAATATGCAAATATTTTTTTTCTATAACATAGTGCTCTATTTGAGTTTTAGTATTAGTGATTGGCTCCTGAATATTAAAGTAAAAGTATTTACAGACATCATTTAGTGTAGAATTTAACAAATAAACAATGTCAGTGCATTACAGTGCAGTACCTACTTTTATAGTCAGACCCACTGCTAGAGAGCTCACCGACCAGCTGGAGGTGGCTTTTTCTGCCTGACTGAACACAAAGCTGATAGAAATCTGTTTTGTGAGGCTTTCACACAGGGACACAGCTTTGGCCAGTTTCACAGTAATTACGGTGTTACCATGACGACTGGTTAATATCCAGCCCCAAACGGGTCATATATCACCCGCAGTAAAGTTGGGGCTGATGCGGTTTAAGACTTGAAGAGGGAGGGCAGTTTGTTCAGTAAATATGACGATTAACAGCTGCAGCTCCTCCAGGATGTTGGCCATGTTTAACCAAGGAGGTGTGGCCCGGGATGCACCCTTACAAAGGACTAGTTCAACCCGAATGGCCCCGCTACTTTGTACTTCCACCTTCTTCTAACAATATTGTGTTTTTGTGCAGAGGGGCGATTAATCATTATTAGACTAAGTGATAACATTCCAACTAACATACACAACATGAAGAAGAGGGGTTCGTCTTCAGATTCAAATTGAATACAGAATTTGTGTTTTAAAAAATCTCTCAAATGGAAATTACTGTGGCAGTATAATACTTTTAACAAAAATGTTGTAGTAGTAAGGGTATTTTCCTATTGGAGGATAAACATTGAGTGTCCAAGCATAAACCAGCCCAATCCTGAGTGAAGCTGCTATTTTCCTCTATGCCTTTCACCTCAGAGAATATGAGAATACAATGTTTAAAAAAAAATAAGCCTTCCCATTGAGGCCAGCAGCTGGACTCCAACCTCAAAATTCCCACCGTGGCTCTCAAAATGAGCAAAGGAACTCAAGCTAAAACTAACACCGTCACACACTGAACAAAAGTGTACATTTGGAAAGTTATAAACAGTTTTGGAAATGTAAAAAAAAAAAAAAAAAAACCACATGGAAAGTCTAAGAGTTGAACTAAACATTAGGTGCTCAAGACTGACCTGCTCCAAGCTGTCGTCCTCTGGCAGAGTCCCTGTGTCTCCATTACTATTGATGGGAATCTCCATAGTAGCTGCTTTACTCATTATGCTATCTGTCATAATGCACTAGGTCTGAAAAGACACACCAAAAACAAATATACATTACAACTGGATCATGTACAACAACTACAAGGACAGTCCACAAACAAAGAACAAAAAGCAATCAAATTTGACAATACAAGCAATACAATTTGACTGCAATTAACAAATCAAATTATTTCTGAATATTTTCTTTTCATTGAGCAAATGATCCTGTTTATAGAGTCTTACCTTTACAATATGACAAAACATATTTTATAACATATAACCTTTTTCTCTGATTGATGGATGGCAATTTTCTATTTGATTTCATTTTGTCTTATTAAATAAAAAAATAAAAAAACTTTCCTGTACATAAACAAGAAAAACATTTATAGTGTGATTTAACACAAGAATTGTCTATAATATTCCTCCAAAGTCTGAACTCTGACCCAAACCACCAGTTGTGCCTGATTGGCTGGATTTGCTGTAGACCTCTTGATTAAAAAAAAACAAAAAACAAGCAGATCATTGACCATTAGAAATGATTCAATCTCAATATCTGTTTAAATGAATTGTGCAGCCCCGGGTCTTAAACAAAACCTTGTCCCGGCATCTCTGTAGTTTACATATTAACATGTCCTGATACAGTGGCTTGCGAAACTATTTGGCTCCCTTGAACTTTGTGACCTTTTGCCACATTTCAGGCTTCAAACATAAAGATATAAAACTGTAATTTCTTGTGAAGAATCAACAACAAGTGGGACACAATCATGAAGTGGAACACACTTTATTGGATATTTTTAACTTTTTTAACAAATAAAAAACGAAAAATTGGGCGTGCAAAATCATTCAGTGCAGCAAACTCTGTCCAGAAGTTCAGTGAGGATCTCTGAATGATTCAATGTTGACCTAAATGACTAACGATGATAAATGGAATCCACCTGTGTGTAATCAAGTCTCTGTATAAATGCACCTGCACTGTGATAGTCTCAGAGGTCTGTTTAAAGCGCAGAGAGCATCATGAAGAACAAGGAACACACCAGGCAGGTCCGAGATACTGTTGTGGAGAAGTTTAAAGCTGGATTTGGATACAAAAAGATTTCCCAAGCTTTAAACATCCCAAGGAGCACTGTGCAAGCAATAATATTGAAATGGAAGGAGTATCAGACCACTGCAAATCTACCAAGATCTGGCCATCCCCCTAAACTTTCAGCTCATACAAGGAGAAGACTGATCAGAGATGCAGCCAAGAGGCCCATGATCACTCTGGATGAACTGCAGAGGTCTACAGCTGAGGTGGGAGAATCTGTCCATAGGACAACAATCAGTCGTATACTGCACAAATCTGGCCTTTATGGAAGAGTGGCAAGAAGGAAGCCATTTCTTAAAGATATCCATAAAAAGTGTCGTTTAAAGTTTGCCACAAGCCACCTGGGAGACACACCAAACATGTGGAAGAAGGTGCTCTGGTCAGATGAGACCAAAATCGAACTTTTTGGCAACAATGCAAGACGTTATGTTTGGCGTAAAAGCAGCACAGCTCATCACCCTCAACACACCATCCCCACTGTCAAACATGGTGGTGGCAGCATCATGGTTTGGGCCTGCTTTTCTTCAGCAGGGACAGGGAAGATGGTTAAAATTGATGGGAAGATGGATGGAGCCAAATACAGGACCATTCTGGAAGAAAACCTGATGGAGTCCGCAAAAGACCTGACGGAGATTTGTCTTCCAACAAGACAATGATCCAAAACATAAAGGAAAAGCTACAATGGAATGGTTCACCAAAAAACATATCAAGGTGTTAGAATGGCCAAGTCCAAGTCCAGACCTCAATCCAATTGAGAATCTGTGGAAAGAACTGAAAACTGCTGTTCACAAACGCTCTCCATCCAACCTCACTGAGCTCGAGCTGTTTTGCAAGGAGGAATGGGCAAAAATATCAGTTTCTCGATGTGCAAAACTGATAGACATACCCCAAGCGACTTGCAGCTGTAATCGCAGCAAAAGGTGGCGCTACAAAGTATTAACTCAATGGGGCTGAATGATTTTGCACACCCAATTTTTCATTTTTTATTTGTTAAAAAAGTTAAAAATATCCAATAAAGTGTGTTCCACTTCATGATTGTGTCCCACTTGTTGTTGATTCTTCACAAGAAATTACAGTTTTATATCTTTATGTTTGAAGCCTGAAATGTGGCAAAAGGTCACAAAGTTCAAGGGAGCCAAATAGTTTCGCAAGCCACTGTAGCTCTGCTGTTCTCAAATGTAAATGCTCCTATTCAGTGTACTAAATATCTTTACTATATTTAAAGCCCCAGTGTGTAGGATTCGTGGCGCATAGGTGGATGGTGCTATTGCACTTTCTGTTTTAGCTACGGCAGACCTCGAGGGTCACCCGGGCGCCACTGTATAAATAAAACGCGGTCCTGTTTTTTTTTTTTTCTCTCATGAAAACACACATTACCGATCATGTACCATGACACTCTACACATCAAATGAAACCTACAGGCCTCTGCTCAAGACTT